>OZ020247.1:12754550-13186645 GCA_963971285.1 Astropecten irregularis
AAGTGGTTCGTTGATCGGATACCAGTAAAACACCTTGGCAACCATAACATCCAACCAAACTAACATTCCGTCGGTCGATTTCACGAAGCCCTACGATCGATCGTAACTCAAGATAGCTCAGAGTATCCTACGTGCAGGGGCTGTAAGGAATCATATCAAGTCCTGCGATTGATAGTAATGTAACGGACACTTTGGGTAGTTGAGATACCGGCGGCTAAGTTGTGGGGCACCGCCGGAGCAGCTGCTCGCATAGTAGCCGAAAAGGTTCGGCGAACTCTGGACTATTGTCCGCCGTGCCCAGTTTGTGATTGGCTGTTGGCGCGCCCGGCGCGCGGGTCGCGCCGGAAGTGTCAACAAGCCTCAGGATGTGGGTTATATAAAAATGTATCAATCTTTTGTTACTTTGGCGGGAGCCGGAAATGGGTTGGCCCTAAGCCAGGTGTGTGATTAAGCAAGCAGTCAGTTGTATGGGTGGGTTTCGATGGATGGAGTGTTGCTTTGAAGAGTTGTCTGAGGCTGGTTGCCAACTAAAATAAAATCAGTTGCTGTTGAATTGTTCATAACAAGTTGCCTGTCTCCCGTCTCTTATTTTGGGCTGGGGGACAAGAACCCACGAAGGAATACGCTACAAATGGTGGCAGCGTCGGGATATTGTTACTTGAACAACGACGAGCACTAGTGAAAAGAACATGGCGAGTTACCGGGATTTTGCCGACATAGAAAAGGCACTCATAGACATTGGAGGATCTCTGGAGAACAGGGGGATCGTCAACCCGCAAAGGAAAAGGACACCCTTGGACACTGAACATCGGCAAAGGCAGGGTGATAATATGCCCACTCCATCGTCAGCGAAAGCAAGGACCACACCTGTGAGTACTAGTGAGTACTCAGAAGAGGTCGTCTCGCCTTGACCGGATGTTAGACGACTTGAGGAAGCAGCTAAAAAGGGAGTTTGAAGAATCTGCAGGTGCTGGAGAAAAGATCATGAGTAAGGACCACGTTACTCCATCCCTAGATCCCGTTGCGGCTTTCGACGGCCGGCTCGGCTCGTCAGTGATGGGGACTGCGGGGCACCGGGAAACCGCTGTTAGCGGTATCCCTGTTGCGACCGCGGATCACCACACTGCGAGCATTGCCGGCCCCGTATCCGCACCGAGGATAAAGGCCCGAGAGTTCGATGGTTCCTCATGCTTGGAGGAGTATATGGTGCATTTCGAAAGGGTCGCAAGAATCAACAGGTGGAATAAACCCGAGATGGCTGACTACCTACTCGTGGCCCTGAAAGGACAGGCATTAGAAGTAGCCTGTTCGTTGTGCAAGGATTCGCAGTCAGACTACACGGAGCTGGTGAAAGCACTGGAACGGCGCTTTGGGTCGGAGCGACAACGGGTACGTCATCGAGCAGAACTGACGTCTCGAAGAAGGCGAGTCAGCGAAACTGTTGCAGAACTGGGCCAAGCAATCAGGAAACTTGTCAGCCGAGCATACCCCGATGGCGGACTGGCATTTCAAGAGGAGTTTGCTATCGAGCAATTCAAGAATGCCCTCGATGACTATGAACTAAAACAGGCTTTGTTCCAAGGTAAGCCTAAAACCCTTGATGAGGCTGTAGAAATTGTGGCCGAGGCTGAGGCCTGGTTGAAGGCTAAAAAAATCAGGCCGCTCCCGGGCGGTAAAACCCGCAGATGACGGCGAGGGTAGCAACGGCCAAATTGAGACTGCTGAAATCGCGAAGATGCTTCGAGAAGTATTGGCAACCCTAAACCAGCACAAAAAGACCAACTCTAAGGAATGGAAACCCGGATGCTGGGTGTGTGGTAGTCTGGAGCACTTTCGCAAAGATTGCCCAGTGGCTCCAAAGAATTCACCATCGTTAAACTAAGTGAGGCTGGGCTTACGAGCCAAAGTTCAGCCACAATTGACAACAGGCTCCTTATTGATAGAATACCGGCGGTAGAAACTACACCGAAGGCAACCCCACCGGTGTCGGATGCCCCGCTACGGCGGGGTACCCCGCTGGTAAATGTAGCCCCGCCGGCGAATGTGGCCCTACCGTCGGAATTGGCGCCGCCGATGCAGGCAACCCCGCCGGTGTCGGAGGCCCCGCTACGGCGGGGTACCCCGCCGGTGAAGGCAGCCTCACCCATGTCGTATGCTGTGCCAAACTCAGCCACCCTGCCGGAATCTACGGTGCAAACAAACACGCTGGAGGCGACGCCAAAGCCAGGTATCTCCGTGCAACAGGAGAACTCATGCGAGCTGACAACCAACAGAGAAACATCAGTATCGTTTAATAGAGGCTCTGGGTTGCGGTCGTCGTCATCAAATGTGGCTGGACTGTACGTGCGAGGGAGGTTGGAGGACGTGAATACAAGTTTCTTGCTGGACACGGGAGCAACGGAAAGCTTTGTGTCAACTCGTCTGTTCAGCAGAGTGGCACCACTACTGAAGCCAACACTCATTCCTCCCGACCGAACATTCCGTCAGGCTGATGGCAGTAAACTGTGCGTAACTGGGCGAGTGAACATGGAAATTACACTGGGAGGATGTAACATATACCACATGGTGTGGGTAGCAGACGTCAGTGATGAGGCAATTCTTGGGCTTGACTTTTTGCGAGAGCACAAATGTACTTTGCTGTGGGAGGAGGAGTGCCTCCAAATTGGCCGTTACAAGATCCCAATGCAGACATGCCCCGGAGAGCCTACAGCTTGCCGTGTCAGAGTAAGAGAGAATGTATTGCTACCACCATTGACTGAAGTCCTTGTTGGGTGTCAGGTTATACTCGATAAGACTGAAACGCCGCCCTCCTGGGGGGTACTTCAGAATAGAGACAAATTGGTCGAAGACAACAGTTTACTGATTGCCAGCGCATTGGTCGAGGCACGAGACTCCGTGGTTCCAGTGCGGATACTGAACTTGTCATCAGAGCCAAAACTACTCAGGGAGGGCACTGATGCTGCTACGCTGCATCCCGTGGACAGTGTCAAGATGGTTGGAAGCCAACTCCAGCCCGGTAACCTTAACAAGGTACAGAACAAAGAGGACAGTGACGTTGAACGAGGAGTCTACGAGGTTCCAGAGCACTTGACCGACATGTTTGAGCTGAGCTGCAGTAACCTAGCAACCAACGAGAGGGCACAACTGGCGTCCTTGCTGTGGAGGTACACTGATGTATTTTCTTCGGCAGATGGGGATATAGGCAGGACTAGCATCACTAAGCACCGCATCGTGACTGAAAATGTGCAACCAATTAGACAGAGGCCGAGAAGGGTCCCCCTTAGCCAGCGGGAGGTTGCAGACCGAGAGGTAACTAAGATGCTATCCCAGGGTGTAATCGAGCCCTCTAACAGCCCATGGTGCTCCCCGATCGTGTTGGTAAAGAAGAAAGATGGAACTGTGAGGGTGTGCGTTGACTATAGAAAACTAAATGAGGTCACTAAGAAGGACGCTCATCCACTACCTCTCATCGAAGACAATTTGGATGCACTTGCAGGATCTCGGTTCTTCACAACGCTCGATCTGGCCTCCGGCTACTGGCAGGTGGAGGTTGCTGAGGAGGACAGGGCCAAAACTGCCTTCAGCACAGGGCGTGGTGGACTGTATCAATTTGTGACAATGCCTTTTGGGTTGTGTAATGCGCCATCTACCTTTGAGCGCCTAATGGAGCGAGTGTTGGATGGTTTGCAGTGGCAGGTGGCAGTACTGTACCTCGACGACGTAATAGTGTTTAGCAGATCATTCGAGCAACATGTACAGAGACTGTCCTTGGTCCTGGAAAGGTTACGTGAAGCGAACCTGAAGCTAAAGCCGAGAAAATGCAAGCTGTTCCAACAGGAGGTGGAGTTTCTTGGCCATGTTGTCTCAACGGAGGGAGTTGCAACGGACCCTGAAAAGGTCAGAGCGGTACGGGACTGGCCACAGCCAATGACGACTTCGGACGTGCGGAGTTTTCTTGGCCTTGTCTCATACTATAGACGTTTTGTCAAGGGATTCGCTGAGATTGCACGCCCGCTCAACCGACTCACTGAGAAAGGAAGGGAGTTTACGTGGACCAGTGAGTGCCAGGAGGCATTTGAGGTGCTCAAACATTGTCTGACCTCTGCCCCAATTCTGGCCTACCCAAGCACAGAAGCTGTGTTCATCCTCGACACGGACGCCAGTGGGTTCGCCATCGGAGCTGTTCTGTCACAGATGCAAGATGGTAATGAACGAGTCCTTGCGTATGGGAGCCGATCGCTGACCAAAAGCGAAAGAAACTACTGTGTCACGCGGCGGGAACTGCTGGCTGTGACTTTCTTTGTACAGAAATACCACCACTACCTATATGGGACTCGCTTTCGCATCAGGACAGACCACCGACCCTTGAAGTGGCTACATGGAGTTAAGGAGCCTCAAGGACAGCTGGCTAGATGGCTTCAGAAGTTGAGCATTTACGACTTTGTCATAGAACACCGTCCGGGCAGCCAGCACGGCAATGCCGACGCACTGTCCAGGAAATGTTTCCCTCAATGTGTCCACGAGGCGGAGCGGGACATTCCCAGAGGCACAGAACTGGATGTCGGGAGCTTGAGACCTGGAAATCAGGTTCGAGTGGTCGGACAGCGACCACGATGCAGCAACGCCGCCCCGCCCGCACAGGCCCCCCCGCCGATGCAGGCAGCCCAACCGGTGCAGGCCGCCCCGCCGGTGCAGGCCGCCCCGCCGGTGCAGGCAGCCCAGCCGGTGCAGGCAGCCCCGCCGGTGCAGGCCACCCTGCCGGTGCAGGCCGCCTCGCCGCCACGGGAGTTGCGGAACGCACCTACTACAGCTATGGAAGACAGACATAGACCGGCAGTGACACATGTCCAGCAGGAGTTAAGCCTAGAAAATATGGCTCGGCTGCAACGCAAAGACAAGGACTTGAGTGTGGTTCTTTCATGGTTGGAAGGACAAAACAGAAGACCTGCGTGGGAAGAGGTGTCATCCAGGAGCAAGGAGCTGAAGTTTTGGTGGGCTCGCTATGAACAGTTGATGGTAAAACACGGGACACTGTACATCCGCTGGGAGGCTGCCCGACCATCGGACCGCGCCTGACTGAGAATGGTGGTTCCAGTGGATCTGAGATCAACAGTAATGGAACACTATCATGACCAGAAGACGGCTGGCCATCTTGGAGTTACGAAAACATTCTCCAAGCTGTGTCGCAGCGAGTTCTATTGGCCTTCAATGCGACAATCTTCCCGGCGATGGGTTCAGAACTGTCCAAAATGTCAACGAAGAAAGCAGCCGCCGATTGCAAAGCGATCGAAGATGGTGCATTACCAGGTGGGGGCACCACTTGAAAGGGTCGCAGTCGACATTATGGGACCCCTGCCTGTTACCGATCGTGGAAATAGATATGTCATGGTGGTGGGGGATTATTTCACGAAATGGACGGAGTGCTACCCAATCCCCGACCAAAAGGCCAACACTGTAGCGACGAAGCTTGTTGAGGAATACGTGGCGAGATTTGGTGTTCCACTGGAACTCCATTCCGATCAAGGCAGGGACTTTGAATCTGCGCTCTTCAAGGAGATGTGCTCTCTCTTGGGGGTGACGAAAACACGGACTACGCCATACCACCCGCGTTCTGACGGAATGATAGAAAGATTCAACAGGACAATCGAAGCCATGCTCAGTCTCTGGGTTAACAAGACACAGACGGATTGGGACCTTCACTTGGCCTTGTTGACGATGGCTTACAGGTCTTCTGAGCACGAATCAACTAGGGAGACACCTAACGCCATGATGCTAGGCCGGGAGGCATCAATGCCCATTGATCTTCTCGTCGGTCAAAGTTCCCAGGATGAGCCTGCGTTGGCTACTGACTATGCGCAAAAACTTCAGAACAAATTGCGTCTTGCCCACGAGGTTGCCAGAGACACCCTCGGCACACAAATGCGCTCACAAAAGAGACATTATGATCGTAACGTGAAGCGAGTTCCATACGACAAGGGATCAGTGGTTTGGCTGCATCAGAAAAATCGGATAAAGGGACGGTCTCCGAAACTGGCCCTTGCCTGGACTGGGCCGTATGTCATAACAGACAAACTGTCCGATGTTGTATACCGGATTCAGAAAAGCCCCTGCACGACCCCCCTTGTGGTACACGCGGACAGACTTAAACCTTGTCACGGGATAACCCAGCAGGATTGTGGGTTTAAGCGCCCCTTTAATGCAGACCAGTCACCCCTGCCGGTGCCACGAACTCCGCCAGACCAGTCACCCCTGCCGGTGCCACGAACTCCGCCAGACCAGTCATCCCAGTCAGTGCCACAGACCCCGCCAGACCAGTCACCCCCGCCGGTGCCTCGAACTCCGCCAGACCAGTCATCCCAGTCAGTGCCACAGACCCCGCCAGACCAGTCACCCCCGCCGGTGCTACGAACTCCGCCAGACCAGTCACTCCCGCCGGTGCTACGAACTCCGCCAGACCAGTCACCCCCGCCGGTGCCACGAACTCCACCAGTCCAGTCACCCCTGCCTGGTAACCGCAACAACGTTGGTACCCGCACACACGGATGCTCCACGCAGACTGGTGCCGAACAGCGCACGAGACGCGGAAGGCCTGTTAGAAAACCTGCGCGTTATTTGCAACAGGTCTATACAGTCTCGACTCCGGAGAGAAACGTGAACATGGACAACCCCGAGGGCTCCGCCGGTGGTTTTCTCTGCAGAACATGTGGCAAGGCATATGTCAGCTTGTACGGCCGGCGCCGGCACGAAAGAGCAGCCCATGATGGGAAGCAGTACGCCTGCAGTGTGTGCGGGAAGCTCTATCGCCGCTCAGAATATGTGTCGAGACACATGAAGACGCATTCTAGCAACGCAACCAGTGCCGGCGATGTTCCCGAGGCGTCACCTTCAACGAACGTGTCAGACGATCGGGGCTCGGAGGCAGTGAGCCAGGGGTCCCGAGTACGCAGGATCACCAGCGAAGGGACCACTGTCACCGAGGGATCTTATTTGTTCATCCATGGCCGGTGGTACACCGCTCGCACCATCCATAGTGTCGGGCTTACACCGTGCGACCCACCACCGGAAACTCGGCCCCACGCCAGCGAGACGTCTGTACAGACGGAGGCGGTACTGATGAGGGAGGAGTTTGTGACACACATGAGAGAGACCACCGATGATCCGTACACCGGGATACGGACGGTGAGGGAGACAGATTCGTCGGGCGTCAGGGAACCGGGAGACATTTGGTGGAGGACATGGCACAGGGACTCCGGCCTACCTGATCAGTAAGCTGCCTAAACAACCAGAAGAACATTTGACTTTGGAAAGTTTTATGCTCCAGATAATTTGAAATGACAATGATTTCTTTTATGATTGATGTGTTTTTGTAAAATCAGCATTGTTGAATATAACCGCTCGATCTGTGTGAACATGGCTGCCCAGGCGGCTGAGGGGACCGGCATTGGTGTTGCCCGAATTGTTGGGACACCCCTTAAAAAAAAAATTGTTGTTCCAAGTTCTTGTAATAAATTATTTGTTTTCTTCTGTAATCATAACTGCGGGGGTGGTCGACATGGGTCAGTTGTGTCGCTGATTGACGCTGCGTCGGCAGGTTGCGGACCAGAATCAACAGCGACCAACTTCTCTTGTGGACACCGATATAATTGTTCATTGTTTCAAGGTTTTCAGTCCGCCTATCCAGGAGAATAGGCCAAATCTAAGGAGGGGGTAGTGTAACGGACACTTTGGGTAGTTGAGATACCGGCGGCTAAGTTGTGGGGCACCGCCGGAGCAGCTGCTCGCATAGTAGCCGAAAAGGTTCGGCGAACTCTGGACTATTGTCCGCCGTGCCCAGTTTGTGATTGGCTGTTGGCGCGCCCGGCGCGCAGGTCGCGCCGGAAGTGTCAACAAGCCTCAGGATGTGGGTTATATAAAAATGTATCAATCTTTTGTTACTTTGGCGGGAGCCGGAAATGGGTTGGCCCTAAGCCAGGTGTGTGATTAAGCAAGCAGTCAGTTGTATGGGTGGGTTTCGATGGATGGAGTGTTGCTTTGAAGAGTTGTCTGAGGCCGGTTGCCAACTAAAATAAAATCAGTTGCTGTTGAATTGTTCATAACAAGTTGCCTGTCTCCCGTCTCTTATTTTGGGCTGGGGGACAAGAACCCACGAAGGAATACGCTACAGTAAGTTACGATGAGTTTGGTGAAATCGACCCTGGTACTGGTTAATCAATAACAGTTTCATACAAATAAAGCTTTCAGTTTTCAAACAATCCCAGGTTTTTTTTCATTGCTCCTGACTATATCACTACAAAAATAACAGTTCAAGTAATAAACTGCTGCAAACAGCTCATCAACCAAAAGCGCCCTAGGCACTGTAGCTAAAAACCCTGATGAAACCTGTTCTGGAAAGATGATGACAAGAAGATACACTTTTAGAGGTGGGAGGAAAACCCTCAGAGAGTAATATTCTGGATAAAACCCACAGAATCAGGTAGGGACTGAAAACCCAACCCAGTTGTGGACTGAGCTGTTCTGTCACCTTTACCAATCCTGTATTATACAAATATCACATGGTTTGAGGGTGGACAGTTGATTCTAGCTCCTGAGGTGATGGAAGTTGACAAGTTTGACAAGGTTGTTGGAAGTTTATCAACTTCAAACACTGCGGGAAACAAGAATCGACTGTCTACCCTCAAACCATGTGATATTTGTTTTACTTTACCTCATAAATATTCTTCATTGTCGACAATTTCTTTAAGAAGTGCAGCAAAATGCTCGTTTTCGTGAACTTAATTTTGGGAAGAAGTTAACGCACGTGCAATGCAAACTTTGCCTAGGATGCGCAGTGAGATGTTAAATGTGTAACAGTTCCTTCGGAGATTCCCCGGCCTACCATGTACATGTACTCACTGGTGATCAGCAAAATATCCACTGGCACGTGATGGTGAATTGACCAATTGGGATACGGCTCTAGGTCATGAATATTTATGAGGTATAGTACTATGCCTTTTAATAAAAGGATGGTACAAAATTGGTAAGACAAAATACACTTCAAGATCACAGATTCACATAAAACTTACACAGTATAATGGTGATGATAGGAGAAAACATCCCATGAAATGTTTTTGTCTAAATTGCCATATTCGTTGAGAAATAAATGAAAGTATTTTCCAATTGGAATAAATCGCTTTAATTATGAATGCATAATATCATTGAAATGCGTAAACTGGTTTTCACTATTTTCTTGTGACCCAGATGGCTGATTGACCTCAAACTTCTACAGATTTGTCAGTTAAAGGTATATGATGGATTACATAATGTGCTTTCACTGTCAGCAACGGTTTTGTCGCAAAAACCAGTTCTGTACCATCCCTTTAAGGGGAGACGTAAGAGGAACTTACAAGCTGTGCAGTCCATTGCTCCACGGTCGCAGATGATGATGCATTTCCTGGGACATGTCTCGGCCAGATCAAAAAATGTCTTCTCCGTTTGAAGCATCGTCTTCAACAGGTTGGCCTGGAAAGTGTAAGCTGTGAGCGACAAAACACCATATCACTCAATGTGAGTATTATTAAACATTAGTAAAAAAAAAACTCATCAAGCATCATTAGCCAATGGCTGGATTCGAACCCACAACCTGTAGATTGACTACAAGATCTTGACAGTGAACATTAGGGAGACATAGGGAATTACGGAGACCTTGCGATGTTTCCACAAAAGGTAGATCAGGAAGCTACCTTTTAAAGGTAGTATCATACTTTGGTTTTTGTCAAAGAAATACAGATTCGTGGGCAAAAATATCAAGGATTAAACAGTAAAAGTCATCTGTGAAAAGTTCAGTCACATACGGTGCCCACTTTTTGAGAAAACATTGAAAAACAGCCACAGTCTTTTCTCTTTTTATTTTTGATCTTTTAAAAGATCAAAAAAGATTTTTGGTTGTTGTTTTACTAATTTCTGGATAAAATACACAATTTCTGGTGGAAAATTTTAATGGTATGTTTCTACCACCACCATCTTCATACCCTGCAAGTTATACGTAAATCTGTGAACATTTCTGTTTTGGTTTCATACCAAAGTATGATACTACCTTTAAAGACATTTTTACTGTCCATATCTTTATAATAATAAGACAGAGAATGTTCTCAATATGATCACATGCCAATTTCAAGTTCATTGGTTTGGAGGATGTTTAAAAATACATGTAGATAAGCTAAGTTTGAATCATGACCCTTATGGGAATGTCTCCCTAAGGTTCAAACCCATAATCTGTAGATTGACCAGAAGACATTGAGTACGACATGCCAGACCACTAAGCCACAGCATCCCAATATTGTAATCCCAGTCTAGTGGAATATTTCAAGTCTAGCCTGTTAAAGCTGTGCTCCAACGATTTCGAAAAATAAGATGTTCACGTAAAATTGTGTTCACCTAGCTCCAATTAAGGTAAACATATAATAAACCCTCACTTTTTGAAGTTTTTTGATGTGAATTTTAAGCCACCTTTTGCCGTTCCACATTCGCCAAGAATGATAAATTTTCTCTCGACTTTGCCCGTTTTTGGTTCATTTACATATCATGAATATTCATGTTTTCCTCAAGTTGGTGACGTAGAAGAGGGGATTCACTTTCCTTGTGAATATTTATATTCAGTGTGTTGCATATTACATACCCACACGCAATACATGCACTCCAATCATTTCGAAGGTAAAATGGTTGAAAATGATACATATGGCGACCGTCCTCGGTAGGAATACAGCATCGATGAAGAATCAATGTACCAATCGGATATTAATGATCATTCGAGCAGTGATTTGGACAGTTTTAGCATACAAAAACCGCATGTACACAAAACTCATTGGAAATCCCATACAACTCCCGCGCACCGAGGGGATTCGTTCGTGGACCGTATCCCCTCGACTACGTCACACATTGACATGAATTTAAATAGCGCCACCCACGGCTAGTTTGGGTAAATAGTCCCCAGAATTGACAATTACTATCAAATTTTATTTCCAATATTACTAAATAATGAAAAAACAACAGCCCCATTGTATATTATGAGAAGGTTCTTATATGTCTTATAAACGAGGATTTGTATTTGTTTCATTTTTTTACAAATCGTTATTCTCCATCTTTAACCATACCATTTGGTATAATAATACATAATCAAATGTTGCTCTGTTGCCATGGGCAACATCATCAATGCATCCAAGCATTCAAGGTCTGACAGCATCCACGCATCAAAGCAGCGGATGTGAACAAGGGGAAATGAAAAACTAGCCTGGACACCATTCACTTCAGGAATAATGTGACTTATTATTCAAGACAATAAGAAGATGCACTGCATTCGAGGATATAGTGTCTTTGTTTTTTTCTTAGTTCAGCGGGATACGATTTAACACAAAGATGGCGTTGGCGATGGTCAATTAGAGTCTATTGTACGATTTTAAACCAAATCCATCCAAAATCCTGGGACAAGGTTTCTCAGATTCTTATCCGATTTCAGATTTCTGATTTCAGAATGGGAGACTTTGGAGAACCGGTCTTCAAGTCAACGCACGGGCAAAACAACGCGCGCAAGCTCACAATTGCGTGCATGTGCGCTGTTGACTTGAAAACTGGTTCTCCAAAGTCTCCCATTGTTTTTCCTTAAAGGTTGTGTACAAAACTAAAGTACATGTATAGGAGATTTTCGGACTTCAGATTTTATATGCTCCCTGTCAGTTGTTTTCAGATATTTTCTATCATTGGTCAATCTCATCTCTGAACCTCATTAATTTTGTTCCCTGGCCTTACTACATCCTCCCTGTTGCCTTGAAAACTCATCTTACTTTGTTTTTGTTCCTCTTATCCTAAATTGTTTACCGTATACCTCTTGTTCTTTTTTAAATCATTGCCATCTAACCTGAAAAGATTGGGCCCTTCTGATTCCAAGCAAAAATGGCATCCCAAGAATTATTAATTGCAGGATTCGGAAGGTCACAGACTACACTGTAGAGCCCAGAAGTTGCATATAAGGCTCTCAGGCCCAACTTGGTCCAAGTCCAATGAATACATGTACAGTGGAACGTCACTATAACAAACACGCCAGGATGCACAGAGATTGTTTGTTATAATGGTCGTTCGTTATAGTGAACAATGTTCAGCAGGCCTATACATTAAACATAAACAAAATGGGAGCCAAGGATGATGTTCGGTACATGTTGACCCAAATGTTTGGTATAGCGGTGTTTTTTATAGTGGCGTTCCACTGTACAACACACGCATAATGCATAACGCATCCTGCAGGATTTTGTCAGATTTGGGAAAAGTTCCGGGGAGATGGGGGGGGGGGTGGTTTGTTAGGTCTATAATGTGAGGTACCTATCAGTTTGATAATAACTTACACTGGTCTTCCGTCAATTCAGCAAATTTAACTCCGCCTCTGCAAACCAAACAAGACAGCATTTGATCAATACAAATGATGTTTACAATAATCGTATCCGCTCTCTCTTTTTTTAAATCAATGGTGCCTTTCTTTGATCAAACCAGCACCACAATTTCACAAAGATCCCAATAATTAAATCTTTTACTCTATGTGGACAATATTTGTTTTTTCACCCACACATGTACAGTAGGTAAAATAAAAAACAATAAAAAATATGCACAAAAATCAATTAAATTTCATTGCTGTTTTCTTCTCATTAAATATTCATCCACCATTACTCACATAGTCAAAGACGTTGATTATGTTGAAAGGGCAGATGCAATGAGATAAAAACAGATATAATTCCTACAATTTGAGGCAATATAAAATCCAAAAATAGGATAAAAGTGAAAATAGGAAAATCTCATTTTGTCTTTGTTTTTCCAGGGGTGCTATTTATAACAAGAATGATATGATCGCGTGCTGTATACATTACATGTACATAGACAAGCTTCGCTATAGGCCTAATTATGTTCATTCTGTATGTCCAGACAGGTGTACATTAAGAAACAGGTGCATGTACAGTCACATGACTTATCTTGGCTGGCATACCATCATATGCACAGCATGACTTAAAGGCGCACCAATCAGACCAATTTGTATTTGGGTTGCTATTAACTTAATGTTGAATGTATACCTTTTCCTTCTGTTTTAAACAGAAATCTTCACAGATTTACTTTTAACTTACAGGGTATGAAGATGGTGGTGGTAGAAACATACCATTAAAATGTTTCTGCCTGAAATGGTGTATTTATCCAGAAATTAATAAAACAATGACCGAAAATCTTTTAAAAGAGAAAAAAAAGACAGAAAAGACTTAAGAAATACAATGGCTGTTTTTCACTGTTTTCTAAAAAAGTGGGCACCGTATGGGACTGGTAATTTCACAAATGACTTTTCCCAGTCCCATGCAGTGCCCACTTTTTGAGAAAACAGTGAAAAACGCCCACAGTATTTTAAAATCTTTTCACATGAGTTTTGATCTATCACCATCTTTATACCCTGTAAAGTTATAGGTGAATCTGTGAAGATTTCTGTTTCATTACGCTACCAAAGTATGATAGTTTCCTTTATAACTCAAGTAGGAACAACACCAATTGATACTTCACATGATGTGTATATAGGGAATGAAGATTATAAAGGAAAGTTTTGAGATTGGGGATTTGCTTGAATATATAAAAAAAACCAAGAAATCAAACTTTTTTCTCAACTTATCTAGCACCTAACAAGCAATTTCTACTTTTACCCAAAACTCCTTAAGTACCAGATTGAAAAAACCCCAACAAAACATACTGAACCTTTGAGCCTTGTATTCAAATATGTAAAAACAAACTCAACGCTTGCAAGATGTAAAGTCCCTTTTGGGGGGGTTGAGGGTGGGTGGGTTGAGGGTGGGTGGGGTATGTTTTATTCAAGTTATATAAAATAGAAACAAGTATATCCAATTTTGAAGTTTTTTTCAGACTTCACTTCCCTAGCAACTATAAAAACAACATTCAAAAATCCCTACTCACAAAATCCTGCTTTAAGTGAGAAAGTTAATTTTGCGGCCCTGACTGGCCCTTTAAGAATGTAATAGGAAAAGCAATTTGTTCTTTATATCTTCATATGGACGTACATACCACACACCGAGTGCAATTATAATGGAATGAATGGCATATTGGAGGTACTGCGTTATCAATCACACCATGCTCACTGAGCCAGAAATAAAGATGGCCGCCTGGTTATTAACGTAGACACGTAATCAGCAAGTCAATGATGATAATAACAAATGTAGCCCGCTATCTATCTGACTAAGTCGTATCACACTTTGGCAGCATACCAAAACAGAAATCTGCATTTAACTATACCTTACAGGGTATTTAAGGATGGTGATGATAGAAACATACCTCGTTAAAAATGTTCTGCCTGAAGTGCTGTATATTTAACTAACTAGTGTAGTTATCCACAAAAAGAGTATAACCAGGGACCAAAATTATTTTTTGATCTTTAAAAAATAAAGAGAAAATATTTAAGAAATACTGCGGGTAATTTTCACTGTTTGGCACCGTATGGGACTAGAAATTTCACAAATGACTGTTACTGTATATTCCTTGATATTTTTGCCCATACAATGTAAATCCGTATTTTTTTTCGGACAAAACCAAAGTATGATAGTTTAAGGTGTTGAAAAATAAACTCTTTGGTCACCCTACTATTCAGCACAATGTGATTCTTTTTTAGATTTTAGCCAAAACTTGGACTGGAGTGCGGTTCCACTCACAGACACCAAATACACATGTATGCTGAATTGCTGTGCTCTATGTTTCACACATTGCAACATTTTTTTCACAATGTCTGGATGGGTGATACAGAACCCAGGACTCCACATTCCACAAAATAACAAATGTACATTTTTTTGCTCTGATGCAGTACGCAAAACATTGAAAATTGTTGATAAATTCAAAACAGTGTCACTCTGTACACCAAAGGGCACAGTGATGGTCAGTCATTAAAAGAAAATTTAGAAAGTAAATTTTTCCACAAATTTCACATCCCAAAATGCAAAAAGTGCTCAACTTTCTAAAAAAAAGTGCAAACTATATTGCAAAGGGTAAAACAATAAAAATCATTAAAACAATAGCATTGTCAGAAGCAAATGTAGCTCGTACTAACTATGCTTTTCCGACCTTTGTCCACAAACAATCATATGATAACACAAACATCATATGCAGGTCTTTTCCTTTTACAAAGGGTGTAAATATTTATATGGGTCGACTAATGTAAACTCTTCAAAATTGTCAACACGCGTCAATTGTGCTGTGTGTTCACGCCACTCAACACAAAATACAGGTCAACCGTTCTCAACCTACTAGTTTCGACATGGGTCGAGCGCTTTATAAGACTCAATTTTTCCAATAAAACAGTAGAGGTAATATCATACTTTGGTTTTTATCAAAGAAAGAAATACAGATTCATGGGCAAAAATATCAAGATAGATACAGTGACAGTCAACTGTGAAAATTTCGGTCCCATACGGTGCCCACTCAGTTTTGAGAAAACAGTGAAAAACGGCCACAGTATTGCTTAAGTCTTTTCTCTTTTATTTTTGATTTGTTAAAAGATCAAAAAGATTTTCAATCGTTGTTTTACCAATTTCTGGATAAATACACCGGTTCAGGCGGAAGAATTTTAACGGTATGTTTCTACCAGCAACATCTTCATACCCTGTAAGTTATAGACCTTTCTTTTGTTTACAAACACTGGTTGGCAAGGCATGGGCGACCAAATGTTGCAAATAATTTCGTCTTCTTGACAGACGGCATGACCAAATTCAACGTTTTTGTAAACTTTCCATACTATGTGCAAAATACATACCAGCATTACTTGTGGTGTTTCCATTACATTCAGCAATATCTTTCAATGTTCATGAAACGGTGTGTTCAAATTGTGGTTATTTTTTATGCCTGGTTTTGATGGCTTCTCCATAGTTTCCGCCATGCAGGTTGGCAAAAACTTGGGCTGTGACTTTGCAAAAGAAAATCTGTAACATTTCTGTTCTGGTTTCTTACCAAAATATGATACTACCTTTAAGAATGGTTCTGATCTTACCCCGAAATTAAAACTGTTTTCAGTCGTTGTTTTTATTTAATGTTTTCTGGATAAACACAGCATTTCAGGCTTAAATATTTTAATGGTATGTTTCTACCAGCACCATCTTCATATTTGAAAGTTATACGTAAATCTGTGAACATTTCTGCTAGGGTATGTTACCAATCCTGTACTGTACCTTTAAATACCATAGAAACAAGCAAATTATGTAAATTATGTTGTTATATCTACACTTAAAAATCTAATTGTTCATACTGACATTTCACTGCAAAACAAAACTCTGTTCTTAGATAGGTTGGTTCAATTACTTACGATAGTAGGAACGTGGCTGTTTCTGGCACCATGTAAACCTTGTAGCCCAAGTTCTCAAAGAATGTCGCCAGTCGAGCTTGCCCTGTGGTCTTGCCTCCACATGGCCCTCAAATATGGAAATAAAATGAAGGAAATGCTCAGGATTTAATGGAAAACAGGAAAGAAAACCAGGTGACAGAAAAGTAAAGATGGACAATTGTATAATAATGGGACAAATGCTGCTATAACGAACACCGAATATTCAGCTTTACTGCACATCATCCTTGATTCCCAATTTGTGCACACGTACATAAGTAATAAATTAAATAAATGAAACTCCGAAACGGAAGTATGTCACGCCGGTACGGTCGCACTCAGTATAAAGTTTTAGCGAGAAAACTAGCGTCCAATTAGATGATAATTTTGTGTGATGAACAAGGCTGTAACTTTGGGAGAGGACGGTGTGAAGTAGCCCATTGACTCTTTCATTTCCCAATGAAAAGACAACAATTTGAGACTGGTATAATGCGGAGGACAAAATCAATTAATCATATACATCATCGGAAGCGAAACAAAAAGTTGTCGCGGGACCGACTCTATAGATGCATGATGTGGAATATACCACGCGCACAGCCAATTCTTGTTTCCTTCCTATTCTTTACATCCTAGGCATATCTGCCAAAATGTTCTTCAAAGTATCAAATTGTCAACGCATACAATAATCAAGACTCAATTTCCCGTAATTCTAGGGTTAGTGTCTTTTACGCCACCCATATTTTTTTCAGTATTTATTTAGCTTCTCCTGTTCCAAAATGAGATTTGTAACATAATTATTAAAGCAAATTTATTCATGGGTCCTGTAAACCCTAAAATGAACCTATTTCGGCAATATTTCAGTGAAAAAAAAAACAACCAGTTTCTTATCCAAATAAATGCTGAAAACAATATGGGTGGCGTAAAAGACACTAATGCCGTAATTCTGATCACTCATTATCAAAATTATTGAGCAAAATAACAAGAAAACCAACAACTTTTGAACAAGTACTCGTGCACACCCACAGACAACAAGCATTAGCGGTACGCGTGGACAGCGATGTTTATCCCAAATATAATCTTTGACCTTTCCCAGAATTTGCTACGCGCTCGAGATGCTGAACTGGCTTATTGAATAACATGGTGAAACTTCAGAGTTTTATTCCCATGATATAGGCCCTACCATCAGGACCATAATTTGAAAACAAGGCCTAAAATTAGGCCTACATCATACATGATCAGGCCCAGTGCAGAATTATTTGCTTGGACACACCGGAAATTTGTTCAATTTATCACGACATTCCTCGAAATTCTGATAAAATATGGACGTAAATATTTACATTGGCCAGAGCACGTGGCCTATAGCTAGCTGCATTAGATAACACAGGTATGCATATAACGGTTATCATTATAAACCCACACAATTGTGCTTAGTCTAGTCGTGCATTACCACAGTTGCTATTAAAATTGCACGTGCACCCAACCCTAAACACGTGAGTCATCTATCTTCCTTCCAAAAAAACCCAAATCACATTTTCTTCCCCGATGAAAAACACCTTTTTACCGAACAAAAATGGTGACTTACCTCCCGTCAGCACGACTTTGTACACTTTACGCTCCTTCTCCATCGTCTTCCGGCAAAAATTAGCGAAATTTTGTCGGTATATTTGTCGAGGAAATAGACGGTGATGACGGTGCTTCACCAGACCAAGTTGTAATATTTTCATAACATACATGGGTTTGTTTACTACGTAATGGCGCGCCGGGTATGGCGCGCTTTTAGATCACCAGCATTCGCTAGTCTGGTTCCTTTCCGATGGGCGGTTATGATAACACGCGTAGAAGTCTGGAATGGCATGCCAAGGCCTTATATGGTAATTGCTATTCATAATAATTTTACCATGTGTGAAATAAGTTTCGATACTCGCTGGGGATGTAAATGTGTATGAAAAAGCTCATGCCTATATTACTAAATGTCAAATCAGTATTATGAATCTCGGGGTTAGTGTGCTAAGCCTTTAGTCCACAAGGATTATTTTCAGATATGGCTTGTACAGTAAACTAACTCACCTATGTGTTGACCAGTTGTGATTTCCTCTTCAATGTTAGCAAGGTTAAAGGTTTACTGTAATCAAATTTGGGAAAGTGGTGAAAATGCTTTAATATTATTGCTTAATATAATATTGAATACTAAATAAATTTATATGATTATGTAAGTGCTTAATTTTGACCCAAAAGTTACAAAATCAGTACATGATTTTGCCCCAGTCCCCCTTGTGGGAACTGATCCAAGCGACGATAGCGTGTGACGTCACCTACAGAACTAGTATAGGCTGGCATCACAGTATACTGCGTGGCGTTCTGCATGTGACGTTAGCAAGAATTATCGTCACTAAAAGTGGGGTGAATGCTAAATTATCAGTATAAAATACCTCCTTTTTCCATTTACAATATAGCACAAACAATGATGGACAGGTTGTGTTTTATAACATGTATTATACAGATGTAGATGTATTTAACTTCACATGAGTTTTGATTACAGTAAACCTTTAAATTTGTGAAAAGAGGGCAGGGCTTGCTCAAGGAAATTATGGGGGTCTGAAAATTATCCTTGTGGACTAAAGCACACTAAAGGCTCCTGAATCTCTTTGTCCTCTTGATTTCTCAAAAGAAAACAAATAACTGAGAAATTTTAACAGAACAACATAAACTAAACTACAAACAACCATTTCTTCATTTAGTGGTTACAGAGGCTTTCATTTATTTTTTTAAATTAAAACATTAAATGAAGTTTCCAATCTTTTAAAGATTAAATTTTGTTAGCTTTAAAAACAATTAAACGGTTCCAAATTCACTTAAGAATACACTGACATTTCAAAACATTTGAACATGATTTTTATGTTTACCAATATTATGGTGAATAAAATTAAACATTTGGCAGGTATTATGAAAGCTTCTATTTTTAGCACACTTCAATGCAATCTTGGAGCATTTTAAATAGAAATTGGAAGCCAAATCAATTAAGTACGTGTATAACACTGGTAATTCAAGCACATGGTTTTGAATGGCGCCCTCTATTGATTAAAACAAGAAACTGTGGTGGTGTCAGAACATTATTTTTTACATCGCCAATCATCTTTTATTTAAATCTGGGAAGCTGGAAAGCTAATCAATGAGCAAATTAGAACTGCAAGGAAAATCCGGGAGATGTTGCCCATGCCAAATATTCTTCCAGCTCCGAGTTCCTTTCAGGAATAAATCGCGCACAATACACCAAGCCGGAGTTGTAGTGCATTTAGATCGATAAACACCACCGCAGTTTCTTGTTTTAATCAATAGAGGGGGCCACTCAAAAATTTGCGTTCGGATAACTGTATATGGAAAATGTCATGATTTGCACCGTGGCACAAACTGCATGGAACACATCTATATAAAATGAATAAGGTCATAGTATAGGTCAATTACATACCAATTATTTGCTCATATTCAGTTCTTATTCTAGAACTAGAATCGATTTCATAATAGATATCAAGATTGATCAGCACTTCCATACATCAATGTAATATTTTAACTATGTTACCCATGGCATCTGCCCCAGGCGCCACTTTTTAGGGGGCACAAAAACAGGGAAGAAGGGTACTGGTACCTGTACTGTTGAGGTTTATTGGAAATCTAATCCAATGAAAGAAGAATTCCAATTTCAAAATGTCTATTTTTTTTTCATTGGCATCAAAAGTTGGAATTAGGCAATTTTTGCGCTTGCCCCGGGTGCAGTTTTCCCTAGATATATACGCCTCTGTATGTTACTATGGCAATACTGACATCTCAACTCAAACACGATAATCATTATCGAGGGCACATGGTTTCTATCGAGGGCACATAGTTTCTATCGAGGGCACATAGTTTCTATCGAGGGCACATGGTTTCTATCGAGGGCACATGGTTTCTATCGAGGGCACATGGTTTCTATCGAGGGCACATGGTTTCTATCGAGGGCACATGGTTTCTATCAAGGGCACATGGTTTCTATCGAGGGCACATGGTTTCTATCGAGGGCACATGGTTTCTATTGAGGGCACATACTTTCTATCGAGGGCACATGGTTTCTACTGAGGGCACATGGTTTCTATCGAGGGCACATGGCATGTCGTCCGCCGTCCACAGGAAGATTGGTCCCGGTGATGTAGGATGAAGCATCGGATGCCAGGAAGGCGATGGCATTGGCTGCTTCTTCTGCTTCTCCCGGCCGTCCCAAGGCATGAGTTGTCTTGCTGCGCTCTAAAAACTGATATCAACAAGACATTCAAGACATGTTAATATAAGCAAGAAAGATTTGAGGCTTTGCATGGTGACAATTGGTATGTGGATCGGTTTGCGGAAACACCTAAGAATCGTTCATACTTTCGCACTTTTATTTCGTTCGCACTTCTCATAAGGTCTCAATGTTTCGACTAGCCTGCTCTAGTCCTCATCATGTTATAAGAAGTTGTGTTAAAGGTAATATCATACTTTGGTTTCTGTCAAAGAAATACAGATTCATGGGCAAAAATATCAAGACAGATATAGTAACAGTCATCTGTGAAATTTTCAGTTCCATATATGTGCCAACTTTTTGAGAAAACAATGAACAATTGTTTTTGGTGTGACTCTTTTCTGAATAGATACAGCATTTCAGGCAGAAAAATTTTAACGATATTTTTCTACCATCACCGTCTTGATATTTTCTGTAAGTTATAGATAAATCTGTGAAGATTTCTGCTCGAGTATACTAACAAAGTATGATAGTACCTTTAAAGGACAAAGTCCCCCTTTTCTTTTAAGGTGGAATATGGGAATACTCACAAGTGAAGTGGTCACAATTTGGGCCCAATTTCATAGAATCAGAAATTTGTGTACTTATGGGCACTGTTAATGCTTTGTGACAAATATTTCATGGAATCTGTAAGCAAGATTTTCGGCGCTTAATCGGTTAGTGAATAATTTCTAGGCTAACCTTAATATTTTCCTGCTAACGCACTTTCATATGCATTCTGCAGAAATAATTGACTAT
Organism: Astropecten irregularis; assembly: GCA_963971285.1. NCBI lineage: Eukaryota > Metazoa > Echinodermata > Asteroidea > Paxillosida > Astropectinidae > Astropecten > Astropecten irregularis. The sequence continues at coordinate 12,775,967 of OZ020247.1, forward strand.
TAGGGACATCGCCAACATAAGACTGGATAGCTCAGTTGGTAGAGCACCTGTACAGCATCCCTAGGGTCACAGGTTCGAATCCCACTCCAGTCAATATTTCAATTCACCTTTCAAGGACTGAATTACGATAACGAAAATATGAATAGAGAGAAGAGTTTAATAGTACCTTTGCATACGCTTCTTCATCCAGTCCACCTGTCTTCTGTAGATTGGTAACGATGACACCAGGACTGTCAATGAATGAGAAGACATTATAAACAACAGATTTCACCAAATAATAATAAGAATAATATTGACATTTATAATGCGCAACATATCCACCCAGAGGGTGCTCAAGGCGCTTACCATTGTTATCCCAGGTCATTAGGCCCAACTAACATTAATAAAAAACAATCTCAACTCCCTGGGGAGTATACAGCCCTGGCTACTTACTGTTAAGCGTACAAAGCACACAAAGCCATCTCTACCCTCACAGGTACCAATTTACACCTGGGTGAAGAGAAGCAATATGTGACAAAGCGTCTTGCCCAAGGATGCAAGCACCACTAGCCCATGGCTGGATTCGAACCCATAATCTGTAGATTGACCACAAGATCTTGAGTACAACACGCCAGACCACTAGGCCACGACACTTCAGATGAAGGCCCTTTAATAGCAAGTCGCTTCTCTAGTCTATACTTCATAAGGAAGTGGTGTGGCCTAGTGGTCTGGCAAGTCGTACTCAAGATCTTGTGGCCAATCTACAGATTATGGGTTCGAATCCAACCATGGGCTAATGGTACTTGCATCCTTGGGCAAGACGCTTTATGACATATTGCTCCTCTTCACCCAGGTGTAAATGGGGTACCTGTGAGGGTAGAGATGGCTTTGTGTGTTTGATAAGCCCTGCGCGCTTTGCAGGCAGCTGCGGGCTGTATACTCCCCAGGGAGCTGAGATTGTAAATGGGTCCGATGATCAGGAATAATATTAGTGTAAAGCGTTGTGATACCCTTCTTGTGTGTAAGACGGCTATATAAATGCCTAAATTATCATAATTATTAATTATTGTTATAAGGAAGGTTTGTAGTGCCACTACGTGTCGAGAACGTCAAGTGTTTAAACCATCGGTTCTTCTCAGAACAATTACAGAAGAGATTACATGGTGTCACCGCAAACCTTATTTAGCACTTCCACCATGCATAGCTTGAAGTCTTATTTCAGTTTTTACTTGTCTTGCCCAAAAAACAACGTAGTCAAACCCCAAAACTTTAAACTAACAACGAGGCAAAACATACAAAACAGGTAGAGATCTCAGGTTTAGACTCGAATTTCATTTTTAACTTTAATGAGACAAACATCTTTATAATCATCAAATAACCACAAGGGAAACTGACTGAATTTAAAGTCATTGAAATGACTTTAAATTATTAATGACTTTAAATTACTTAAAAAGCTGTATCCTCTTTGAGTGATCCCCCATGTACCGTTCCCAGGTTGCAGCATTGCTGCACATTATCTGTGAAATGATCCTTGGGGTAGGCCGATATGTGCGTGGTTTCATGACTTCTGACTGCCAAACGAACAAAGCTAATTGACTAATGGGTTCACCACCAACGTAGGGCTGGATGGCTCAGTTGGTAGAGTGCCTGTACGGTATTCAGGAGGTCGCCGGTTCGAATCCCGCTACAGTCAATTTTTCTTTGTTTAAAAATCTGTATACTTCGCTTTGATCGAGGATACATTTGAAAACGAAGAGGAATAAGTGAGGGCTGTATACTCACTTGACTGAATTCACTCGCACTCCTTTTGCTGCCAATTCTGAAATGAACCAATTGAAAATAAATAAACATATGCAACATGATGAAATTAATTGGTTGGTAATGGTATTGGTTAATTTTCAGGCCAAATTGCAGGAGTGTTATAGAAAGATTTGAGGCATGGTGACAATTGGTATGAGGATCGGATTGCGGAAACACCATTTAATATTCGTTTGTACTTTCGCACTTCTTTTTCGTTGGCACTACTCATGAGGTCTCGACATTTCGACTAGCCTGCTCTAGTCAAAACTAGAGCAGGCCAGTCGAAACGCCTCACAAACTACCCACATCAAGATAATCAATGTATAATAAGAACGAGAAGTACGAACAAGTAAAATATATTGTCTTTCTACATTCCAAGCATGCTATTTATTCATTATTTTGTTGGTACTTTAGATATTTTGTCAGTATTAAACGACATTTATAAACCTCAAAATATTGGGGGGATGATAATACATGCCACCCTGCCCCACCTCAAATATTGGGGGATATATCCCCCCATTCCCCCTGGAATCGACACCCTTGCACATAAATAGAGCCCTTAAAGTCAACAAATGGCCATTTTATACAGTGAATGCATCTGTGGAAAACAACTTTGTCATAGTGTATAAATACTGACCCAATGCAGTGACTTGTGTGAACTGGTCAATGGCACTCTTGGACATGCAGTACGCAAGAACTCCTGGAAACTACATTTGGAAAAGAAATTGTCAATTTGTTTAATAGCATCAAACATAGCTTAAAGGTAGTATCATACTTTCGTTTTTATCAAAGAAATGCAGATTCATGGGCAAAAATATCAAGACAGATACAGTGTAACAGTCATCTGTGAAAATTTCAGTCCCATACGTTGCCCATTTTTTGAGAAAACAGTGAAAAACAGCCACAGTATTTCTTAAATCTTTTCTCTTTCGGTCGTTGTTTGACTATAAATTTCTGGATAAATACACCATTTCAGGGGGAAACATTTTAACGGTATGTTTATACCACCACCATCTTCATATCGTGTTAGTTAATATACGTAAATCTGTGAATATTTCTGTTTTGGTTTCTTACGAAAGTATGATACTATACTCTCCAGGGAGCTGAGATTGTTTCAGGAAATGTAAATGTGCCCGATGACCAGGGATAATAATAATGTATAAAGCGTTGTGATACCCTTCTTGTGTGTGAGAACGCTATATAAATGCCCAAATTATCATTATAATTATTATACTACCTTTAAGCCCCATCAATTCAAACATCATTAAATTCAAAACTAAAATCATCGCACCCTGAACTTCGAACAGATAATACAAAATCTGATAGTTGGAGACAAATGTTTACTTACAGCACGAAGGCCGTTGACACTGGACACGTTGACAATGTTTCCTTTTGTCTCTATCAGATGAGGCACAGCTAGCTTTGTCAAGTGGAATACGGACCTGGTGACAGAAATGAGGGGAAAAAGAAAATGACGCTACAGGACAATAAAATGACATTTTTCATATAGACCGATCCGATGGCACGATACACTGTCTGCCATTGCTGCAGTGTCCCAATCTGCCTTTTGTCTGGCAACAAAAGAATTTACGCTCCACCCCACTCTATTATTAAAGGGTGTACGTCCCATGATTAGGGAACGTAGCCCCTGCAATAAGTGCGGTGGATGTAAATTCTTTTGTGCCGGACAAAGGCGGGTGGGGACACAGCAGTAATGGCGAGTGTTTATTACCGCCATGGCCGCGTCGTTGGATCGGTGTTTAGCACAGCTCAATAGGATATTCTCATGCTGAAGTTTTTGTAAGAGATGCAGATTCTGGGAGAGTGGCTGAGGACGAACAGAGCACTCTGTTCGGAACGTTGAGATAATACCAACGGTTTAATCCTTCTCAGAACCACACACTCTCATAGAAGAGAATACATGGTGTCACAGCAAACCTACCTTCTTTTAGTACTTCCACCATGCATAGCTTTAAGTCTTATGTACCCAGTGATATGATCATGGATTAACCTCGTCTGGGCCTCCTACCATACATTGGCATTCATCATAGTGTCAAAAGCCTCCATGCTGGTAGTCTCTTTCGTACCCAGTGATATGATCATGGATTAACCTCGTTTGGGCCTCCTACCTGACATTGACATTCATCATAGTGTCAAAAGCCTCCATGCTAATAGTTTCTATCGTACCCAGTGATATGATCATGGATTAACCTTGTCTGGGTCTCCTACCTGACATTGGCATTCATCATCGTGTCAAAAGCCTCCATGCTGGTAGTTTCTATCGTACCCAGTGATATAATGCCGGCACAATTCACCTTTAGGTAGACGAACAAGACAATGAAAACAAAAAGAACACTTTATCAAAACGATAGTCTAGGGGGATTTTAAATTTTGCAGCAACGACAAAAGATTACATCCTTATTTTCCAAAAGAAATGTTCACACATAAATTAACAACTGAAATATTTCGTCACTGACACCATGAAGTAGCACACAACTTACAAGAAAATGTATTTATATTTTGAGATATAGCCGTTTGAAGTAAATGATTTCTTAAAACCGGCCACTTTCATGCCACTTTTTAAATAATATGACGTTTTTTACTTTTTTCTCAAAAACATGTTACTTCATTGCACTAGTCGACTTATTTCAAGTTGTTCACGGGTATTAATTAACTAGTAATTAATCCTTGAACATGCGTTCTATTTTGTGAAAATGAAAAATTTCTGTAAACGGGAAGAAGGTACCAGTATAGATAAAGCCTTGTAACTTGGTATAATAATGGGCAGATATACATAGAAAAAGTCCAAATCAGTAATAAAACCAACATAAAAAAAATTCACACATTTGATACTTCATTTTTGTGCTAATTCGTGGTGTCGGTGATGATGAACATTATATCCTGTAACTATAAGAAATATACTGTAGTCACAAAGGAAAAACAAAAATGCAGTGGATATCATTACAGCCGTAACACATTTCCCATTGAAGGGCTGAGAGGCTCGAGTCCGGTCTTGGTCTCGAGACCAGACTCGAGACCGATTTTGCGGGTCTTGGTCTCGGACTCAGACTCAAAGGTTCATGACTCGGACTTGGTCTCGGACTCGGTGACTCGATGACTCGGGCCAAGTCCAGCTCAAGACCGGCAAATTTGACCAGTTTTGAGTGTGCTAGAATTAATTTCTATTGCAAAATCTGTAACTTTTGCAATGTCAAAAGAAGACTTCTTAATGCAAAAACTACTTTAAAAAAAACTGGCAACACATGACAAACCACAACTGATAAACAACTCTAGTGATCAAGATGGGACTTTAACATAATAAAGACGAATACAAAATAGAAAGGGCATTGCACTTTTTCCTTCTTCTAAGTTTAGGAAACAAATGTTTTTCAAAAGTAAATTTATAGTTACCAAAATATCGAGTTTGCCGAATTTCTCCAAAGTTTTGCTGATGAGATTCTTGTTGTCATCTTCCTTGGTTAAATCGCCCACGACAACCAGCTACAAACAATAAAAACAAAGTATACATTATACACATAATCCAATGTATGCTTTACCACATACAGTGCATACATTAGGCCGAAAACAAATTTGTTGTGTTGCCCTCAAGTGGAAAAATTAAAATTTTGGGTCGGTTGGTCAATTTTTTTTTTTTTTTGGGCCGACTTTCAAACATGATTTTATCGTGAATACCAAGCAGGATGTATGGTCACCAGGGCTTATAAATCAACGGTCTTGGGTCGTTTTGAGGAGACACGCTTTTTTACTGCTAAATCTTACATTTTCTGTCAAAAATGGTGAGTTTTTATACTTTAGGGCCCAGAAAAAAAAAGAAGAAATCCCGACCCAAAGTTTTGGCATTTTACGGTCGGTCGCTGAGGGCAACACAAGAAATTTTTTTTCGGCCTTAGTGTGACTCAAAAGTTAGTTAGTGTTACAATCAAGTTCTCACGGAGGAGGTAAAAAGGTAATTTCATACTTTGGTTTTTGACGAAGAAATGCAGATTCATGGGCAAAAATATCAAGGAAGATACAGTAACAGTTATCTGTGAAATTCCAAATCCAATACGGTTGCCCACTTTTTGAGAAACAGTGAAAAACACCCATGGTATTTCTTATCTGATCAGGGGATTTTAAAAAATGTTTAAAGATCAAAATTGTTTTTGGTCAACAGCGCTGCGCACTTGCGCTAAAAATAGCACTGAACCTCAGACAAACATTGTAACGTGGCCATGCAAACATGTGGTGAGTGGATGTATGTGTACGCATGCATGCATGGTGTGACGTCATTAGTGCGAAACGCTATTAGGCTTAATTTTACTTTTTTCTGGATAAATAAAGCATTTCAGGCAGAATATATGTTTCTACTATTACCATTTTTATAACCCGAAAGTAGAAGAAAATCTGTAAAGATTTCAGTTTCGGTATGCTACCAAAGTATGATACTACCTTTAAAGGTACAGTACAGGACTGGTAATATACCCAAACAGCAATGTTCACAGATTAATGTATGTATCTTTCAGTGTATAAAGAAGAAGTCCGACCTCGGAAATGCCAGAGCAGCAGTGTCACTTTGAGACACCTGAAAATAAGGTCGAATTCTGATATATTTCATGCGAGTCCCTGGTTGGAATTGTTTTTTTTTTGCAGTCGAAAAAAACAAAACAAATCCTGTCACTTCAGGTCTCAAACCTGGGATTTCTGGCTCTCAGGTCCGGACCTGGTCGAAATTGTCAATTTCTGACACGTAAAAATAAGGTCAAATTCAGATATATTTCAAGTGTGTCCGTGGTTGGATTTGATTTTTTGGAGTCGGACCAAAAAAATTATGTCGATTCGGGTCTCAAACCTGGGATTTCTGGCTCTTAGGTCCGGACCTGATCCAAACTGCCAATTTCTGATATGTGAAAATAAGGTCGAATTCTGATATATTTCAAGCGAGTCCGTGGTTGGAATTGTTCTTTTTTTGGAGTTGAAAAATAAATCCTACCGCTCTGGCTCCTTCTGGCTCTCAGGTCCGGACCTGTTCCAAACTGCCAATTTCTGACACGTGTAGATAAGGTCGAATTCTGATATATTTCAAGCCAAGTAAACAAAAACAAACAAACTCCTGCCGCTCCGGGTCTCTATTCCCTACAGTAGATGGTGTGCAAGATGCATTAATTGCAGGTTAATTAACATGAATCATTCACAGTTACCGGTTCTGATCCGTTGTCCTGACACAGCTTAGCAACTTTCTCCAGGTTAGCACCATTTCTACCCGTCACTGCTAGCTTAGCGCCAAGTTGAGCAAACAGCACGCTGGTCGCCCAGCCAATTCCAGAGCTGGCTCCTTCAAGATAAAATTAACACACTATCGATTACTTATCGACTTCAGAAAGACAAATCTTTGGCTTTTGGGTAAATACACCAAAATCCAGAAACAGCATTTTACTGTTTACTGATTGTTTACATAGTTGTTTATATAGTTTGTTTTATATAGTTTGTTTTAAATGAAATAATATGATGATGAAGATGTATCTTGCAATATCTACGACTATTAAATCACATCGAAATTGTTAATAAGAAGTAATCTTGGTTTGACTCTCCGCCAATTAGAAACAAGGATGAAGTCATGTGTGTGTGGCGGAGAAGAACGACACAAGATGGTGGATGATCTGAAAAAGTCTGAAACAATCGTCTGGATTTTCATCGGAAAACATAAATTTTTATCACACAAAACATTGTGAACACAATTTTCAAACAAATAAGCTGCATTTCATCCTTGGCGTTCAATCCGATCTGGGATGTCTTTGTTGTCATTTGGAGACATTTTCGGTGCAAGTACCGTAAAGTAAATTTTTTTCCGTGGACAAATTTACAAAATGTCTAACTCTATGGGATTCTCTGGGGCACTAGACCGACTGCCAACCCCCAAATTAAAAAAGGGAGTTCCAAGTTAATACTGGGTCTAGGTTCCAGTTACCATGGCTACTGGATCTAGGAAAAACATAATAATTAATAATTAACATTATTGTTTTATTTTCAAATTGCACACGACGCTGGTATTTTTATTTCTATTTTAACTTGCACTAAAAGTACCGAGTACTACTACTACCAGACTAAACAGCGAAAAACGGCCACAAGAGGGCATGACGATCATCTCATTATGTAACGTCATCGAACTGAACAAAAATTACAATTTTCATGAATGAAACTGACGCACATACGTGTGCACATAGTCACATACTCAGCAACACCTACTTGAATAATTGACACTTCAATGGACCTAGCCTGATTTTTGAGGGAAATTGTGGGGTAAAGACAGTAACGAAGATGGAACATTTCACGGCCGCACGGACGGCCGCAGACAAGAATAGTCTGGTTTCTACCCCCGAGATTGGTCAAGTGATGTGGGAAATGGCCTTCTGACATTTTGAAGACTCTTGATCTGTTGAGTCTGGGCTCTAGACTAACCAGACCAGACAAAATGGCCTCACGCGATTGGATGGGCTGTTTTCAAGTTTGCAAGAAGCATAAGCCTTATCGCAAATACCGCCTGGTTGATTTTGGACAATAGTCGAAAGGCACTGTGGGAAGGGAAAAGGGACAAAATATGCCCCTTTTTCCTTCCCATGGTGCCTTTCCACCATTGTCCAAAATCAACCAGGCGGTATTTGCGATAAGACTTATGTAAGAAAATTGCAATTTTACACTGAAATGTTGCACAAATTTCTTCAATCCAGGCTTTTAAGGACCCAGGAACATTTGCTGAATGTCAAAAGTATCATTTTTGAGAAGTAGAAGCTATTTAAGGGCTAAAATAATCAATGTGTTTGGGGATCCCTTCTTATCACAATCCCCCTTGTAAGGCACACGGGAGTGAACTAGGGAGGGATCAGTCCGCCTTACAACATTGGAAGTAGGGGGCCTAGTAGACCCAGTAACTGGGGCGCTGAACTCCCTTTTTTGACCTTTGGGGTTGACGGTCGGTCTAGCGCCCCAGTGAATTATATTGCTCAAAATGTGTCGTACACAGGAAAAACAAAATGAGATGATTTTCATCAAAAGGAATAATTGTGAGTACAAATGAATATGCTGCATTTCATCTCTAACTTTCGTAGAAGCAATGGAGCGAGTTTCAATTCTGTTTGTGATGTTTTTGGTGTAATTTGGGGACATTTTCGGCGAAAGTGCCGTGAAATTTTGTTTTTCCTGTGTACGACACATTTTGAGCGGCGATTGTGGGTTGATGGGATCCCAAAACACATTGATTTTTTTGGCTCTGAACTAACTTCTACTTCTCAAAAATGATACTTTTGACTTTCAGCAAATGTTCCTGGGTCCTTAAAAGCCTAGATTGAAGAAATTTGTTAAACATTTCAGGGTTTAAAATCAATTTTCTTACGCGCTTCTTGTAAACTTTAAGACAGACCGTCTGATCGCGTGAGGCCATTTTGTCTGGTCTGGTTAGTCTAGTGCCCAGACCCAACAGATCAAGAGTCCTCAAAATGTCAGAGTGGAAACCAGACTATACTCGTCTGCGGCCGTCCGTGCGGCGGTGAAATGTTACAATCTTGGTTACCGTTTTTACCCCATAATTTCCCTCAAAAATCAAAGCTCTGCCCTCTTACCAAAAATTTAACCTTGGTAGAGGAGGAGACCAACAAAGTATATGTAGGTAGGTTACTTTTCAAAAAGTAGTTTCCGGGATTGTAGCTTTACGGGTCCTAAAACTATAAAGGAAAGGAAACTTCTTTTTGAAAAGTAACTTACCTACATATACTTTGTTGGTCTTCTCCTCTATATTACCAAGGTTAATTTTTTGGAAAGAGGGCATGGCTTTGATTTTTGAGGGAAATTATGGGGTAAAAACGGTAACCAAGATTTTATAACATTTCACCGCTGCACGGACGGCCGCACACGAGAATAGTCTGGTTTCCACTCTGACATTTTGAGGACTCTTGATCTGTTGGGTCTGGGCACTAGACTAACCAGACCAGACAAAATGGCCTCACGCGATCAGACGGCCTGTTTTAAAGTTTACAAGAAGCGCGTAAGAAAATTGAATTTTAACCCTGAAATGTTTAACAAATTTCTTCAATCTAGGCTTTTAAGGACCCAGGAACATTTGCTGGAAGTCAAAAGTATCATTTTTGAGGAGTAGAAGTTAGTTCAGACTCAGAGCCAAAAAAATCAATGTGTTTTGGGATCCCGTCAACCCACAATCGCCGTAGTTTCCTTTCCTTTATAGTTTAAGGACCCGTCAACCCACAATCCCCTTTTGAGAAATATAATTCACTGGGGCGCTAGACCGACCGTCAACCCCAAAAGTCAAAAAAGGGAGTTCAGCGCCCCAGTTACTGGGTCTACAGTCAGTGAGTTAGGCTTGCAGTGCCTGCATTGCAGCTCTTGCAATATGCGAATAGAAAATGGACTCTCGCTTTAATCTTATGCCATGTGATCCAAAGAGATAAATGAAAGCAATAATGCATTCAAAGTAAGTTTTACATCTCAAAATAACAACAAAAACAAGGCTAACCTGTGACAATTGCAACCTTTCCACAGAGTGACATGGGCGCCGCCATGATGAAAATACGTAGCGCCACCAACGTTGACGGAAAATTTTTTTCAACAAAACTTTGTAAACAGCGCCACCTATATTTTTTAAATAAGGAAAAAATCATGAACAGCGCCACCAACGTTTTCTCTTGACAACCTTCCAAACAAAAAATTCATGAACACCGCCCCCTATTTTTAAGTGAGAAAAAAAGTTAATGAACAGCGCCACCGACGTTTCTATTTGACAGAAACCTTCCAAAATGATAAAAAAAAATAATCACTTCAAAATGGTAATAAACATAATCAACCTTAAAGGTAATAATTATCATACTTTGTTTTTTGTCATGGGCAAAAATATCAGGGAAGATACAGTAACAGTCATCTGTGAAAATTTCAGTCCCACGGTGCCCACTTTTTGAGAAAACAGTGAAAAACAGTCACAGTATTTCTTAAGTCTTTTCTCTTTTATTTTTGAAAAATCAAACAAGTTATTTCGGTCGTTGTTTTACTAATTTCTGGATAAATACACAATTTCAGGCAGAAAAATGTTAACGGTATGTTTCTACCAGCACCATCTTCATACCCTATAAGTTAAAAGTAAATCTGTGAAGATCTTTGTTTTGGTTTCTTACCAAAGTATATTACCTTTAATAAAAAGATAAAAGTGATGGAAAATCTTAGGGGAAAATATTACTTGACCATGTTCTTAAAAAACTATCTCTTCGTAGGGACTGCAAAACCTTAGGACTCACAAAATAACTGACAAAACACCACAACAATGTCAGCACAGAAAGTTTGATCTTATTTTCTGTATCAAGGGGCTTTACAATGATAATTGTATGTGTATTATTATACGCAGTATGCTGTACATATAATATTTCCATTATTATCTGTAATATCAGACATTTTACTTAAAATACTGCTCCAATAATAAATTGAAGTAACGCTGTAGTACTTTATAAAAAAAACAACCTATGATTCTTTTGGCAAAAGCACAATTGATATCGTGACATACACAGGTATCTGGCCACATTGGTACGTTATTAACACTTGCTATGGTAATACTTTATGTAATATTCTCAATGGAACACAATGAAATGTTAATAATATTAGGACCGATGGAAAAATAACACGTTTCTCAAAATAGAAACATTTATACAATTATTCTGCAACCCTAGCCTATAATCCAATCACGGCGACATAATTATGACAAATTAAAACTAAAGTTAAAATCTTATCTCACAAATCAATTTTGATGACACAATTTTTGTATCAAAAATGTCTGCTTTTTGTGTAAAAAAAATCGATAATTTAATACATAGAACTGAACATGAGACAGGAAATGCTATCTTGTGTCTTTTTGTATAAAGGATAGATACTTTTAAATCTGCATCCATTATGCCCAGTAGCCTGGGCCAATTTTATAGAGCTGCTTAAGCACAAAATTTGCTTATAAAGCATGAAAAGTCTTCCTTGATCAAACAGGATTACCAACCAAATTTTCATGTGATGTTTACTGCTTTGGACTTGTAATTGGCCATTGTTTGCTTAGCATAACATTCACAAGGAGTTATTTACTAAGGTTTTTGGAGCTCTATGAAATAGGCCCTGAGAACATCAAATACAGATTTCAAATTTTACTCCTCAAATACATACATTTATTAATAGGAGTCCTTATAACATATCCAAATACCACAGACATACACAATAGAACCGGACACTATTTAATTGTAAGCATCAACATTAGTCACAACATTTAAAAAAGAGAAGAATTATTCATTTCGTTATGTTTAAATTCAATAGAATTGCTAGTTATTTGATTTTTCTTTTCTTATTTACAGTATACAAAGTAAATGTAGCAAAAAAAAAATTCAAATAAATTTTCATTATTTCCCGAAGAGTGTAAACAAAACATTTTCCACTTGTTTACTTTTCTTTGTTTACTTTCCAAAATGAGCTTACAATACAAAAAAATATACAAAATAATTTATTCTATCACTCAATTGAAAGGTCAAAGGTATTGTTTCGTTTCAAATTGTGCCGCTGAAAAAAACTGAAATGTTTTCTAATGTTATTATACTAGAAGAAGGTAGGTTTGTGGTGACACCATGTAATCTCTTCTGTGAGAGTGTGTGGTTCTGAGATGAACTGGTGGTATTATCTCTCGACGTTTCAAACAGTGTGCTCTGTTCGTCTAATACTAGGACATTACTTTTTTATATCAAATTGTTTCACTTCAATGTTCTCACTTACAAGTAAGCTTACAAGTAAGTTTATGTGAGCTTATGTAGTTAGTCTCCTAGTTAGTCTTTAAGTGCTACCCTAATTTTCTTATCAGGTTGATAATGTGAATGTTTCGTTTTTTTGACCAGCGAAAGAAGCAGATAAAATAAGAGATGATATATTGTGTTGTGAAATAATTATTTGGTATATCTATGAGTGTTGGACAAAATCGAATAATTTCATATCCGGTTACTGATTGCAAACAAAATCAGGTTAACAGTTAACCTACCCAGTATGTTATCATGTGCGACATGTGCAATATATGCAATTTATGGTACGTCTTCTTGAATGTGATCATCAATTGCGGAATGCTTTTTACGATGTTATTTTCAGATCAAGAATTTAGATCAAAGTACGTACACTGTTTCTCTTAGATTAAGTATGTGAAAAGCGTTTTTCTATTTGGCAAAATGGACAAAATAACTGACTGAAATTAAAGTACGTATTCAACAATTTACACTTTTTGGGTTGTTGAGCATGAGCTAAACATTCGTTCCTTTTTTCCCTACTTTGTTTACCCCATTTTTCCCCTCTCCATTGTCCACCTGTAATCCTACCCACCTTCACCCCCCTCCCCACCCCCCCCCCCTCCCCCGTTGTGCCTACCCATGCATTATAATGTAGCTTGTCTTATGTTTTACCCACGTTTGTCTTGTCATTACAGCCTTCAATAAAGATCCTGCTAGATCCTGCCAACTGTAAGCATTTTATAATTTTCAGGTAATTATTTTGGCTGATGAGCAGTTTGCAGCAGTTTATTACTTGTATTGACCTTTTTTTTTTCCTTTCAGTTTCGGCTAAATGTTTGCAGAAATTTTTAACCGGATAATTAAAACTGGGTCGGTTAATCAATGACCGAATAAAAATCTCAGCACTAGTATCTATTATTATTATCCAATATCTAAGGAATTGTCGTTCATTGTGTGATGCTAACAATCATGTCGACCACTGTATACCAGCTCGACAATTTCAAGTCACATTGATCAACATTTCACTCTCCAACGGCAGTGCCTATTAAAATATGACCCTGTTCATTCTCAGGAAGGCTAGGGCCTTTTCCAAACCTTGGATTCGGCTCAGGCTCTTACTCCGACTCAGGCTCTGGATTGTCTCTGTCATCCATATGCTAAAAAATATAGGCTGTGGTATTTCAATGAATGTGTAGCAGTTTTCTTTTTCAAACCAGAGAATCTACTTCCGAACCGCAGCCAAAAGCCTCTATAGACCTTTCTTTTGCAACGTCACAGACCAAGTTTTTGCCAACCAGCATGGCGGAAACTATGGGGAGCCATCAAAGCCAGGCATAAAAAATTACCACATATTTTACCCAATTTGTACACAACGTTTCATAAACATTAAATATATTGCTGAATGTAATGAAAACAACACAAGCAATGATGGTATGTATTTTGTACAGCTATGGAAAGTTTTCAAAAATGTTGAATGTGGTCACGCCGTCTTTCGAGAAGACGAAATGATTTGCAACATTTGGCCGCCCATGCCAACCAGCAGCCAATGTTTATAAACAAAAGAATGGTCTATTTTGATACCCGTTATTTTAGAATGGATTCACAAAATGGAGTCTGAGCCTGAGCCTGAGCCTGAGCCTGAGCCTGAGCCAAACCGAGGTTTGGAAAAGGCCTGTAGTTAATACCTTTTTCCAGTCACCAGGTAACCAGAACTGCATTCAAAGATTTCTTTCCAAGGTAATGCATGTACATGAAATGCAATTAATAATAATTTAATACATAATATTGAAAAAAAAAAAAAATTCTTTTGTTTTCCGTTCATGGACTATATAAAGTGCCTTCTATCATTCAATGCGAACGATTGTCCTCGATATGCAGACCATTCTTGACCAGTACAAGAAGCTAGATTCACTCGACCAAAAAGAAAAACATATTTTATAATAACAAGAGGAATGCAAAATACAGCGCTTAATAGCGTCTATTTCAGTACACCATCATCACTGACACGGTATTCTGGCTTCTATGCGAACACATTTTTTTTTCTGTGGGTTGTCATTATAAACTTGCTTATACTCGCTGAAAAGTTTGTAAAAGTATTCCATGACTTTGTTCTCCAACATAAAAATATTCCACCGCGTGGAAAAAGCACTTTTTAATAAGTATTCTCACAGTAACAAAATGAAATGCCAGGTACTCATGGCAACGTACTTGCACTTAACAAGACCCTCGCTATTAAAACATGCAACACCATACATAACCACAATCAGTAAATTGCTAAAGGTATAAAAATGCAATATATGAATGCTACAACGATTTCAGACAAAGAACTAACTTAGCACGGGACAACATGTAACGTTAGAGATTCAAACTTGTCTAAAAGACTGAAATAATATTGGGAGAGTTTTGTTAATTTCCTACAAAAATCTGGGCCCAATTCCATGGAATCCGTTACTGCTAGCAAAAATGTTTTGCAGTCTTTTTTGCTTATGGTTAGCATATTTCATGGGAGAGTTTTTGTTTTGGTAACGGTAAGCAAGGACTTTCTGCAGAATGCATATGGTAGCGCGTTAGCAGAAAATAATCATGGTTAGCCAAGAAATTCTTCGCTACCTGAAAGTCTTGCTTACGGATTCCATGAAATAGATTTCACGCTTAGCAGTGCCCGTAAGCACAAAAATAGGCCATAACGGATTCCATGAAATTGGGCCCGGAACTGATGAGCCAAATGAAAGTAAACAAGTTCAGCTTATTCAATGGCAAATATTCTAATTACAAACTGGTTAGCATTTAGAGTTACTAAACATTTATGCTAAGCAGAATATCCAAGATGTCTGCAGGGTATGTGATTACACAGTCCGGCTGCTCGGAAATTTCGCTAATGACATTTTTTTCTCGCTAAGCAAAAATCTGAGCATCGGGCTTAATGCAGTGTATATCACATGGAAGTTTGGCAGGTCAACCGTGTTTTAGTCAAACATGAATTTTGTGCTTAGCGAAACTCGTAGGCAAAAAAAAAAGCTCAAAGACATTGCCAGTTTACGACCCTAGCACAATTGTTTGGCTTACGGTCATGTGACTCAGGCCCCTTCATTCCATTGGTCAATGTTTTGGAGTCTTTTCACACATTGGTCCGAAAATTCGGGATTTGGTCAGATCAGCTAAATCGAACGACAAAACTTGACGAGGATAATGATTACGATATTGATTACCTATCAATTAGATTCAGAAGGAAATTGTTAAAAGTACAAAAAAACAAAAACAATTAACAACAAGACCACACCCTTGTGTTGCCAGGGTTACCAATGAGCATCTAGTCTAATTGCTACCTTTTCAATGAAGGACTCATGACTGGCAAAGAGGGTGAGGTCCGAGCTGATGTCCGTCCATTGGACAGCCCCGGCATCGTCCCCGGCGTGAAGGGAGAACTTGCCAACGCTGTTACCGGTGCCGTCGTGGAAGTTCACTGCTATCGTTTCCATCCAGCAGTTGTCGGTGTTTCGCGGATCGTCCACGTAACCACGGTAAACCTTCAATGGAAAATACAACACATTCAAGGGCGCGTACAACTTTGGTGAAGGCCACAGAACAGCACTCACTTTTTAACTGATCCAGCATAGAAATGAAAATAATAAGCCTGTGAAAATTTGAGCTCAATCGGACATCTGAGTCCCGAGAAAATAGCAAAAAGCAGAATAAATTTTTCTTATAAAACATTACGAAGGATTTTTGATCTTGCCAAGATTTTGGTGTTTGGTTTGACTCTTTCTGGATAAAAACACAATATCAAAAAGGTGCCTGTGGTTGTTTTTTTATAATACACTTGTTATTATTAATTTATTCGTCGAGGAGATAGAATTATGCAAATTTGTTGCCCTCCGACAACATAGATAAGCACTTCACTATTAAAAGTGCCTTTTGACCGAACAAAAAAACCAACATGCGCTGGCTCAGGTGGGATTCGAACCCACAACCTCCTGCTTACTCGTGTAGATGCCATACCACTAGGCCACGGAGCTAGATGGGGTCAGCAGAGTGAATCGAATCCCTAATCAGCAGGGGGCCGTAATTAATCTGTTCTGATGGGAGAATTTTGAGACGTTGGCGACAGCAGACTGAAGTCTCTTTCAACTTGAAGACCCAGCTCCAAAGTCTCCCATTGATTTATTCGTCAAGGAGAACAATCTATTGCCCTCCGACGATTTCGTTGAGTGTTTTTAACAAAATAAAACTGAAAGACCCTGACAGGAGGTTTAGTGTGAGGGTGTCTGAATCTCAGTCCTGAACAAACTTCACATTCTGAGCACCTTGATGACACCAGGGGCTGATTTCATAAAGCTCTGCGACGCGTCGCAACTCGATTTGCGACGCGTCCTAGCTGCGACGCGTCGCATCTATGCGGTGAGTCCATAGAGAATGGATGTGTCTTAAATCTGCGACGCGTTGTAAGTTTGATGAAATTGGCCCCAGCCCCTTGGTATGGACTCACCTCTATACCATGTTTGAAGAGGTCACCTACAGCCTTCTCAATCTTCTTTCTCTCCTTAGGTGTGGCGTCCAGGGAGTTCATGGCTTCTTCACCAAACTCTCTCCTCAAGGTGACTGAGACTGTCTCTCCGGCATCGACCATACCCTGTCCAAAGGAGACAGAATCAAAAACATACACGGTTTGTGAGGCCATGGAGTGACTATAGCAGCCATGGCACTGGGACTTCATAATCAATTTAAAGGGTTCCTGCAGTTCTTTTTTCAGTCAATTTTATTGCCTTCATACAAAGAATATACTGACAGATAATGAATGGCAAGTCTTATTTTGGTTTCAAACCAGCATTTGGTTTTCCTTTGAATGGCTTTGCAAAATGGGGGATTTTCATGCATACTCATGTAGGGAACCAACAGCCAAAACATAATGACAAAACGTAAAAATTGAAAAGGCAAACTTGATCCACAGAAATGGTTTGGCAAAAAAATTACACCACCAATTGAGTGAAAGGAACAAATTCAGCACAGAAAACCCTTTAAGGAAGAAAAGGTCTATCAGAAAACCTATAAAACAACCCCAACATTTTGTGCACAGTTCTATTGGGTTACTGCTCCCAGTTATCCAGATGACATCACAGTTTTGCTCATGAATATGGAAATTCTAATTAGCATACAAACCAAAAAACCTGTTGTTAACCCTGAAACAGTGTGAGGAATTGGGTAAAATCACACGCCCCATAAAACAGTTGCTTTTTGGCACATATTCAAGCCATAATATTCCTATTGCAGAGACCCTTTAAAGGGCAGGTGCAATGATGTTAAGGGTGACAGAACAGCACTCACACTTTGTCTTATCCAGCATGTATATAAAATAATAAACCTGTGAACATTTGTGATCAATCGGACATCTGAGTCACGAGAAAATAGCGAAAACCTGACTCAATTTTTCTTATAAAACATAAAAAGGATTTTTGATCTTGCAAAGATCAAAACTGGTTTTGGTCTTTGTTTGACAAATTTTTGGATAAATACAGCATATCAGGCGGAAATATTTGAACAGTATGTTTCTACCAGCACCATCTTCATACCCTGTAAGTTATAGGTAGATCTGTGAAGATTTCTGTTTCGGTATGCTACCAACGTATGATGCATGTATATCGCTGGTCACCAGATGGTCGACCGTGAGGAAACTTACCCCTGGTATAGCCCATGCACCCGAGTCCTTTCTACATATAGCAATGAACTGAAGAATCTTCTTCTTAGATACAGGGTCAACGACCTCATTGCCACCAGCATCTCGTTTCCATCTATGCACAAAGAAATGACTGATTAATATAATTTTGACCTGACGAAGCAGTAAAGATACTGAGACAATGAAATGAAAGATCAAGTCCCGTTACAGAAGTGTTGTCGTACTCGTACTCGAACTCGAGTACAACTCGAGTACCACTAAGTACTTGGCCCGTACTCGTCATTTCGTACTTGTACTAGGTGAACTCGATCCCAGTTGCAAGAACTTAAAAGAAAATTCAGAATTTTTTATATTAATTAATGCACCAATGGTTGGGACCCCATTCATCCTTACCTAGTAACCAGTGGATCTGCAGCATGGTTGGGTCCCCATTCACCCAGCACCCCTCACCCAGTCACACCCATCCTTACCTAGTAACCAGTGGATCTGCAGCATGGTTGGGTCCCCATTCACCCAGCACCCCTCACCCAGTCACACCCATCCTTACCTAGTACCCAGTGGATCTGCAGCATGGTTGGGTCCCCATTCACCCAGCACCCCTCACCCAGTCACACCCATCCTTACCTAGTAACCAGTGGATCTGCAGCATGGTTGGGTCTCCATTCACCCAGCACCCCATTCACCCAGTCATACCCATCCTTACCTAGTAACCAGTGGATCTGCAGCATGGTTGGGTCCCCATTCACCCAGCACCCCTCACCCAGTCACACCCATCCTTACCTAGTAACCAGTGGATCTGCAGCATGGTTGGGTCTCCATTCACCCAGCACCCCATTCACCCAGTCATACCCATCCTTACCTAGTAACCAGTGGATCTGCAGCATGGTTGGGTCCCCATTCACCCAGCACCCCTCACCCAGTCATACCCATCCTTACCTAGTAACCAGTGGATCTGCAGCATGGTTGGGTCTCCATTCACCCAGCACCCCATTCACCCAGTCATACCCATCCTTACCTAGTAACCAGTGGATCTGCAGCATGGTTGGGTCTCCATTCACCCAGCACCCCATTCACCCAGTCATACCCATCCTTACCTAGTAACCAGTGGATCTGCAGCATGGTTGGGTCTCCATTCACCCAGCACCCCATTCACCCAGTCATACCCATCCTTACCTAGTAACCAGTGGATCTGCAGCATGGTTGGGTCCCCATTCACCCAGCACCCCTCACCCAGTCACACCCATCCTTACCTAGTAACCAGTGGATCTGCAGCATGGTTGGGCCCCCATTCACCCAGCACCCCTCACCCAGTCATACCCATCCTTACCTTGTAACCAGTGGATCTGCAGCATGGTTGGGCCCCCATTCACCCAGCACCCCTCACCCAGTCATACCCATCCTTACCTAGTAACCAGTGGATCTGCAGCATGGTTGGGTCCCCATTCACCCAGCACCCCTCACCCAGTCACACCCATCCTTACCTAGTAACCAGTGGATCTGCAGCATGGTTGGGTCCCCATTCACCCAGCACCCCTCACCCAGTCACACCCATCCTTACCTAGTAACCAGTGGATCTGCAGCATGGTTGGGTCTCCATTCACCCAGCACCCCATTCACCCAGTCATACCCATCCTTACCTTGTAACCAGTGGATCTGCAGCATGGTTGGGCCCCCATTCACCCAGCACCCCTCACCCAGTCATACCCATCCTTACCTAGTAACCAGTGGATCTGCAGCATGGTTGGGTCCCCATTCACCCAGCACCCCTCACCCAGTCACACCCATCCTTACCTTGTAACCAGTGGATCTGCAGCATGGTTGGGTCCCCATTCACCCAGCACCCCTCACCCAGTCACACCCATCCTTATCTTGTAACCAGTGGATCTGCAGCATGGTTGGGCCCCCATTTACCCAACACCCCTCACCCAGTCATACCCATCCTTACCTAGTAACCAGTGGATCTGCAGCATGGTTGGGCCCCCATTCACCCAGCACCCCTCACCCAGTCACACCCATCCTTACCTTGTAACCAGTGGATCTGCAGCATGGTTGGGTCCCCATTCACCCAGCACCCCTCACCCAGTCATACCCATCCTTACCTAGTAACCAGTGGATCTGCAGCATGGTTGGGCCCCCATTTACCCAGTCATACCCATCCTTACCTAGTAACCAGTGGATCTGCAGCATGGTTGGGTCCCCATTCACCCAGCACCCCTCACCCAATCACACCATCCTTACCTAGTAACCAGTGGATCTGCAGCATGGTTGGGTCCCCATTCACCCAGCACCCCTCACCCAGTCATACCCATCCTTACCTAGTAACCAGTGGATCTGCAGCATGGTTGGGTCCCCATTCACCCAGTACCCCTCACCCAATCACACCCATCCTTACCTAGTAACCAGTGGATCTGCAGCATGGTTGGGTCCCCATTCACCCAGCACCCCTCACCCAATCACACCATCCTTACCTAGTAACCAGTGGATCTGCAGCATGGTTGGGTCCCCATTCACCCAGCACCCCTCACCCAGTCATACCCATCCTTACCTAGTAACCAGTGGATCTGCAGCATGGTTGGGTCCCCATTCACCCAGCACCCCTCACCCAGTCACACCCATCCTTACCTAGTAACCAGTGGATCTGCAGCATGGTTGGGTCCCCATTCACCCAGCACCCCTCACCCAATCACACCCATCCTTACCAAGTAACCAGTGGATCTGCAGCATGGTTTGGTCCCCATTCACCCAGCACCCCTCACCCAGTCATACCCATCCTTACCTAGTAACCAGTGGATCTGCAGCATGGTTGGGTCCCCATTTACCCAGCACCCCTCACCCAGTCACACCCATCCTTATCTAGTAACCAGTGGATCTGCAGCATGGTTGGGCCCCCATTTACCCAGTTCCCCTCTTCCAGTCATACCCATCCTTACCTAGTAACAAGTGGATCTGCAGCATGGTTGGGCCCCCATTTACCCAGTTCCCCTCTTCCAGTCATACCCGTTCTTCCACAAGGATTTCTGGCATAGAAGGAAATAAAATACGGCCCTCAATGAACAAAATTTTATCATTATCATTACTAAAAATAGCTTTCTGGCAAAGAAAAAACCCAAAGACTTCTATTAAATGTTAAACTTTACAAATGTTTGGAGTTAATAAGAGGGCCTGACTCGTTTCGATCCTAGCAGGATCTTTATCGAAGGCATATCGGATCGTAACGTGACAGGCCCTCCTATAAACTCCAAGCATTTTATAATTTTCGGGTCATTATTTTTGGCTGATGAGCAGTTTGCAGCAGTTTATTACTTGTAATGTTTAACTTACATTAAAAATGATAAATACAGTGGAACGTCGCTATAACGAACATCGCTATACCGAACATTTGGCTATACCGAGCATCATCCTTGGCTCCCAATTTTAAAGCATAATGTATACCAATGCTTAACATTGTTTACTATAACAAACAATTTCTGTGCATCCCAGCGTGTTTGTTATTGTGGCGTTCCACTGTATACTGAATAAGGTTGATTTTTGTAGTGTGAGTCATAGAATTAAATTAAACAACTAGAGTGTGCACTCTGTGCGTGATACCTTGAACCATGGCCGGCGCCATTGTCTAAAACCAAAGAAGGGCAAATGTGCACGTCCCATTTCATATTGTGCGTACATATTCTTACCCCGGTTCGTGCGCGCAGCACTGTGCATAAAATATGGGATGTTCCACACATTTCATCGCCTGTCGCATTACGCACAGTGCGCGCAGTTCACCAAGTAACATCCAGGTGCGGTATTTTGACTCTACTGCACCTTTGAAGTTACACCAGCAAAAATGGCAGCTGCACATCCATGCCAGAGTGCAGACAATGCGCACGTTGAATACGAAGCGTGCACTCTAGTGTTTTTATTGAACTCTATGGATGTTCCACACATTGCGTCCCCCGACACGTCACGCACAGTGCGCACAGTTCACAGGAGTAACATCCGGGTGCGGTATTTGGACTCTACTGCACCTGCGAAGTTAGTACACTAGGAAAGATGGCGACTGGACATCCACACCAAAGTGTAGACAATGCGCATGTTGAATACAAAGCGCACACTCTAGTTTTTTATTGAACTCTATTTCATACATGTAGCTAATGTACAATGTTAAAAGCATACCTTGGAATTCCGTCAGGCGTTTCATAATCTGGCTTCATATGGCTACGTCTATTGACCTTACCATCTACACGATTGAACTTCATCTTAGTTGCTCCTGGTCCCCTGCCCAGACAGAAAAAAAAACAAAATAAGCAGAGAATCAGACTTGGGAGTGCAACAGATTCCAACCCTGCATTCTATTGCATTAAAAGTACAATACATGTACATGATTGGTAAAGGTCACAGGACTGCACTCATACTTTGTCTGATCAAACATACATGTACATGAAATAATAAACCTGTGAAAATTTGAGCTCAATCGGACATCTGAGTCACGAGAAACTAGCGAAAACCCGACTCGATTTTTCTTATAAAACATGAAGAATAGTTTACTTAATGTTTGTTCCAAAAATCGTTCGGATGAACGATCTTTGGAAAAGACACTCAATCTTGATTTGCTTAAAAAAACCAGCATCTGATGAACCAAGATTTTCCATTGTGTCTGTTTGCACTGTTTATGAACTGTTGAGTCCATTTTCTGTCTCAAACTGAATAATATTTGTTTGGAGGCCTTGCAAATCATGCTCCCTTTAAGCAGGGTATCCATAATCCTGTACATGTACTCAGGGGTTGAAATTAACTTCAGTATCTTGGTGACCCGCATGGCCAGTGGACAGTGCACTGCACATGGGTACATGTACTTGGCGAATATCCCAATATAAGGGTATAAGTTGATGTCACTCACTAATTATTTACCTGATCTCAGGGTCAGCCCAAATGGGCCCGGCTAGCACCTTGGGATTGGTAAACTCCACCGGCTGGTATTCCGCCCATGGCACTGACCAGGGCACTTTGTCGTTGGGCACCGGGAAGCGTTTCACGTCGCAGTTAGGGTAGGTCTCCATCCGAGCTTTGATGTGCAGAGGAAGACGTGAAGCACTCGTGGTGAGTGCCATCTTGGGAACTTGAACCAGGAACCGGCTGCAGAATACTAGGCCACCGAGAATTCTACGCACAAACAACGATAAAGAAATGAATGTGGTTTAGTAAAGGAAAAATCTGACAGAACTTGGGAATCGAACCCGTAACCTGGTGAATACTGTTGCTCTTAACACCAAGGCTATCCATGGCAGCCCTTTCCTCCTAAACGTAAACATCTGAATAATATATCTACAATCAGGGCTCGAAATTGTACTAGCCTGACATACTGTACATGTACAGTGTCTAGCAAAAACCACTCTGGGCTAGCTAGACTCACTTCCATGGTTGCCCAGTGGGCTAGTAAAAATTTGAACAGGTTAGTAAAATCTGAAGTAAGCTGGCCCCATGGGCTAGCCAGGAAATAAAGGTTCGCTCAAGGCCTGACAATAGACACGTTCACACACACTAAAATCAAATTTTCTGTCATGTCAACACAGGCCAAAGAAACGTGATCCAAATCGCAACAGTACAATTTCTTAATCAAACTGCACATGTGCGATTGTCGAAGTTTGACCTGAAGTTAATCTGCATCTGGTATTACACACATGACAAACTGAATCGATATGGTAGTTAAAATAGCGCTCCGCACTATATGACATCACACCAGAGTGCGCACGTACAAAATCCCCGGATGTCAGACAAACATAGACTCGCACATGTAGTGTACACCATGCATGCACGCGCACACAAGCACACCCGCCACACGTTTGCATGGTTGCAATGTTTGTCTGAGATCCAGTATGACGTCACAGCATTTAGCCTGCTATTTTTAGCGCAAGTGTGGAGTGCTATTGATCTCCATTATAATGGAACGATGGTACAGTAGTTCCACACAACACGCAGTGACAGGAACTTTGTACAGCGTGTGCCTTGCATGATAAGAAAAAAAAAACCCGGGTTTTTCTGACGCACCGTTTTTAAAGCAAATAATCACGTTTATTTGCAAAAAGAAACACTAATAGTGCGATTTGAACCATGATTCAAATCGAGATTATTTGTGTCCACAAAAAAAATAAAAAATTTGAATCACGATTCAATTTGTGTTTAAAGTGTGTGTACATGTAAATGGGCCTAATTAGAACATATTTAAATACTTTTAACCTCATGAGTGACCCAGATGAAGAAAAGTCGATGGAAACAAAAATCTGTCGAACAGTCAAAGGCAATTTCCAAGGCCAACTTCTGCTAGTGCCACTTTTGCCTCAATTTTTCTTTTTAATAAAAAAGAGACTATCAACGACTTTCACAACAGTCGCCTGATATTTAAAGGTACAGTACAGGATTGGTAACATACCCAAACAGAAATGTTCACAGATTTTCATATACCAGTAACTTTCTGGATGTGAAGATGATGCTGGTAGAAACAAACCGTAAAAATATTTCCGGCTGAAATGGTGTATTTATCAAGAAATTAGTAAAACAAAGACCGAAAACAGTTTTGATCTTGGGGTAGGATCAAAACCATTCTTTATGTTTTATAAGAAAATATGAGTAGGATTTTCGCTATTTTCTCGTGAGTCAGATGTCCGATTGAGCTCAATTTTTCAAAGGTGTGTTTTTGTATTTTATGTTCATGTTGGATTAGACATTTTAGTGAGAGTGCTGTTCTGTAACCTTAACCAATCATGTATTACACTGTACCTTTAATATTTCGAATGTAGGAAAAATATGTGCTTAAAGGTAGTATCATACTTTGTTTTTCATCAAAGAAATACATTTTTATGAGCAAAAATATCAAGACAGATACAGTAACAGTCATCTGTGAACATTTCAGTCCCATACGGTGCCCACTTTTTGAGAAAACAGTGAAAAACAGTCGCAGTATTTCTTAAGTCTTTTCTCTTTTATTTTTGATCTTTTAAAAGATCAAAAAGATTTTCGGTCGTTGTTTTACTAATTTCTGGATAAATACACCATTTCAGGCGGAAAAATTGTAACGGTATGTTTCTACCACCACAATCTTCATACCATGTAAGTTATACGTAAATCTGTGAACATTTCTGTTTTGGTTTCTTACCAAAGTATGAACTACCTTTAATCCCGTGAGCCATAGTGAGCTGAATGAACAACAGAAAGAGAAACACAATTTTGTAATATAAGAATGAAGTGTTTGCCAGCATTGTTTTCACTGCTCTAAGGTAAGTGTTTGCATTGCATACAAAAGAGATATTCCACGCTGACCTACATGTACATGTAATACAATCCAACCCGGTGTTAAATTATGAACATAATTTGCCAACTTGCATCACAATATATCCCATGTCAGGAATCCGCTGGGTTTGTTTTTTCTTGGTCTAAAGCTCAAGTTCTCAAGATGATATACCGGTAGATGATTTTATCTGGAGTCATGTACAGGGGCCAATTTCATAGAGCTGCTTAAGCATCAAAATTTTCTTAAGCACCAAAAACCTTGGTAATTAAAATCAGTATGTCAGCCCAAACTCCTTGTGAATGTTATGCTCAGCAAACAATAGTCAAATACAAGTCAAACGCAGTAAACATCACATTTGGTTGGCAATCCTATTTGATCAAGGAAGACTTTTCATGCTTAAGCAATTCTTGTGCTTAAGCAGCTTTATGTTTAATGTTAATGGTTATAAATGTTTAACTTTTGGCTCACAACAGATTGGGTCAGGCTGCATCAACATTGAAGAGCCAATTACCTGGTCCAGTATAAACTGGGTTGCAGTTGAGCAGTGGGCAACATGGAAAATGTACCAATCCAGTAGGCCATGCCCCTTGACAAATTGACCAATCACAACATTGCCTTAATATTTAAGGTCCGACAAATTGCCGCCATTTTGTCTGACACAATTTGTGAAATTTTGTATTTGTGTATTTTGTATGAGTTTCATTTTGTTTTGTATACTGCACAAGGCAATTCTCTTACAAATCTGAGTTTTATTCTTCACCATGGTCAACCGGTGTTCAATTTTCATTGTAATCCTGACTCTCGATGCCCTGGCTGAGAGGAAATTTGCATATTTTATTTTTGGCCTTTTGCAAAAAAGTCCAATGGAGAGAGGTGCTTTCGATGGTTGAGATTATTCCAACAGGAGGTCGAGACGTTGAGCCAAGATTACTGGTAAGGCCCCAAAAAAAAATTGTTTGTTTGCCCTCCGCGACCGACCGAAAAATCACGAAAATCTTGCGTCGCGTTTTTTTAAATTTTTTTTTAATTCCCTTGTGCAAACTCACAAAATGTCATAATTTGGCAAAAAAAGATCTTTAAAAATATAATTTATACTTTCTCAGATATTTTTTTTAGCGTTTTGAAACCTAAAAGCACCCATATTAAAGCTGAAAAATATTTCAAAAATTCACAAAAATCGCCGTACGTACGAGTTGGATATTGCTTACATGCATCATGGATCGATCGTACAAACGCTAAACATATTCCGTTTGGCTAATAGCGCTCCGCACTGCATTTAGTCAGACGAGTGATTTGGCTAGCGCGCGTGTACAAAATCCCCAGAAAAAAACAAAACCAAAACAAGAAAAGACAAGAAACAAGAAAAATAAAACATTAAATACTTTGAGATTCTGTTTCCATGATTGTTGATATCCTTTTTTGTGTGTGTTCTGTTTTAGAAACAATGTGGGAATAACATCCACTGTTTAATAAATCATTGTAGGCCTATATATGAAAAAAAATAAAAAATTTAAAAATCGACCGACCGGCCCTGCTGATTTTTTTTCCGAAGGGCAAACAAACATTTTTTTTTTTGGCCTAAGTGTACAAGTTTTTCATTATATTTTAAAATAACCTGTTGATAGTGCAATGTGATGTTGAAAAAAAGAAATGAATTTTGTGCACTGAGCTACCATTTCTCACAAGATTACTTGCGCCATGAGTCCCCATTGCACAAATACTGCACGGACAACCAGGAAATACATGTACATGTAGCATTACATGCTCTGCAGTGCAGCTATGTATAAGTGTGGGTGCCGCTCTGTGACCTTTACCAATCATGTGTTATACATGTACCTTTAAAGGGATCTGTGCAATAGGACAATTATATGTACATTATTACTTCAATGTCTCCAAAAGGGCTAGTGATTTTACCCACTACTAGTGCTGGGCTTTTTATCCGGACATAAGTTAACCGACCCGGATTTAATTATCTGGTTACAATTTTTCACTAACCGTTAACCGAAACTGAAAGGGAAAAAACAGAGACCAATGTTTGGCTCATGCTCAACAACCCAAAAAGTGTAATAAACTGTAGAATTTCAGTCAGTCATTTTGTCCATTTTGCCAAGTAAAAACATGGTTTTCACAAAGTGGATCTTAAAGAAACATTGCAAATACTTGATCTAAATGCTTGATCTAAAAAACAAAATCGTAAAAAGCATTCCGAAAGTGACGATCACATTGAAGAAGACGTGTACCATAAATCGACTCTTTGAGGAAGAAGACAGTAAATAAACTTAGTTTATTTGACCACAACAAGTTTAGGTTACAATTTCATGGATAATTTCCTGAATGACCTTTTCCTTCCCACATCCCGACTTTTTTGTTGGGCTGAATTTGTTGATGTCAGTCAACTACTGTAGGAGAGCGATTAATTCCACATTTCTGTATCAAAGTGTAGTTTGCCCTTTCAATTTTAACAAACTATGTTTTTACAGTGAACGCCGCTATAGCAAACATTCGGCTATACCAAACATCATCCTTGACTCCCCAACAACTGCTACCGGTATTTGAACAATTTCTGTGAATCCTTCGATGTTCGTTATAGCAGTGTTCCTCTTCTTCCACTATAGATCGATCCCACGGCACGATACACTGCCCACCATTACTGCAGTGTCCACGCCTGCTTTTTGTCCCGCAACAAATCGTCAATTCTTTTGTTGCCGGAAAAAACATGGGCGGGGACACTGCAGTAATGGCGGGTGTTTCCTACCTATCTAGAGTTTTATTGTAACTTCCAACATCCACTCAATTTGAACAGCAGTAATGAATACTTGGCATTAAGAACCAGGGCAACGAAGGCCATGGCCTCCCTGGCCTCCGTTAAATTCAAGCCTTGACATTATAACATTCATTTTCAGTTTAACATTGCAGATGTGGATTCCCTGCTAGGTTCAGCCTGGCTGCAATAAACATAATATGAGATAATAAACCTGTTAAAATCTTAGCTCAATCGGATATATATATATATCTGACTCTGAGTCACGAGAAAATTGCAAAAACCAGACTCAATTTTTCTTACAAAACATAAAGAATGGTTTTGATCTTAACCTGAGATCAAAATTCTTTTTGGTCTCTGTTTTAACAATTTCTGGATAACTACACCATTTCAGGTGGAAATATTTTTAACGGTATGCTTCTACCAGCATTAATAGTATCTCCATACCCTGAAAAATATGCGTGAATCTGTTAACATTTCTGTTTGGGTACCGGTATGATACCAATCCTGTACTGTACCTTTAAAATGATTACCGGTACATATGAAATGTTTGAAAGTTGAAACCAAACAAGAATAGCAAAGTGCTTCCTGCTAATTATACAATAACTAGGCTAACAATCCCATTACTGAAAAAATTCACAGACTTACATTGTGGTTGTTGGGAATCTCAAAATTCGGCCTAAATTCAAAAACTAAAATCCCATTTTAGCCTAGTAAATATTACTATCCTAGTAGCAGGCCTTCATTTTTAGAAATTCGTGGAGCTCAGTTAATCACTCTCCTGGAAAATCCGAGGAGCTCAATCTGAGCACCCAAAATTGCTCTCCTGGGAAGTTCGAGAAGCTCGATTTGCATGTTTTGTGCTCAAAGTAAAAACTGAATCCAAATCATTTCCTGAAGCCTTTCATATCATGCACACACACTTGCATCAGAACTGAGAAACAAATGTGATTGTTCACTATGGATGGATGTTCTGTTTTTAGTACCGGTGATGTAAAATGAATTCCTTAAGACTTCTAAAGACTGGAGACAGTGAGATATTTCCCTCAGCTTCAAGTCCAAACAAAGTGTAGCAAACCTGAAGTCCAATTTGAATTGTAAGACTGCTAAAAGCCTGCCAAAAGTGTTGCTAAATACATGCAAGTCCAAACAACATTTTATCAAACACTGTTTGGAAATTGGAAATGTAGAGTAAAAAATTAAAACAATTATGTTACGCAAACAGCAAAGCAGGTTAAATTACACATATTAAAGGTTTAAATACCCTGAAATTAAATATTTTCCCATTCCCCTGGCCTCTGAAGCTAAGTTTTTGTTTTTATTTTAAAATAAATGTTATGATATTTTTATTTCACTTTTATTAATTTCTGTAATTTCAATTCATGTTACTTTATTTTGTTCTATTTTACTTCGTTTTTATTATACTCACTATATTTTATCATTTTATTTTGTTTATTGATTTTTTTATCAAAAGAGAAATTCACATTCATTACAAAAGTAATGACTTATGACAAATAATAATGGTAATTCTAAGTTTAAGAGTGAAAAACAATCCATAACAGATGAACACGAAATATTCCTGCATGGAGAGAAAAACCATAAAAATACGTGCAACGCGGCATACAACGTAGGTAGCGTACCCGTGCGGAATGTTGACCGGCTGCACGAAGCATTAGCCCCACGGCCGTCACACGGTACGTCGCGGTATGGTAAAATCCCGTTGTGGCAAGAAGTGTCAATAATTGCAATCTCAAACTCATCTTTACGTAAGCATAATGTAGCTAAACATTTCCAAAAAAGGCATCCTATGGTTTCGTGAATGTACGAGCAATACTCCGATTTTCAGAAAATCGAAATAAAATCCAGGAAGAATGAACAGAAATACTCAAATAGGTTCCTTTTCGTGCCTAAACACTGAAGATCGTACACGCTTTTGACGATGTAATGCATGTGCAAAACTCCGTTCGCGAATCGGTATGCCACGAGGCACGCGGTGTCTGATAGTAGTCTGGCACCATGTTTTGAATAGATTAAGCATAAGCTATAACACGCAGGGTACCAGTCTGCAAAAACTATAGAGTAGCCAAAGTGCTTTCACTTTTTAACAAATATTGATACAAAACGCACTGTCATTGAGAACGTAAAATCCAGGACTTCTTTTCAAATAAAATCTTGCAAAAAGTAGGCTATGATGTTTTTACGACTATAGGACATCAAATTTCCAGCAGCCTTGTGCATAGCGAGCACAAAGACCAACACCGTTTGCACATAGAGTCGATCGTGTTTGCTGCGAAGCGGTGGTAGCTTTGTAACAAGTTTACTCCTGCCGAATTGCGAACTGGCCTACGCTAGAATACAATCACGCATCGTGCTACCGGCCACACATGCACACCGTACCGATCATGCAACCGATCATGCCACCGATCACACGGTGCACGAGGAATGAACGTACGTGTGCCAATGATTGTTGGCCGAAGTTTCCATCGATCTTTCGGGCTTCAAACACCCGCAATTAAGCTGTTATTCAGATACCAGCGCATTGCAAGTGGAAAAATGCACATAATTCAAGATCGTGGAAAAAATACAGGTCCTTGTTAAAAATCATATTGTGCGTATCGGGGCTGAAAAAGTGAGTAGGGCCTATCGGCAGATATTTTTGCGTATCGGCAATTATGTTCGCGTATCGGCCCGACACACAAGTTTGTACGTGGGGACTGGGGAGAGCCCTGTTTTGGCAACAAAATCGTTCAAACATCGGCATGACAAGTTAAGAAATGAAGTAGGCCTACATGAAATTTGGATTGACAAGATTTTACTATTGGCTTTTATGTAGACAAAAACTGGAGTCGACTAAAATTAGTAAGCTTACAAATTTACCGAGGAGCGCCATTATTCGCGCGCCAGAAACCGTGTTAAGGAGCGCGAAGGAGCGCGATCGCGCTCGCGCTCCTTAAAAATGAAGGCCTGTAGTAGGACCTATAATTTGATAAAAAAAAATTCTTCTTGGGACTAGAAGACTCCTCAGTCAGGCTCAATGAGCCTTCTACTTCTAGCCCGATTAATTTTCAGGAGGCAATTTAAAAATGTTGTACCCAGCCGCGAGCGCCTGACCGCAAGCGCTCTCTCTCGGTGATTACCAGAAAATCAAAAGTCTCCCATTCTAGAAATATAAAATGCGGGGGTAAAAAGGCATTTTCAGATCTCTGTTTTTCTTCTAGTTCCTGTTAAAACTAAAAAAAAAAAAAAAACAGGAAACAAAAATATTTAAAAAGAGAATGAATAAAAGAAAAGTGAAACTGAAACTCTGATACATAGTTGGCCTGAAGTTCAAGATTTTACCTTCATGTAGCAAACAATGCCTAGGCTAAATGTGTACTACCAACAAGTAGCAAAATGTTACGTTAGCAGACTGGAAAAACATCCAACAGTAGAAGCCTAGGGCCTAGACCTACTCCTCTGGTCCACCTGATCCAAGTCTTATTTTTTAATTTTAGCTAGGCCTAGCCTTAAAGGGTGGCTGCAATGATATTTAATCAAATCCACCAAAATAATTTAATTAACCTTTTAAAAATATATATATATATTAAATTTGATAAAAGTTGTTTTTTGTTTTCCCCCGCATCTGGTATTTTTGTTTCTCAAAAAAAAAAAAAAAACGCACCCCATAGGCATTTTGTGTCCACACCCTCACCCCCTAGTACGTACGGGATTTTGATTGCCGTCAGTGACGCAGGAACCAGCTTAGCATTACTCGATAGCTTGTGAACCAGCTACTAGGTTCCCAAGACGACATCACGATGTTCCCCCTCCCAGTTAATAAAATGATTTTAATACCAACACGAGGGAGGCTAAAACTTTTGCGTTTTAAAGACTTTATTCCATCAATATAATGTAATAAGCAAAAACACCCATTGAGGCCACCCTTTAACAGTTTTAATTCTAAGAAGACTAACTTATCGGAATAGGATTCAAATCACCCCGCTGACCCCAGCTAGCTCGGTGGCCTAGCGGTATGGCATCTGCACTAGCATGACTAGTAAGCAGGAGATCGTGGGTTCGAATCTCACCTGAGCCAGCATGTGATTTTTTCACGTGCTCTCACAAGCATCGAGTATGCTGTGCTCATCCACGTCGGTGAGGGGCAAGCCTGGTTGGTTTGCAAGATTAACTTTATCGTCAAATAACCGCAAGGGAAACTGACTGAAGTCATACATGTATGTAAGTCATAACTTAAAGTGAAAGTATAATACATGATTGGTAAAGGCCGCAGAACAGCACTCACAATAGTCTAATCAATGTACATGGTGACAAACCTGTGAAAATTTGAGCTCAATCAGATATCCGAGTCACGAGAAAATAGCCACAAAAAAAACCTCAATTTTTCTTATAAAACATAAAGTATGGTTTCATCAAGTACCCCGAGATCAAAACTGTTTTCGGTCGTTGTTTGAATAATTTCTGGATGAATACACCATTTCAGGCAGTAATATTTTAACGCTGGCCTAAGTTAGGGCTTCATAATAATACTCTGAAAGTTATACGTAAATCTTAGACCCAGTAACTGGGGCGCTGAACTCCCTTTTTTAATTTTGGGGTTGACGGTCGGTCTAGTGACCCAGAATATTCCATAGCCTAGGCTTAAATGTGTTGTACACGGGACATTTTTTGGTGCAAGTACCATGAAGAACAGTAACTGGAAAGAATTCCACTGATGACCATTATTTGTGCACAACTCTATGGAACCAATAGAGGGCGTTTTGAGCAAAATGGCACCGCTGTATTGGAAGTGTACAATTTGTAGGTAAAAAACCCTGTAAAACTCACTTTTCAGATATATGCTACCCAAGTTTTCCACACCTGATATTGAAGTTCATCAGAATTTGTATCCAATAAGTTAACTCTTGGAGGATAGGCCTATAATCCTTTTTCCGTAATGGTCATCAGTGGAATTCAGTAACCCTATATTAGGCCTAGGCCCTACATAGGAATCTCTAGGGCGCTACACCGACCATCAACTCCCAAATTAAAAAAAGGGAGTTCAGCGCCCGGGCCCAGTTACTGGGTGTAGGCCCCTAAAACTGTGAATATTTCAAAATTTCTGTTGTTAGAGTAGGCTATATGTATCCCCCCTACCTTCTAGAAAAAATTAGGCTAAGACTTGTCCCTGATTTTTATTCCAGACGACATTCACAGGGGCTCTTCACAATAGGACGTGGTTAAAAATCATTCGTTTACATGTGTCCGGAATCTGGGCCAACCGCTAGTCTTACGTGTATTGCTGGCCTACGATTTATCATACACGCATGGTAACCGTTCTCGCGTTTAATTATTTTTCGGTGTATGCTTAATTTTGACAAAATGACAAGGTACTCACATGCCAGTGTTCCTTCCAGTGAATGCTGTACAATCTGCCGAGCTTCGTTGACAGGGAAACGATGAAACTATTCTGAGAATAAGTGTTGTTGATAACCTTCTCATATCCCGCCCAATGTGTGTTCTTTTACCAGTAATAAATCCCATTCATCTCATTGGCATGCAACATGCAGTAGGTGTGTGTGTATAATTTGCATGCAACGGTGAATTATTCGCTTTTAGAAAAGAATCGATTCTTTGACTGACATAATGTTCTCAATTATGCAAAAAATCGAAAAGAAAAAGGATGGGCGGATCACAGAATGGAGGGGGGGGGGGGGGGGGGGGTGGCAACAGGATAAAATATTATATTACCGACTCAACTTTTAAGTAAACTGATATTCGGCTCTTGGTTACTACTGTAATATAATATAATGTAATATAATAACATTCACATGGGTTTTAGGGTATGTGACCTGTAAACTGATATTGGGTGCATTCGTTTATACTAGCTAACACGGGTCAGCCCTTACTGGGAATTGGTCGTGCTATACTGCACAAAATGGGGACGAGGTTGACTGGTGTTGACCCGGGGGAGCTAAACGAATGTATCCTTTATTTAGCAACATATGTACTTACTTGAGCAAATTTGACTGATAAGAAAAAACACTAGAGCAACTTCATATCCTGAAAGTTTTACGTAAAATCTGTGAACATTTCTATTAGTTACCAATCCTGTACTGTACCTTTCAATGAAATATTTACCCTTTTTCCATAATGGTCATCAGTGGATATTTTTTCCTTTTAAAGATCCCTTTTAAAGATGATTATTATAATAGGTTTTTAATGTGTGTAATATGATTAAGGTTAAGTTTTGTTAAAGTACATTGAGGAATCTTTTATTCATATTAATGCGCTATATAAATGCAGTTTATTATTATTGTTATAGAGCTATATTAAAAGTTTAATATGGAAAAAACATACAGTCACAGCAAGGAGATCACATAACATCGATTAATCCCGATTATATTTCTTTTTTTCTTTTTTGAATTCCGATAGTATCGGTATCGAATAGTGTGGATGTATGCAGTACAGCCAATCTGGGCGGTGATGTTGATTGTTTATTATTGTCGGAAAAAGTTCTGTACATCAAAGTTAGACTTGTTATTATTCCCCCAGTGTCTCTGACCTTTTCAACCAATGACGAACAAGAGTGCTTACGTCACAACCACTCACTTTAATAACAACGCTCATTCGCTATTTTCATTGGATGATAATATTTCAGGGGGATTTATTACCAGCCAATAGAAACCATGCTGTCTAACATCAGACGATAAAGTGATACAATGTAACATGGTGGGCGTAAACATTGACTTATCACCGATATTACATTTCGTCATTTCAGGAAACGATGTATTATAAGGGATTTTTTTTTAGTGGGCTGAAGTAAACAAACAAAGTTAGCCTCAAAGTGGAGTGATGACGCCTGTATTTAATATGACTCAAACATGCCGGCCCACTATAAGCACTAGTACAAAAGTTCGTCGTAGGCCTATAGTTCTGCCTCGGACTAGTTATATGGTAACAGGTCAACTCGTACCTTCGCCAACTCGTACCTTGGTCAACTCGTACCTTCGCAACCGCAAGGTTATGCCAACTCGTACCTCCGCCAACTCGTACCTTTGCCAACTCGTACCTTCGGTTAAGACAACTCGTACCTTCGCACCAAGTCAACTCGTACCTTCGATTTATTGCATGCATGGAGGAATAAACTCATGAAACTCGTGCTCAAAGCAGCATTGATGGGCAAAATGTTTCGTTTTATTCTATCAAAAATTACCATTTACTATTTAGAAACTGGTTACAAAAATAAAATTGATTCAAATGCATGTGAGCCATGTACGTATATACCGGCCCTAATACAGTGCAGTCTACAGTGTAATAAAAAGAGATGTCTCAAGATGAAACAGCAAAAGCAACTTGAAAAGGCATGCAGGAAGGAAAGATATAAACGATCTCCATTTAGAAAAATATTCCAAAAATGAAATGAATTATATTGAAAACATACCCCGCCCAAGCGGCTCAATAGTAAAAATTACGAAAGGTTCTTTCTGTGTATTGCTTTTAAAGTATAATAAATACGATTTTTTAAAGAGCGGAATTCAGCACTAATTTGTCAACTTATGAAAACGTTGAAGCATGGACTACAGGACTAGCCGACTGATGAATGATCGGACACGACTTCATTGTGCGTCGGCCGCGTCGGCGGCCTCCACGAACGCCCTACTGACCAGCCACTGCACGCTAAGGTTGCGCAGTCAGAAAATTTTCAAAATTAGTCACGGTACTTAAAAGCTAAACGATGTCTCGACATCTAGAACAAACATTTAATGGTATTTCAACCATATTCTAAACCAACAACAGAAAAAAACGGACACATTTGTGTCTAAATTCCGAAGGTACGAGTTGTCTTAACTCAAGGTACGAGTTGGCAAAGGTACGAGTTGGCGAAGGTACGAGTTGGTGAAGGTACGAGTTGACGAAGGTACGAGTTGGCGAAGGTACGAGTTGGCAAAGGTACGAGTTGACTCGAAAGCGAAATATGATTAGATTGCCATTGTACCGTATTACAACCCAGCCTTCGTTTTATTAGCTCAAATTTAAAGGTAATGTCATACTTTGGTTTTTTGTCAAAGAAATACAGATTCATGGGTAAATATCAAGAAGGATACAATAACAGTCATCTGTGAAAATTTCAGTCCTATACGGTGCCCACCTTTTGAGAAAACGGTTAAAAACTGCCACAGTATTTTTTTTTTAAAGTCTTTTCTCTTTATAAAAATAAAAAATAATTTGGGTCACAGGTTTTACTCCTCTCTGGATAAATACAGCATTTGAGGCAGAAATATTTTAACAGTACTTTCTACCATCACCATCTTTACCCTTGAAAGTTATAGGTAAATCTGTGACGATTTCTGTTTTGGTATGCTACCAAAGAATGATACTACCTTTACGTAGGCCTACCCACGAATATAAAATGGCAGTGTCCAGGTTGGGGAACTTGATAAAATGAATGCCTTCACAACTAGCATGGGCCTACATCCGTTGTCACTGACCAATTTCCCATACCGAAATACATAGCCTACATTGCATACGAAAACCAATCAGTATGACGGCTTTTGGATGAGTTCCATTCAGCAAATGCATAGGTATCAAAACTCAGACCCCTGCTCCGTTCGTTTCCCCTGTCTTCACCATGGTAACAGTGCATGCACCAATACGGTCATCAGTCGCCTTATCACATAAAATAAGGCCTAATGTATATAGGCCTATTTAATCGTCATATTACACCGCGGTGAAAACATCATTATCATAATGGATCGTAGCAAATTATACACCAAACGCACTCCATTATAATTATAATGATGCAATTAACGGAAAACTGTACTATTTCTCATTGAAAAACGGTTAATTATTTTGGAACCTGAGCAAAGCATAATCTTTTTCTAGTATTACTACCTTTTAGAAAGATTTTCTGCTATACTAGGACCGAAACGTTGACATAAAAAAACTGCAATATACTGGTTTTTGTCAAAGAAATACAGATTCATGTGCAAAAATTTAAAAGATACACAGTAACAGCTGTAATCTGTGAACAATTTCAGTCCCACACAGTGCCCACTTTTTGAGAAAACAGTGAAAAACAGACAGCATTTTAAAAGTCTTTTTCTCCTTTATTTCCGATCTTTAAAATACCAAAAATAATTTTGGTCACTGGTTTCACTCTTTTCTGGATAAATACAGCATTTCAGGCAGAAACATTATAACGGTATATGTTTCTACCGTTACCATCTATAATATACCCTGTAAGTTATACGAAAATCTGTGAAGATTTCTGTTTCGGTATGCTACCAAAGTATGATAGTGGCAATGAAGCCAATTGGACCTGTTTGCCCATTTAATGTACTGCGCGACAGCTAGCTTGGCACACCCATCACGAAATAATGGATGATTTTAAAGGTATATCATACTTTAGTAAGAAGCCAAAAACAAAACAAACAAACCCAGAAATCTTCACAAATTTACGTATAACTTACAGGGTATGAAGATATGGTGGTGGCAGAAACATACCGTTAAAATGTTTCCGCCTGAAATTCTGTATTTATCCAGAAAAGAGTAAAACCAGTGACCAAAATTATGTTTGATCTTTTAAAGAACAAAAATAAAAGAGAAAAGACTTAAGAAATACTGTGGCCGATCTTCCATTTTTTTGCCCATGAATCTGCATTTCTTTGACAAAAACCAAAGTATATGATAATTACCTTTAAGCCAGTTCGACCTGTTTGTCCCTTTAATGTACTACATGGCAGCTAGCTTGACACACCCATAACGCAATAATGGGTGATTTTAAGAGCTAGCAGGAAATAATCCAGAATTTAACTCGAGTGGGCATGGGATGATGATAATAATACATAATACACAATGACTGATCAAGGGAATGAAAAACGAAATTAATCATATCAGTTATGCACAATATAACAGTGTTGATAATAATATGGAGAGGAATTCAGCCTGAATATGAAGTACTGTCCCATCGAAGGTATGAAATTGGTTTTTAATTACAACTGTGTCCTACAGCCTCAACACATGCAAAAAACAGGTGCACCGACAGATTGACCAACTCACAGACCATTCAACTGAGAACTGAATACATGTAATATGTGTGAGACCAGAATTGAAGTATACCCTGGGCCATCCTGTATAAGCCTACAATGATTGCTCAATGCAAATATTTTCTTGTGGACAACTATTGAAACAGGTGAAAAGTGTCAGTTGTGGTGGAAAACAAACACATTATCTATTCATTATATCACACTAAAATAATGAGCACAGGATAAGATGGGGGATCGATTTTTACCAAACTCATCGTAACTTATCAATCGCAGGACTTATGATTGCAAATAATATTGCAGCCCCATGTATAAATCGTATGATAGAATGGGTTACCCTTCGTAACTCGAGTTACAATAAATCGTTGGGCTTCGTGAAATCAACATTCATGTCGCACAAGGGAACGTCCAAATGTCATCATGAAGGTGGCTGTATAATATACACCAGTAGAAATATGATTCATCGACATGGGAAATAACGGCGTGAAATGTTTAGCAGCTGCTTGAAAGAGCGTACGGATCAGTGATCTAATTAGTATTAGATGCATACAGCTGCTGATGAGACCCATGAGAACGGATAAATAGCGATGTGGTGATACATGTCCTTGTGTGCAAAAACAAACTTATCTCTACTTTACAAATGTCGGCCATGGCTTCTCATGCATCTTTTTGGCATGTGGTGTTAATTAAAATAATGACCTTTTTTTAATACTACATTCGTATCACGATGTTACTCTTCACAACTTCTCTTGGTTTTAAAGTAGTACATACTTTGGTAGCACGCTGAAACAGAATTCTTCA
Source organism: Astropecten irregularis (assembly GCA_963971285.1). Classification (NCBI taxonomy): domain Eukaryota; kingdom Metazoa; phylum Echinodermata; class Asteroidea; order Paxillosida; family Astropectinidae; genus Astropecten; species Astropecten irregularis. The sequence continues at coordinate 12,815,061 of OZ020247.1, forward strand.
CAGATTCACCTATAACTTACAGGGTATAAAGATGGTGATGGTAGAAACATACCATTACAATTTGTCTGCCTGAAATGCTGTATTTATCCAGAAAAGAGTAAAACCAGTGACCAAAATTATTTTTGATCACCCAAAAAATCTTTAAAAGATCAAAAATAAAAGAGAAAAGACTCAAGAAATACCGTTTTTGCGGTCTTCTCAAAGTATGGGAACATTTTCACAGATGCTGTCTTTCTTATATTTTTGACCACGAATCTGTATTTCTTTTGACAAAAACCAAAGTATGATATAAAATGTAATTCCTGATAAAATTGTCTAGGCAATGAAGCTGTCTGCTTCGTGAATCAAGAAAGTAACAGTCATCTGTGAAATTTCTAGTCCCATACGGTGCAGACTTTTAAAGAAAACAGTGAAAAAATTCCCACGGTATTGTTGAAAAACTTTTGTTATTTTAAGTTAACTTGAAAGATCAAAACAATTGGGGGGGGGGGGGTCATTGGTTTCACTCTTTTCTGGATAAATACAGCATTTCAGGCAGAACAACTTTAACGGTATGTTTCTATCACCACCATCTTTATACCCTGTTCGTTATACATGTAGGTAAATCTGTGAAGATTTCTGTTTTGGTATGCTACCAAAGTATGATACTACCTTTGAAGGGCATGTACAACATTGGTAACAAACCAAAACAGAAATTACGTATAACTTTCACAAAGGAAATCTTGATGTTTCAGTTTCAGTCCTCGTTACAATTTTGTCTAATAATTACTTTTTCATTTCAGATCATTTCCTTTTGGTAATGTGTTTGCTCAACATTCAGAAATACTAAGAAATGAACAAAAGCCAAATTTTAAATGATATTCCTATCTTTATAAATGTTTATTCAATTTTATGGGGACCATTGGAAAGTACCCACTTATTACTTAACAAAATTATTCACACAAAATAACAATGGCACATTGATAATTTTGGCCTAAAATAAAAACATCTTTAAATCCTATATAATTGTTAGTTTGTGATTGCTTATTCAAAATAAACGATTAATTTGTACACAAAATTGGGCTGTCATTGGAATACATAAATTGTTAAACAGAATGTTATATGCCAAGTATTCATTACTGCTGTTCAAATTGGCTGGGTGTTGGAAGTTACAATAAAACTGTAAACTGCTACCTGAATACTATTAATAAATAAAACAAAATAAGGCAAGAACATTGGCCGGGATAAAGAAAAAGTTTAAATTGATGCAAAATAATCAAATCAAATGATTTTAGATATTGTCACAGATAATGAGTGGTTAAAAATCAAGAAATGATCATCAAATAACCACAAGGGAAACTGACTGGTTAAATTTAAGTCGTTGAAAAGTGAACAAAGAAAGATTTACTGGATTTGAAATAGTGGCCTCCAGAATGCCGTGCTGGTACGGCATTTCAAAGGTTGCTGGTTCGAATCCCGCTCCAGTAAATTTGTCTCAATACAGTCAGATTCCCTTGTGGTTATTTGATGATCATTTCTTGATTTTTATCTGCGACCTCCAGAATACCGTGCTGGTAGGGCATTTCGGAGGTTGCTGGTTCGAATCCCGCTCCAGTAAATTTTTCTTTGTTCACTTTTCAATGAATCAATTACAGGACTCTATGCTCAATTGCTCAGTATTAGCGTTATGTATCAGTCCCAGTGGTGGTCCATGAAATTATAAGGCATTCAAATTCTTCTGACATAAGGAGAATTGAATGTTGACAGAATGTAGACAGAATGTTTGCAGAAAGTTCACAGAATCTCCACAAATTTTCCGTAGTATTGTTGACAGAATTGTTGACAGAATGTTGACAGAATATTCATATAAACATAAGACCTTTACGAAATTAGGCTTGAGGCAAGGCCATTTTGTGTCCTAAATAAAATAAAGGGCTTGAGATACATGGCGAAGCTGGAGCAGGCTTCGGCTTCGTCATGTGGCCCAATCCCTTCATTTCATTTTGTGGGCCTCAAATGGCGGTAGTGAAAAAAGTTCCAAGCCTAGCCTCAAGCCAGGTTTCTTAAACTTAAAGGCCCTTAGGGGTGCACCCAAGTAAATAGTCCCAAAATCCGTCCACTGAGGTCATTAATAAAAGTTAAGCACTCTATATATTATAAATGAGAGAGTTGTGAGAGCTATGAAAATGAGGGAGTGAAGAAATATGGCACTGGACCTCCTGCCTGGACTCTGGGCTTCCATTTGTGACCATTCGTACAATGCAATTGGGTGAGAAAGTGGGTCTATTTCAGCCGCTTTGCAGAGGGATGTTTTTTGGAAATGGCTTCTTTGACTGGAGTGATCAATACCTTGTTTAAGGCGTGGTCAGCTGAGAATGAGTATATCTAAAAAAAAATTAAATGGTCAACCCACCATAAAATGAAAAGAAAATGAAAGGTGACATGTTCATCATGATTTTTTTTCTGTGCAACCTGAACACCTGTGAGAGTTCTGAGTATTTTTAAATGATTTTTAAAGTACAGTATTAGGATTTATCACTGTTGTCTATGGGAGTTTATTTACTTGGGCGCAACCTTAGGGCCTTTTCGAAACGGAGGCTTAGGCTCAGGCTCAGGCTCCAGCTGTGACATCCATATGCTGAAAATATAGGTTGTGGTTTTTCATTGAAGCTGTAGCTCTGTTTTCCTTTTCATACCAGAGAATCTACTTCAGAACCGCAGCCAAAAGTCTCTATTTTGATGCCCGTTGTGTTAGAATGGATTCACGAAATGGAGCCGGAGCCTGAATTGAAACGGAGCCTGAGCCTCCGTTTTTGAAAACGCCCTTAGTCTCAGCACAGAAAGTCTCTGTCTGGAATAGTCAGGTGCCTTTTGGCCATTTGCAGACAACACAATTTGCTGTCTGGATGCTGGACTCTTCAGTCACCAACAAACAAACATCCCCCACTTGATACAGTGTAATTAGTACAGAGTTCAAACTTGGTCGTTGATCGGAGGAAGTTAATATGAAACTGAGCACTTGAGGCTGATGAAGTCAGTTTACTAGATTTGTAATCGATTCATTTGAATGAATTCAAAAGAATTCAAAATAAAGCTTTCAATTTAAGATTGAAAATACATCTTAGATCCTTTTTTGTTTTGGCACCCAGAAATCTGCACAAAGCAGGGCCACTACATTGTAAAATATAAACAGTACTCATTCATTTAAGTCTAAGTAGTAAGCACAAAAAAATTATATAATTAATTTGATATGAAACAAATTGCATAATGCGTAGTGTACATAAATTGCTAAAACTATAACAGTAATCCGAGCACACAGGTTTGAATGGTGCCCTCTATTGATTAAAACAAGAAACTGCGGTGGTGTTTATCGATCTAAATGCACTACAACTCCGGCTCGGTACTTGTTACGCGATTCATTCCAGAACGGAAAACGGAGTTAGAAGAATATTCGGCATGGATAACATGTCCCGGATTTCCCCACCGGTCTTTTGCTCATGATTAGCTTTCCGGCTTCCCAGATTTCAATAAAGGATGATTGGCGGTGTACAAAATAATATACTGACACCACAGCAGTTTTCTTTTTAATCAAAAGAGGGCGCTCTTCAAAAACTTGTGTTCGGATAACTGTTATCCAATTGGAAGTGTACATCAAAGTTTCCTTGTCAAGTGATTGAAAAAGTTCTAAATTGCGTAATTCCTCATGTAAAACATATAGGAAGAACATTTTTTAAAACAAAATCTATTTCATGATTAGAAATGTCACTATTCACATATAAAAAGGCTACATTTTCCAAAAAAGGAACATGTACATTATCATGGCTGAATTATTTTGGCAATTACATGAGTGTGTTGTTAATTGTACAAAATATATGAATTTACATAAATATCATTAGCACAAAATTAGTTTTTTTAGGCAAAATTGGCACAAGTTCATTTGTTCTGATTAGGTGCGAGGTATATACATGTAGCTCAATAAATTAAAGCAACACGGAACCAGTGGTTGATTTCACAAAGATTTACGATCCATCTTTAAGTTCAGTTTAACTTTTTCCATAGTAACTAGCTCATTGTGACATCACACTTTGCTTAGTGATAAAGATTGATACATATGTTACAATCTGTCTAAGCCTTTTGTGAAATCGAGCCCAGGCTGGATAGAGTTTCTAACAAGATAAAATATAGCACTCGGAATATAACTATTATTTATTCCTAAAAACTCTTTCAAAATAGCATTACTTAATACCCTGTGAAGACTTAAAGGTACAAACAATGATTGGTAAAGGTCACAGAGCAGCACTCACACTTTGTCTGATCCAGAATGTACATCATGAAATAATAAACCTGTGAAAATCTGAGCTCAATCGGACATCTGAGTCACGAGAAAATAGCAAAAACCCGACTCAATTTTTCTTATAAAACAATGGAATGGTTTTGATCTCGACACAAGATCAAAACTGTTTTCAGTCGTTGTTTTGCTAATTTTTGGATAAATACACAATTTCACACGGAAATATTTTATCAGTATGTTTCTACCAGCACCATCTTCATATCCTGAAAGTTATAGGTAAATCTGTGAACATTTCCATTTGGGTATGTTACCAATCCTGTATTGTACCTTTAACAATGGGAATTTTTGAAGCTTTTTGTGTGAATCACTCTATGCAAAAAGACAATCCTTAATCATACATAATTTGTATCTCTGTAATCTCTTGCTCATTTTTTTTGACCGAGGCATCATTTGAAAGGCCAAGAAATGCAATTTCTAGAAATGTGATTGATTCTTTAAAATGAAAATATCGTTGTGCAAATTACTTTTGGATAGCCTTGCTTCATATTGTCTTTACTCACTCATGCGTGAAGTATGAATCATATGAATAGTATCAAATGAAAGCTGAGGAAATAAGCTATCCAGATGTGTGTCATTTTCTATTCAAAAGTGAAATTAAAATAGGACTAAACACTGACAAATCTCGGTTTTGTTTTTTCTGGGACACCCTGTATAAGCCCGCTGAACATTGTTCACTATAACGAACGACCATTATAACAAACAATTTCTGTGCATCCTGGCGTGTTCGTTATAGTGGCGTTCCACTGTACATTAAATAGATGTTAGAAAGCAATTAATGAAAAAAAAAAAAAAGGGAAAAGGAAAAAAGGTGAAATAAGTGTATGAGTACTCACTTCAAAGAACTTAGACATTAATTGCCTAAGTATTCAGGACTATTACTTTTCTATAAAAAAATCTTCAGAAAATGGACGGAATAACAAACGAACAGCCCTGGAAGGAAACATTTCTTTACAGTGGAACACCACTATAACGAACACCGCTATAACAAACATTTTGCTATAGATACCGAACATCATCCTTGGCTCCCACCTTATTGTGTACAATACATACCCAATACGGTTCTTTAAATCACTATAACGAACGACCACTACATGTATATCGGACAATCTGTGCATCCCACCATGTTTGTTATAGCGGTGTTGCACTGTACTTAAGATATACATACACCATAATAAGAATACTTCCAAATACATTTTATTCAGTTGTCTTTTTATGATTTTTCAAAACCAAACTTGCGGAAGCATTCCTCAACTATTAATTTCAATCATGAATATTAGATTGTGATTAGATGAAAAAAAAAATCATCTAATATTCATGATTTACTGCGGTACCCGCCGTGATATTGGATTCGATTCACCCCACTGACCCCAGCTACCTCGGTGGCCTAGCGGTATGGCATCTGCACTAGTAAGCAGGAGGTCGTGGGTTCGAATCCCACATGAGCCAGCATGTGATTTTCACATGCACTCACAAGCACTGAGTATACAGTGCTCATCCACGTCGGTGAAGGGCAAGCCTAATTTGCATAATGCATATTAATTTAAAGTTTCGGATGGTGGTTAAGACACATACATGTTATGATGTTACATGGAAGATCAATTTACCAACACTGGTCTAGTAGGAAAAACAGACGCATGATCCAAAATTTCAAATGATAGAAAATGTTCAACCACAAAGCCAAGATATGTGATACTTGAAAATATGAGCCGTTACTTGAGGCAGTGTTTTTTAAGGCCATTGTAGAATTGCATTCAAATGTACTCATTTGTACTTATGCATAGATAATTTGAGTAATATCTCTGGATAGCGGATGTAAAAGAAGATATCATAGGTAGGTCGATGATATCGGGCAATATTTCTAACAAGTCACCATATTCAGGTAGACATATGAATAGCGCTCCGCACTTGCGCCTAAAAATAGCAGGCTAAATGCTGTGACGTCACACCGGATCTCAGACAAACATTGCGACCATGCAAACGTGTGGTGGGTGTGCTTGTGTGCATGCCTGGTGTACACTACATTTGTCTGCCATCCAGGGATTTTGTACATGCGCGCGCTGTCCAAATCACTCGTGTGACGTCATAAGTGCGGAGTGCTATTGCACGCCACATGCACACCATCTTTGATGTGCGGCAGATCTCTTATGTAGGGGCTGCAGCCAAATCACAGTGTAATAGCCAGTGTTTTTAAACTAAAGTCACCAAATTTGTAGGCAGCATTTGGATTTAGAATGGGTGCCATCTTTGATGTGCAATGGCTGCCATCTTTGATAGGGTTGCAGCCAATCTGCACTTTTCGGTGCAACTAAAGTTGCTGATTGACCATTCATAATAACTAATTCACACTAATACCACAATGGACCGTTCTTAAACTCCGCCCACGTGGGTGCTTTACATAGCATATGAGAGCAAGTTTGACTGAGGCTTTCGTGGTCACCTGATTAAAAGCACGTGGCACTTGGCTGGTGTACTTTTCCTGCTAAGCAGTCAATGTCAGCACTCAGCAAATGCAACTAGAGAATTAATGTGACAACACTAGGAAAACAATGCTAGCCACAAAAATGTAACCCTAAGCATGTTTTACAATTAACAGCTGCAACATAAACACTATGAACAGTGCACTGGTCGGTTGCCCCGTTGCGTGGTCTGCTTACCAAGCTTATTCGCTAAGCATGAATTGCGGCTTACCGGTAAGCAGATCTAAACCTCGGACTCAGTAGTACACCTCGTTGGCTGGCACTTCCAGAGGCGGTAACTTGGTGACGGTGTCGATGTACTTGAGGAGCTCTTCAAGGAGTTCAACGAGGTCTTCAGCATCCAGCTGGTCCTCCTGGAGTTTGCTGAGGATGCTGGACGTCTTGGTCAGGTACTCCACTGGAATGCCACGGCTGAGCAGAGGATCGAAGAAGTGTGTCCAGGCCTGGAGTAGGTTGGTCTTGGCATTGGTGCCGGGGCACTCCATGTTCTTGGCGCATCTTATTCCTGACCGAAGAAGAAAAAGAGGGAAACTGACAATCAAACAAACAACCCTCATGTCTGCGTCAAGTACCAAAATTTGAGTACCGAGTTTTCCAATGAGAGAATTTGGAGAATCGGTCTTGAGTAAACCATGCTTGCGCAATTGTGAGCATGCACGCGTTGTTTTGCACGTGCATGTGCTGTTGACTTGAAGACCGGTTCTCCAAAGTCTCCCATTACACACAGTGTCGAGTACGGGCCGAGTCCGAATACTTTTTAATCGAGTCCTGAGCCAAAAAAAACGAGTCGAGTTTTTCAGAGTCCGAGTGCGAGTCCAAGTACTTGGCCTTGAATGTACTCGTACCCGATACCCTGGACTCCGACTCCCCAGCAAGACCTTGAAGTACTCGGATTTCTCTGTACTTGGATATGAGGACTTGACTCCAACACTAACGTAGACCCCTCACCTGATGGTTCATCATTGATAAGACACTTCATGTTTGTATCGCAACGAGGCTCTTTGCTGTTCAGTCCGTCCACGTCAGCGATCTTCAGCTTGCCGTCAATAATGACAAACTGCTCATCTCTCCAATCCGTGATAGCGACACTGCCCATGGGGGAGTCCACCAAATATTGGAGGAGTCTGGCTAGGTCAAGGCAAATCTGTAATCAAATAGACAATGGATAGTTTACACACAGGAATGGGTGCCACTACATTCATTGCTGAGACTGACTGAAAGACAAATTGACTAGAGTGGGATTCGAACCAGCGACTTCCTGAATAATGTACATGCACTCTACCAGCCCTGTGTTGGTGGTGTCCCTAATAGTCAATCATCTTTGTTCGTTTGGCAGTCAGAAGCCATGAAACCATGCACACACAGCCATACCTCGAGGATCGTTTCAATGATACATGCAGCAATGCTGCAACCAGAGAACGGTACATGGGGGATCACTCAAAGAGAATACTGCTTTTTAATCAATATAATCATCAATTTAACCACAAGGGAAACTGACCGAGTTTTTAAGTCATTGAAAGATGAACAAAGAAAAATTGACTAGACAGAATTTGAACCAGCGTACTCCTGAAAACTGTACAATACCAAGGTTACATGGCTTCTGACTGCAAAAACAGTCAATTTTTCTTTGTTCACATTTCAATGACTTTACTTTCAGTAAAGTCATTCAGTTTCCCTTGTTGTTATTTGATGATAAGTTAAGTTATGGTAATCATCAAATAAATGATTAATATGAAGTCATGAAAGGTGAACAAAGACAAATTTACTGGAGTGGGATTTGAACCAGCAACCTCCTGAATAGGTTCAGGATGTCGCTTGTTCAAACAATTTATTTAACAATTAAACATTTCCATATGATGGGTCAGCTTTTATAAACATACTTCTTAGATCTGTGTATAAAAAGACTGCTTGTGATAAAGTTTACCCTAACCAACTGTGTCAAGCCTTCTTCATAGTCCCTAATGATCTCACCTCTACTTTGGATCGAAAATCCATGTCGGCCAGTTCATGCAGGAGCACGGGTAAACCTAGCTCTTCGATGACGGTCACTCCTCGCTCATGGATGACCGGACTGCTGTTCTCACTGCGTAAGCACATGCCCAGGAGCCGCACAATGTTTTGATGTTGAAGCTGTTTGAGCATCATGGCTTGTTTCAGGACCTACGGAAGATGAAATAGGGACGGGAAAGAAATGGGTGGGATGAGATGCAGGAGGAAAGCAACATGATTTAAGTGAACAAAGGAAAATTGACTAGAGCGAAACTTGTGGACCCTGGAATACCTTACCAGTTGCTCTACCAACTGAGATAATAATAATAATAATAATTATTTGGGAGGCTAATCATCCTTACTGGCAACTGGGGTGCTGAATTGTAAAGGATGCAGCTAAAACGTGATCAAGTTGACAATGGCGCCCTTGGCTGCCAGCACAACCCATTATGATCACGGAGAACAGCCTGAGATAGAAAGTGTTTGATTTTTGTGTGTGTGTGTGGAGGGAGGAAAACAAGAGAACCCGGAGAAAAACCCTCAGAGCATAGGAGAGAACCAACGCACAACTCTACTCACATATGGCCCAAGCCAGGATCGAACCAGGGCCACATTGGTGAGAGCCGAGTGCCTAATGCAAGTTTCTTTGTTTGGCAGTCTGAAGCGAGGAAACCACTCACATACCAGTATATCCCAAGGATCACATCAGATATTAATGAATGAGCAACTCAATGACGCAACCATGTTTGTAATGAGATTGCCAGAGACTGCCATGATGGATGAGATCCAACCCAAGTGCTCTCCCTTTCAACATGTTCAAATACCTGGTATGTTCCAAGAATGAAGCAGTCCTCTTTCTTCTTGTACGTTCCTCCTTCCACGCAGTCTTTCACATTCTTCACGTCATAACCGGTGCTCTTCACCGCGTAGAGTTTGTCGCCAAGCTTCCCTTCCTGGACAATTTTGCTGTAGCCCTTGGCGATCGGCTGCACTATCTGGATTCTGTCGATGTCCTGACAGTCCAGGAATTTGCCCTCCAGGGTCGGCGCGGGCTGAGGGACGCGGTTCCGCTTCGTGACTATCTTCTTGTACTTTTGCAGGGTGTCCATCAGTTCCTTTTCAAGGTCTTTCTCCTCGGCCAGCTGCTTCTGCAATTCCCGGACGGCGGCTTCCAACTGTCGGACGCGGTCGTTGGAGATCTTCTGAGCTTCCTCCGCTCCCGAGGAGGTGGAGCTGGACATCGAATGCAGGACGAGAAGGAAAGGAACGAAGGCCAGGACTCCTAGGCCCAGCCATCGCAGGTTTGAGTTGATGTGGAATACCTTCATGATGAAGCTAGGAGCAGTGGTAAGACTAAGAGTAGGGTTGTGTCTCATGAAGGAAGACTTCTCTTATGTTTTTATGAACCGATGAATGGCACAGCTTGACTGGATTATCAAGTTGAACCATGATTCTGGAACAAAAACACACAATGTATAGTATAAATAGAATGAATTCAAGTACATGTGTATAGGGTATGTTCTTAGGGTATACATGTGTACAATGTACAAGTACAGGGTATGTAAAGGCTAGCAGTTCCAGCAGCCGAAATGTCGCTACCACCCACAAGTCATCGCGTGACATTGATCACCTTTTGTTCTCCTAATCTGTGCCTACTGTAGGCCTTTTCCCACTTGACCAATCTTCGGGGTGACCCCGGGGCGATGCAGGGGTGAAAATAAGCCATGATGATTCCCACTTGAAATGTTCATCCCTCCGTCACGAGTTGGCAAAGGTACGAGTTGACTTGAAAGCATTTTGACGCCTGTGCAAATTTTAAACTGGATCATGCGCAATTTTGAATTCAACATTCATTTGGGATTTGTGTTTGAACGTGGTACGTAGTGTAGTCTACATTTAGTTAAGGGTAATCGTGGGTTTTAGGGGCCTAAATTATGACAGTGTGATACGCTGGAATGAGTTGGCTGAAGTTATGCGACCGCTTTGTAATTTGTACATAATTTATGCCCCTAAGTAAAACCCAGGATTACCCAGTTAAGTTCATTTAGGCCTAGGTTAAAACCATTGTAGACACAAAGCCTCTTTAAAAACACAACACTTTGGACAAATGGTTAAAGATTGCGCAGGTTGAAAGATTGCACTCAACATTAATTAGGCCTTGGCCTATATAGTATATCTGTATATCTGAATAGGATGTCGGTCACTTCGCCCACTTTCCACTTCGCCCATAACCACTTCGCCCACAACCACTTCGCCCACGCGTCACTTCGCCCACTTACCACTTCGCCCACTTACCACTTCGCCCACGAGTCACTTCGCCCACGCGTCACTTCGCCCACTTTAATACCAACGCAATTTTAAAAACATGTACAGAGTTTAAACAAAATTTAACAAAGAATAAGCACATTATCACAAACCCCGACCAAGAAGGAATTCCCTCCTTCAATGACCTTGTTAATTCCACTTAAATCACCAAACAAAATCCACGGATCCAACTCTGTCTCAGGTATACTTAGATAAATTGCAGTAAAAAGCACTCCCCAAATGAAATTATTTACTTATTTACCTATTAATACTCATAATAATAATATTATGATTTATAATGACTCCTTCCCAGCCCTCCGGCAAGATAAAATATACCCAATTATCACGTAATAATTATGTTCAGCTTGTTCATGTATGGCTGTTGTGTATACGGCGGCGTGTGGGCGAAGTGACGCGTGGGCGAAGTGGCCAGTGGGCGAAGTGGTGAATGGGCGAAGTGACGCGTGGGCGAAGTGACATGTGGGCAAAGTGGTTGTGGGCGAAGTGGTTGTGGGCGAAGTGGAAAGTGGGCGAAGTGACCGTAAAACTCTGAATATGTTGACCTGGGAAAAAAATTACTCAGGCTTGACTGGAAGTGGAATAAAAAGGTTACTGAACTTGCAAGTAATTACGCACAAATATATGCACCAACTTTGAACTTACTCTTTAGTTTAGATGACTCAGAAACTTGACAAAGATGTGTTGATAGTCTTTCTGGTCCAGCAATGAGCAGAATCGAATCGTGGCAATTTAAACTTGCGAATTAAAGTTGCTGACTTGGAGTTTTATGTCAACAAGGACACTTCAATATACACAGTACATGTATTATGTTTTCCTCGATCTCGGGGTTTTTAACAAGAATTGTTGTACAGACGACGCACTGCGTGAGAACGAGGTGATCATAGTAGACAGGTACCTAGCCAGTCTTCGTTACAATGCTACAATATCCATATACAGCGTCTGGGGATCAGACTCAATGATAATCATTTCATTTTGCCAGCGATCGACGTGAGAAATGAACGCTCCGCCAACTTTTGAGGCTTTCATTCTCCACGAAGGAGACAAAAAGTAAGGAATGAGCTTGATTTGATGTTCACAAGAACTAGATTTTATATTGATTGCAATCGCACGCCGTGATCCGTGAAACCGTGTTGTTTTTGTTTGTTTTTGAAAGCAAAGCTATACATTTGCGCGTTGTAGTCTGGTACTGCTTAAGTGCGCCTATTTACGACACTTGCATTTTCGTGTCCACTAATCATGTTTTCCCGTTTTCCTTCACAATACATTGAGCTTCATATATGTTCTATTATAATTGTGTCTGTCTGCTCTTTCTTTTAAAAATGATTTAAAGTGCAATTTTTGTGGTGAATGAAAATACTAATAAAAGTAATAGGCCCTAACTAATAAAGTAATAGAAAGACATGACATCGTCACATAGGCATATATGTTTTGCTTCTTGGTTGGGCATTTTTCATGCTGTTGGACATGTTGGAAGAGTTTACTTCAGTAAAACTTTCTCTCTGTTTTTGTTTTTACTCCAATTTTGTAATATGAATTTTCTGACTTGATTGTGGTTCACAATAGCACCCCACTCGTAGAAGAAAAAAAACACCTAAATAAGTGTTACCAAACTTGTGTATTCTAATTGTTTTGATGTCCATTTTGATGTAAGCAAGCGACACTGAACATGCATGCAATGGAAAGTTACATGTAACGCAACACACACTCACTTAACCGGTGAGTCGCTGCAAAGTCCAAGAGCGGGTAAGAATCGTATCTGACTCTTTTTCTTAGGAGATACACTTCCAAAACACTCAACAGTATTAACAATTCCAGCAAGGGTTATTTAGTTTTATAAATAGAAAGTTATTTTTTATAGTAAAAAATGCCAAAAGCAAACCAAACTCTTCTTAAAAGGTACAGTAAGGGTGCCATTGTGAACCATGATTTCCAATTATCCTTTAAAACAGGCATATAAATGAAGTTTGTCACATTTTTAGAGCTAGCCCTTAACATAAATGTATCCTATTTACTTTAGTTTGATCAGGAATCCCTGAAAAGTAAGAAAATATAGTACAATTGAATTTTATAGACAAATGATCGGAAGAATTACTAATTTGTTATTACATTAAGATTTACTAAAACAAAAGGGATTGAACTAGTACTGCATTAATAAAGACAAATTGTAAATAGTAGCACGTTTGAATTGACAGCACTATGCTTCCATCATTCTTCATTGTCTATTTATAAAAGGCTGTATAAACATTACCATCATAATCAAGATCTTATCATCTTTAAAATAAAAAAGAATAGATGTTTTTTTTTTTAAACTTTGTCATCAAAATCTGTTTGTGTGGTTTCTCATAGGATTACCATTGAGAAGGACACCAAGGTGCCTAATGCAGCCATATTCCATGTCAACAAGGAAGATCACACACTGGGAAACATGCTACGACAGTGAGTATTCATGATTGGATGATGAAAATCTTCTTACCCAATGGGAGACTTTGGAGAACCGGTCTTCAAGTCAACAGGGCACTCGCACGCAATGGGAGACTTTTGGATAGTCGGTCTTGAGTCAACAGCTCACAATTGCGCAAACATGGTTTGCGCGTGCGCTGCTGACTCAAGACCGACTCTCCAAAAGAGCATGCCCGCGTTGTTTTGCACCTGCTCTGTTGTGCGTGCGCGTGCACGTGCGCTGTTGACTTCAAAGTCTCCCATTATAATACATTATTCAGAACAGCTAATTCACCCTAACCCTCTGCACCGACCACATAAGATGAGCTGCTTACCACAGTCTCCACATGGGACTGGATAGTAACCCTAGCACTCTGCACCTACCACAAAAGACAAGAGTTGCTTACCGGTGTCCACTGGAGGGAACTGGATCATAAACCATGCATTACCATGAAAACCACTCTGTGGTGTATTGTGGTATTCAGGATAACACACTTATGTGGTAAACTGTGGTATGGAGGTGGGTTAGGGTTTCTGTTGAGACCATTGGAAAATTGAATTTTATCTTTTCTCCCTACCATTTATGCAAGACTGTTTGGTATCGAAATCTATAACCTAAATATATGATATTCAAATAATTTGTTTTTCTTCAAGGTCTTCATTATGTGGATTGGTTTGCAGAAACGCCATGTAAGAATCTTTCATACTTTCGCACTTCTCATTTCATTTGCACAAGCGCGAACAAAATAGAAGTACAAACGATTCTTACTTGGTGTTTCCGCAAACCGATCCGCATACCAATTGTCACCATGCAAATCCTCAAATCTTTCAAGTTCTTCTTTAGTACAGCACCATGTCGTTTTATCAAATTTCACTGATTGAGTTCGTTGACCTCACATTGACCTCAGAATGACCTTTAACCTTACCCATAGGCAACTGTTGAAGGACCCTCAGGTTCTCTTTGCTGGCTACAAGGTGCCACACCCGTTGGACAACAAGTTTGTGCTGCGGGTGCAGACCACGCCCGACTACAGCCCTCAGGAGGCCTTCACTAATGCCATCACTGATCTCATCAGCGAGATCTCATTACTGGAGGAGAGATTCAAGGTCAGCACATACACTCAAATATTTTTTTAACGAGAGGTTAGCTGCAAGCTGCTGAAGAATCCAAATAACAATCATTCAATCAATCAGTGGGAGCATGCGCCACGGCAGTGCGTTGCCGCATCTACTTTCGAGCGGTACTCCTTCAGTATTCTGATAGCCATCCCCTAGGCAGCCACGCGACCCATCCCCATCTGAGCAAAATAACGATCCATCTGATGCAACCACGTGTCATGCGGACGCCCTACTTCGCGAGTCCTACCAATAGATTCTCTCAGAGAGAGAATTCGCTTGGCAGGATCGCTCGCAGGGAACCTAGCTACATGACCAAATAAACTGTTCTATCAATGCAGTAATCAAGTTGAATTGTCTTGTGTTTTGATTGAAGGATTGCTAAAGGGTATAACTGTAGGTTTACAAGCAGATGTAACTGACAATTTGGTATATTGCCTACATAGGGCTGTTTTTTTCTCCTGGTAGGGCACTGGTACTGCATTCCAAAGTTTGCCAGTTTTTAAAGGAACGAATGACTATACTTTGTAGTTTGTACAAGTTTAATTCACTGTTATTGGATGGTTCGCCTTAAAATTGACATACAGGATCTTGATTTTGAATGAATTGTCCAAAATGAACAATTTTGGTCAGCGGTCAACCCTTCTGTACAAGCATACTGTATGAAAGTGATGCAATTCTAATGTAACCATTGCAGAACAAATATGAAAGTGAACACACCAAGGTTTTTTCGCAAGAGCAGAGCTAGGTGACAATGGGAAACTTTTGAGAAACGGTCTTCAAGTCAACAGCGCACTCACACGCAATTGTGAGCACGCGCCTCTTTTTGCGCCTGCGCTGTTGTGCGTGCGCGTGCACTGTTGACTTTAAGACCGATTCTCAAAAGTCTCCCATTTCATGAAGTGAACCTTCTGGATCTTTATGTACCCTCAACCAACTTGCCTGATTTTTTGTTCGTTTCCATTTATTTATTTTGTTTGCAGGTCGCTGTCAGAGAGAAGCAAGAGGATTGAGAGGGGACCAGTCTATGAACCGTTGTACATATTATGCAGAGCTGCTGAAGTACGGGAACCGGACATTATTCTATTCTATTCGGCGGCCATCTTTTATTTTCTCATGAAGGAGCTTTGTCAAATAAGACTGGTGCCAATGATCATCTTTATTGTGATCCTTGCCATGCGTGCAGGATACCAGACCAAAATGGCTGCCGACTGATTTGAAAGGGACTGTGCACGTTCAGCTGTTTATGGCTAGGGCTTGAATCCACACATGTGTCTATGGCAAGGATGCAGCCGCTTCCCATAGACGTGTGTGTAATTTGAAGCCGTAGCCAGGTAATTTGGCTGTCTAAGACAGAGGGTTGGTTTGTCGTATTGAATCTATGTCATGTGGGGAATCGCATATGATTTTGGGTAGGTACATGTAAGAGCCAATGCTGTACTCTCTGCTTGTTTCTTTTAAAGGTAGTATCATACATTGGTAGCATAATAAAACAGAAATCATCACAGATTTAGCTATAACTTACAGGGTAAAAAGATGGTGATGGTAGAAACATACTGTTAAAATTTGTCTGCCTGAAATGCTGTATTTATCCAGAAAAGAGTCAAAACCAATGACCAAAATTATTTTTGATCTTTTAAAGATAAACAAATAATGGTGAAAAGACTTAAAAAATACTGAGGGCGTTTTCACTGTTTTCTCAAAAAGTCGGCACTGTATGGGCCTAAAAATTTCAGAAATGACTGTTCCTGTATCTTCCTTGATATTTTTGCCCATGAATCTGCATTTCTTTGACAAAAACCAAAGTATGATATTTTACCTGTAAGTAGTCTTTCTCTGCCATAAGTAAGAAGACAAGTGTCACTTACCGTTAAGCAGCTCTTTCAAGTAGGCTTTGTTAGGTTGTAGAGCACTTGTACAGCATTCCACTGGTCTCGGGTTCAAAACCCTCATTGAATCTCTTGTTTGAAACTGGATTCTCACAAGGAAGGGATTCAGGTTTGCTCGCTATTTTGGAGGATTGCTGGATCTGCAAGAATAAGAAAAACTGCGGAATTAAAGATGGATCATGTTTTGAATAAGCCATTTGCGAGTTAAATGTGAATAGTATCTGGTACAAAGCCTTCTTTCATTGCATATAAACACCCCAGTTGAATTTCCCAGACTAAAAGACTCTGTTGCTATATCACATGATTCGGGGCTAGCTTTTGCATAGCGATACCCATCTCCGGAGTGGTCTGGTTCCTTTGTGCCATTATTACCCATTATGAACAGTGCATTGGTGCAAGACGTCTGCAACTAAGCAAAAGCTTGCCCTGAATCATGTGATATAGCAACAGTATCTTTAGTCAGGAGAGTTCAGGTCTTGATGTTTACATACAGTGAAAGAATTCAGTGTACCAGGTATTATTCAATTTCAACTCGCAAAAGGCTTATTGCTGAACTCTTTTTTAATCAAATGAAGCACACATTCCAGAATGGGTTTTTTCTTGGTTTTTGTACCTTTGTGTTATTTTAAGTGAATTCAAATATTATCAAAGTTACTGATTGAAAAGAAATGTGGGGGTAACTGCAAAATTGTATTTGTCTTAGAAAGCACCCAAATTTCTCATCTTGTCTATTTTACACCAGTTTTTTGTTCATGAGTATCAGGGACACCTGAAACCTTCAATTGAAATAAATACTTGAGAATTTTCTATGAAAATGAAACACAATGTTCATGGATGTGTTTTCTTTCAAAGTCAATGTCTGTTTTTTGTTGTTGTGAGATTAACTGGACGACCATTTTCTTTCTTAAAGGTCAGTACAAGATTGGTAACATGCCCAAACAGGAATGTTCACAGATTTACATATGCTTTTCAGGGTATGAAGATGGTGCTGGTAGAAACATGCTGTTTAAATATTTCCGCCTGAAATGGTGTATTTATCCAGAAATGAGTAAAATAAAGACCTAAAACAGTTTTGATCTCGGGGTAAGATCATGAAAATCTGTTTGATTTCAGAGATGGCCTAGAGTTAGGAGGGCCTGATTGTTTTATCCTTCCAGGATCTTTCTCAAAGGCCATTTATTTGAGAAAGATCCTTCGAGGCACTCTTGGGCCGGTTTCACTAACGCTTTGCGATCATCACTTAAGCCCAAATCCATCGCTAAACAGAAAATTCCTACGCAAAGTAGCGAGCGATTTTCCATACGGTGATCGGATGGATTTGGGCTTTAGCGATGATCGCAAAGATTTAGTGAAATCAGCCACAGACACTCCCAACTCTGAACATTTGATTTGTTTCAGGTCATTATTTTGGTTGATGAGCAGTTTGAAACAAATTTATTCTATAAACTTGTATTAATTTCAGAGATAATCATCAAATAACCATATTAATTAAAAAGCCGTATCCTCTTTGAGTGATCCCCCATGTACCATTCCCAGGTTGCAGCATTGCTGTGTGTATCGGTGAAACGATCCCTGGGATATGGCGGTGTGTGCGTGGTTTCATGGCTTCTGACTGCCAAACGAACAGAGATAAAATATGGGGTCACCACCAACGTAGGGCTGGATAGCTCAGTTCCTAGACCACCTGTATGGTATTCAGGAGGTCACCGGTTCGAATCCCGCTCCAGTCAATTTGTCTTTGTTCACTTTTCGATAATTTCAGAGATGGCGGACTTGCAACAATCAGCGGATGTGCGGCTTATTATTAATGCTGATGACTTTGGTCATTGCGAAGGCAGGAATCGTGGGATTGTAGAGTGCTACCGGAATGGTCTCATCAACAGTGCTACGCTCATGGTCAATGCACGGGAAGCCATAGCCGCAATCAGTCTAGCCGACCAGTATGACATCCCACTTGGTATGTTGTCTTTTATAACAGGCAAGCCATTTCACTAGAGGCTTAGTCATTTGTGTACAAAGGATAGAAGGGGTCTAGGATCAAAGAGCAATAAACTCCTTAGCTCAGTAATGGGACCTTTTCCCTCTGTTGTATGTTGTTCCAAACCTGCCATCTCGCATCTCACGTAAGAAATCTTGCATCTTGCGTAACGAATCTCATGTTACAATTTCAATCTCGCATCCTGCATCGTGCATCGTGCATCTTTATCTCGCATCTCGCATCTTGCATCTTGCATCTCGCATCTCGCATCTTGCATCCTGCATCGTGCATCTTGCATCTCGCATCTTGCATCTTGCATCTCGCATCTTGCATCCTGCATCGTGCATCGTGCATCTTGCATCGTGCATCTTGCATCTCGCATCTTGCATCTTGCATCGTGCATCTTGCATCTCGCATCGTGCATCTTGCATCTCGCATCTTGCATCTCGCATCTTGCATCCTGCATCGTGCATCGTGCATCTTGCATCGTGCATCTTGCATCTCGCATCTTGCATCTTGCATCGTGCATCTTGCATCTCGCATCGTGCATCTTGCATCTTGCATCTTGCATCTTGCATCTCGCATCTCGCATCTTGCATCTTGCATCGTGCATCTTGCATCGTGCATCTTGCATCGTGCATCTTGCATCTCGCATCTTGCATCTTGCATCGTGCATCTTGCATCTCGCATCGTGCATCGTGCATCTTGCATCGTGCATCTTGCATCTCGCATCTTGCATCTTGCATCGTGCATCTTGCATCTTGCATCTCGCATCTCGCATCTTGCATCTTGCATCTTGCATCTTGCATCTCGCATCTCGCATCTCGCATCTTGCATCTTGCATCTCGCATCTCGCATATGCATCTCGCATCTCGCATCTCGCATCTGGCATCTGGCATCCTGCATCTCGTATCTCATCTCGCCAGCGGCGTAGCTACGGGGGGGGCCTGGGGGGGCACGTGCCCCCCCACAAATTCTGTGTGCCCCCCCAGGTGCCCCCCCACAAAAAATCGTGGGTATAGAAAAAAATTTAAGTGTTTATCTGCAGGGTATGATAGCTATAAAGGAAATAAAAACAACTTAACAGCTTTTACTGTTCCAAAATGATATTTTTTACTTTCAGCAAATGTTCCTGAGTCCTTAAAACCCTATAGTGAAGAAATCTGTGCAAAATTTCAGTGTAAAAATGCAATTTTCTTACGCGCTTATGGTTGCGAACTTCAAAACAGCCCATCTGCCATTTTGTCTGGTTTGGCTAGTTAGTCTGGTCCCCAGATTGAATTTCTCCCGCTCATTTGTGTTGGATTAAAAAGAAATAATGAAGTAATAATATAAATAAATGAATAAATTTATCGGAACAATTGCTTCCAAAATAAGGCTCAGATTGCACCAGAGAATATCTAGAACCCCTGAGCTTCCAGGGCCCTTAAGCGGGCCCTGGACCCCGGCCGCAAGGCCTTCGCGCTTATCCATGATTTTCCAGGGAGCGTGGAAATAAAATGCACCAATTCAATAGCAATGGATGCGTTTCGGGACGATCAAAGCTAGCTAATTTTGTCTTCCCCCTCTTTTTCAGCTCTTTTGGAGTCTTTCTGTTTCCCTTTTATTAATTTTTTTCTGTTTTTTTTTTTTTTTTTTTTTTTGCTTGAAGAAAAGGTTGCCCCACGGCAGCTGGATCCGCCCCCCCCTGCATTTCTCATATTTTGCAAATCTGCAGTTTTGAAAAAATTCCGGGTGCCCCCCCACAAAATTCCAAGGCCCCCCCAGTGCCCCCCTGCTGAAAAAATCCTAGCTACGCCGCTGCATCTCGCATCTCGCAACAGTAGTACAACTTCCAGTACTGCAAGCGCCCGGGCCATGAATGTAAACACAAGCACCAAATTACAAGTTCAAACGCGAGATGCGAGATTCAAAAGCCAACGCGCGATTCGTAACATGAGATGAGAGATTAAAAAATGCGAGATGACAGGTTTGGAACACCATACTATTGGTCCTTTTTACTCTGAAACCATCTGGCCTTCAGATCTCTGAACAAGATCTTTGAATGTTCTTGTCATATTATTAAAAGTAATATCAGACTTTAATTGTTGTTAAAGAAATGCAGATTCATGAGCAAAAATATCAAGGAAGATACAGTAACACTCATCTGTGAAAATTTCAATTCCATACGTTGCCCATTTTTTTAGAAAATCGTGAAAAACGGCCACAGCCTTTTCTCTTTTATTTTTGTGATCTTTTAAAGGATACACCATTTCAGGCGGACACATTTTGACGGTGGGTTTCTACTAGCATCATCTTCATACCCTGAAAGTTATTAGTAAATCTGTGAACATTTCTGTTTTGGTCTCTTACCAAAGTATGATACTATACCTTTAAGAAATACTGTGGCCATTTTTCACTGTTTTCTCAAAAAGTGGGCACTGTATGGGACTGAAATGTTCACAGATGACTGTGACTGTATCTGTCTTGATATTTTTGCCCATGAATCTGTATTTCTTTGATAAAAACCAAAGTATGATACTACCTTTAAACGTTTCTGTTTTTACCTCCTTTCTGTCCCTTCCAGGTTTGCATCTGAATTTGACTGAAGGCCATGTCACCAACAGAGGGCGCTGTGACAGTTTAGTGGACAGCAGTTCAGAAGTTCTCTTTGGCAAATTTGGCTTCAGACAGGCACTTGCCTCAGGAACTGCGAAGAGAGATGAAGTTAGTCAGAGTTGTAACGAGTCATTGTTTTTTGTGACTCGAGTAATTTTTAATAAGTGACTTTAGTTAAGTCGAGTTATTTGGTCAAGAATGTCAAGTCGAGTTGAGTAAATTATTTAGCTCGAGTCAATAGCGTTCCGCACTAATGACGTCACACCATGCATGCACGTGCTCACATACCCCCACTCACCACACGTTTGCATGGCCGGTTCCAATGTTTGTCTGAGGTTTGGTGCTATTTTTAGCGCAAGTGCGCAGCGTTATTTGAGTCACAAATATTTGGAAATAATATTCATAAATAATTTGTTTGCTTTTGAAAAAATTTACATCCAGGTGACAACCTGTGCGATGAAACACTTTACTCTGAACACTTTTCACCACTGCCATAGAATACCATACATAGTATTCTATGTCACAGTGTATTGTGACCAAATACGGCACAACATTGTGTAAGTTTGTTTTTCTGATGAGAGAGTCAAGTCAAGTCATTCTGATGAGAGAGTGGAGTCAAGTCATTCTGATGAGAGAGTGGAGTCGAGTCATTCTGATGAGAGAGTGGAGTCGAGTCATTCTGATGAGAGAGTGGAGTCGAGTCATTCTGATGAGAGAGTGGAGTCGAGTCATTCTGATGAGAGAGTGGAGTCGAGTCATTCTGATGAGAGAGTTGGAGTCGAGTCATTCTGATGAGAGAGTCGAGTCGAGTTATTCTGATGAGAGAGTTGAGTCAAGTCATTCTGATGAGAGAGTGGAGTCGAGTCATTCTGATGAGAGAGTTGAGTCAAGTCATTCTGATGAGAGAGTGGAGTCGAGTCATTCTGATGAGAGAGAGAAGTCGAGTCATTCTGATGAGAGAGTGGAGTCGAGTCATTCTGATGAGAGAGTCAAGTCAAGTCATTCTGATGAGAGAGTCGAGTCAAGTCATTCTGATGAGAGAGTCGAGTCGAATCATTCTGATGAGAGAGTGGAGTCGAGTCATTCTGATGAGAGAGTGGAATCGAGTCATTCTGATGAGAGAGTGGAGTCGAGTCATTCTGAAGAGAGAGTGGAGTCGAGTCATTCTGATGAGAGAGTGGAGTCGAGTCATTCTGATGAGAGTGTCGAGTCGAGTCATTCTGATGAGAGAGTGGAGTCGAGTCATTCTGATGAGAGAGTGGAGTCGAGTCATTCTGATGAGAGAGTTGAGTCGAGTCATTCTGATGAGAGAGTGGAGTCGAGTCATTCTGATGAGAGAGTGGAGTCGAGTCATTCTGATGAGAGAGTGGAGTCTAGTCATTCTTATGAGAGAGTGGAGTCGAGTCATTCTGATGAGAGTGTCGAGTCGAGTCATTCTGATGAGAGTGTCGAGTCGAGTCATTCTGATGAGAGAGTGGAGTCAAGTCATTCTGATGAGAGAGTGGAGTCAAGTCATTCTGATGAGAGAGTTGAGTCAAGTCATTCTGATGAGAGAGTTGAGTCAAGTCATTCTGATGAGAGAGTTGAGTCAAGTCATTCTGATGAGAGAGTGGAGTCGAGTCATTCTGATGAGAGAGTGGAGTCAAGTCATTCTGATGAGAGAGTTGAGTCGAGTCATTCTGATGAGAGAGTTGAGTCGAGTCATTCTGATGAGAGAGTGGAGTCGAGTCATTCTGATGAGAGAGTGGAGTCGAGTCATTCTGATGAGAGAGTGGAGTCTAGTCATTCTTATGAGAGAGTGGAGTCGAGTCATTCTGATGAGAGTGTCGAGTCGAGTCATTCTGATGAGAGTGTCGAGTCGAGTCATTCTGATGAGAGAGTGG
Organism: Astropecten irregularis; assembly: GCA_963971285.1. Taxonomy (NCBI): domain Eukaryota; kingdom Metazoa; phylum Echinodermata; class Asteroidea; order Paxillosida; family Astropectinidae; genus Astropecten; species Astropecten irregularis. The sequence continues at coordinate 12,838,085 of OZ020247.1, forward strand.
AGTCAAGTCATTCTGATGAGAGAGTGGAGTCAAGTCATTCTGATGAGAGAGTTGAGTCAAGTCATTCTGATGAGAGAGTTGAGTCAAGTCATTCTGATGAGAGAGTTGAGTCAAGTCATTCTGATGAGAGAGTGGAGTCGAGTCATTCTGATGAGAGAGTGGAGTCAAGTCATTCTGATGAGAGAGTTGAGTCGAGTCATTCTGATGAGAGAGTGGAGTCGAGTCATTCTGATGAGAGAGTGGAGTCGAGTCATTCTGATGAGAGAGTGGAGTCGAGTCATTCTGATGAGAGAGTGAAGTCGAGTCATTCTGATGAGAGAGTGGAGTCGAGTCATTCTGATGAGAGAGTCAAGTCAAGTCATTCTGATGAGAGAGTTGAGTCGAGTCATTCTGATGAGAGAGTGGAGTCGAGTCATTCTGATGAGAGAGTGGAGTCGAGTCATTCTGATGAGAGAGTGGAGTCGAGTCATTCTGATGAGAGACTTGAGTCGAGTCATTCTGATAAGAGACTTGAGTTGAGTAATTTGATGGCAATATGCCTAAAGTCGAGTCGTTTAATTTATTATAGCCATCAGGACTCGAGTCGAGTCGCTAAAAAAGTGACTCGAGTCGTACTTGAGTCAAGTTATTGATTTGAGTCATTACAACTCTGAAGTTAGTTCATCTTGTGCTGGAGGCGTTCCATGTGAAAATGAAAAAGAACTGTTCTGGGCAAAATTAGCTCAGAAAAAAGGGAATGAGGTATTAATTTTATGACAAATACAAACCTTTTGTTTGTGCCTACAGCTCAGAGAGGAGATAAGAGCGCAGTTTGGTCGCTTCAAGGAGTTAACCGGTCATCCACCGACCCACGTTGATGGGCATCAACACATCCATGTTCTACCGGGTAAATTGAAACCACATATTTATTATCAATTGAGAGAAGTAGGAAGAGGATAAGCCAGTTAGAAGAAACCGCCATGAATGCTCCAATCACTCTGCTCTACAGTGTGTCTCCAAAAAATGATACCCATTTCAAAAAGTTATGAGAAAAATTGTATGTTTTCAGCTATTTTCAGCTAAAGTTTAATTGGAGTGAGTCAAAACAGAATGTTGCTTTTGAATAGCTAGATAGGCTGATGACACTTCCACTGCCAGGGCTATCTACCTAGGACCTTCCCAGTCCAAGCTTCTAACCTCTACATACAACTAATCTTGGCCCCTTCAGTACACAGGCCTCTCCTTCCAATCCCTCTCCTAACCCCATCCAGCCTTATCCTGACCCATCAACTAAACTCTGAATCATCTTGCAAGGGGTATTGCAAGGGATACTAGTGGAGACACGCAGGGAGTACGGAGTGGAAGCCGTCAGGGTACCAATACAAGATGGTGTCCAGTAACCCCATCCAGCCTTATTCTGACCCCCAAACTAACTCTGTATCATCTTTATACCAAGGGGTACGTGAGATACTAGTGGAGGTATGCAGGGAGTACGGAGTGAAAGCCGTCAGGGTACCAATACAAGATGGCGTCCAGGATTGCAACTGGCTTGCCAAGACTCGTCAAGAATTCTTCGCTGATGTCATAAAGGACTCGGAAGCAGCGAGGGATGTCTTCAAGTTAAACGGCTTGAGGTATGAAAGTGAACAGTCTTTGACTTTTGTCCATTTGACTTAACAGGAAATTAAAGTGGTTCAGGTTTGAAATTGTTGACCAAGATTGGCACAAATTTCCATCCAGTCTGAGGTATACAGGGTGAGTCAAAAAGAACTTGATTTGATTGGTGATGCTTTTCAAAAGAAACAAATGACACGTTCAGTAAAGCATCTAATTAAAGGTAGTATCATACTTTGGTAAGAGACCAAAACAGAAATGTTCACAGATTTACGTATAACTTTCAGGGTATGAAGATGATGCTGGTAGAAACCTACCGTTTAAATGTTTCCGCCTGAAAAGGTGTATTTCTCCAGACATTAGTAAAACAATGACCGAAAATCTTTTTGATCTTTTAAAAGATCAAAAATAAAAGAGAAAAGACTTAAGAAATACTGTGGCTGTTTTTGACTGTTTTCTCAAAAAGTGGGCACCGTATGGTACTGACATTTTCACAGATGACTGTTACTGTATCTGTCTTGACATTTTTGCCCATGAATCTGTATTTCTTTGATAAAAACCAAAGTATCAAGCATTCTCTCCTGCTTATTTTAAAAGGAAAAATAATGAAACAAATTGATCATTCCTAAGATGAGTTGTCTATTTTGATAAAGGTACTCATTTTGCAAGCTGTCCATGGGTTGACAAAACCAATGTAAAGTACGCATTTTAGCTGTGTACGTAGAGAAAATGACAATTTATACCCTTTCAGATGTTCAGATTCAGTCAAATCAAACTTTGGTAGCGATACCGAGACACAAATCTTCACAGATGTACCTTTAACTTAACTTTTAGAAACATACTGTTAATTTTTTTCTGCCTGAAATGCTGTATTTATTCAGAAAAGAGTAAAACCAGTGACCAAAATTATTTGTGATCTTTTAAAGATCAAACATGAAAGAGAAAAGACAAAAAAAAATACTGTGGCCTTTTTTCACTGTTTTCTCAAAAAGTGGGCACCGTATGGGACTGAAATTTTCACAGATGACTGTGACTGTATCTTCCTTGATATTTTTGCCCATGAATCTGTATTTCTTTGGCAAAAAAACAAAGTATGATATTACCTTTAAACATTCTAAACATTCTTGTAAAATGAGTACCTTTATTAAAATGGACAAAACTCTTCTTAGGAATGATCAATTTGTTTCATTCTTGGTTTTTTTTCTAATAAGCAGGAGAGAGTGCTTGTTAAATATGCTTTACTGAACTTTTGAGTGTCATTTGTTTCTTTTAAAAAACATCAACAATCCCGGTCAAGTTCTTTTTTTAACTCACCCTGTAGACCTACCTTGAAGTTTTGCTGAAGTGTATCATCGATAAACTTCAGTGGGTTCGAATCCCACCTGAGCCAGCATGTGATTTTTTCACCTGCTCTCACAAGCACTGAGTGTACAGTGCTCATCCATGTCGGTGAAGGGCAAGCCTAATTTGCATCATCGATAAAAATTGTACCTGAATCCAAGTTTGTGGTTTTTGCAATTACAGGGTGACTCACGGATTCTTTGGGCTGAGTACTATGGGCCTGAACATGACACCGCTTACCTTGCAGTCAGCGCTGGAGACGGCAATATGTGCGGCTACCAAGATTCACCACGCTGACCCCGTGACCCTTGAGCTCATGGTACACCCTGGCTACCCCTGCAAGCCAGGCTGCGGGGTGGAATCTGAGGCATTCTTCTGCTTTGACGACAGAGCTCACGAGATGGAGATTCTAGGAGGGACAGCCTGGAAGGAGGCCATGGAGAAAGCTCGGGTGAAACTCATCTCCTTCAAGAACTTGGAGTAGAGTGCGAAGACTTGGTCATCTGCAATATCAGTATCATAAACAAATAACATGAAAAATGCTTCTTAAAAAACAACGTCACACAAAATAAAATAAAAGTAAATTACTACAGAATCTGAATCTATTGTGTAATAGATATCCAATTGTTACTCTGAAGGTATTTATTTTACTAATAATATCATCGTTAGACCTAGCTATGTTGAAGGTAATGTCATACTTTGGTTTTTATCAAAGAAATACAGATTCATAGGCAAAAATATCAAGAAAGATACAGTAACAGTCTTCTTTGAAATTCCCAGTCCCATACAGTGCTGAAATTTTGAGAAAACAGTAAAAAAAAACTCCCACAGTATTTCTTAAGTGTTTTCTCTTTTATTTTTGATCTTTTAAAAGATCAAAAAGATTGTCCGTCGTTGTTTTACTATTTTCTGGATAAATACAGCATTTCAGGCGGAAAGATTTTAACGGTAGGTTTCTACCACCACCATCTTCATACCCTGTAAGTAATACGTAAATCTGTGAAAATTTCTGTTTTGGTCTCTTACCAAAGTATGATACTACCTTTAAGCTGAAACGTTTTGCTATAAAAGTCAACATTAAGGAGAAATCGGATGTTAACGAGAGATTCTGATTTTGTGGACATTTTATGGATGAAATAATTTAAAGACATTGTATTAATAACGAAATATTATTGTATTTCGAAAGATTGATGAATCTGTTTAGCTGATCATATTTAATTTGTTATTACATATTCTAATAAGTGTCATTGCAGCAACTCAGGGAACAATTTGTGATGGTGTCCTTGTTTATATAGCAACAAATTCATAACATTCATTATCCCTTTACTTGATGGTGTACATTCACTGGTCTTCAAATGAGAATGAAGTCAATCTGCTCCTTGAACAGGGAGATACACACCTGCTGATTAAATGTAATATCATGCTTTGGTTTTTGTCAAAGAAGTACAGATTCATGGGCAAAAATTTCAAGGAAGATACAGTCACAGTCATCTGTGAAAATTTCAGTCCCATACGGTGCCCACTTTTTGAGAAAATCGTGAAAAACGGCCGTGAAAAAAAGTCTTTTCTCTTTTATTTTTGATCTTTTAAAAGATCAAAAAGATTTTCGGTCGTTGTTTTACTAATTTCTGGATAAAAAAAAATTAATACACAATTTAAGGAGGATAAAATTTAACGATAGGTTTCTACCAGCACCATCTTCATACCCTGTAAGTTATACGTAAATCTGTGAAAATTTCTGCTTTGGTTTCTTACCAAAGTATGATACAACCTTTAAGAAGTAACAGTAAAGGATAATAGATGGTGTAAGTTCACTGATGCAACAGGGACACCATGGGTGTCGATCCCGGGAGGTGGGGGTTATATTATTTCAATATTTGAGATGGGGGTGGCGCGTATTATCATCTTCCAATATTAATTCGAGGTTGAATGTCATTTAATATTTGTTATTTTGTTTGCTAATTCAAATGAGAACACTCATGAAAGTGTGTATATCTTTCTTGACTTACGTGCATGTATGATTAATGATCATGAATAAAACTTTTCATTAAACTTTATTGTATAGAAATATTACATGATCCTTGTTTTTTGTGTCTTCGCAATGAATTTATACTATTTATTCCGTCTGAATATCGTAGTAAAGGTAATATCATTCTTTGGTTTTTGTCAAAGAAATGCAGATTCATGGGCAAAGATATCAAGGAATATACAATAACAGTCATCTGTGAAAATTTCAGTCCCATACGCTGCCCACCTTTTGAGAAAACAGTGAAAATGGGCACAGTATTTCTTAAGTCTTTTCTCTTTTATTTTTGATCTTTAAAAGATCAAAAATAGTTTTGGTCACTAGTTTTACTCTTTTCTGGATAAACACAGCATTTCAGGCAGTTGTAACGATAAGCTTCTGCCATCACCATCTTTATACCCTGTAAGTTATAGGTATATAAATCTGTGAAGATTTCTGTTTCGGTATGCTGTCGAAGTATGATAGTACCTTTAATGTCCACAAAGAACAAAGAATCGGGTAAACAAAAGAACTATAGGCCTATTTGGCTCCGCAATATGTCTTTTAAAAAGAAACAGGACAACAAAACAAATGTCAACAGTCAGCCTGTTTGATAGCAACCGGCCATGCCGTGGCATGGGGGGAGTGAAAGTTTGAGATCAAACGAACCGCAATGCGTCAACCACGAACCGGTGTTAGCGCAATCTATGAAACACCTGCAATCAGCTAAAAGATGGCAGAAATGACAAAAAGTCCGTACAGCTGACTGAAAGTAGCGGGCGAAACGGTGGTTGTTTGTGGGAGGCCGGGGCGCGATTTGCCCCCGATGGATGGAGGTGTGTGAAAGGCCTTTTCCAAGGACACATTGCTGGCTTTGTTTTTTAGTGAAATGATAAGAATCCAATGGTCGATCGTTATTACAGTAATATAAAGAGTTTTGTACGACTCGTGGGTAAATTTTAGTGTTTAAAGGTAGTATCATACATTGGTTTTTATCAAAGAAATACAGATTCATGGGCAAAGATATCGCGACAGATACAGTAACATAATTATGCAGTCATCTGTGAAAATTTCAGTCCCATACGGTGCCCACTTTTTGAAGAAAGCAAAACTCTTTTCTCTTTTATATTTGGTCTTTCAAAAGATCAAATCGATTTCCGGTCGTTGTTTTACTAATTTCTGGATAAATACATCATTTCAGGCGGAAAGATTTTAACGGTAGGTTTCTACCACCGCCATCTTCATACCATTTAAGTTATACGTAAATCTGTTTTGGTTCCTTACCAAAGTATGTTACTACCTTTAGGCCTATAACGAGTTTCAATCTACGAAATGGCCAGAATTACAAGATGGGTTTGGGCTTGGGGCCGACAACTTGCATGACCAGAAGAAAATAAAGAATTCGCTCCAAATGATTCAACGTTTCAGTGAAAAAAAGGCCTAAGAATAAAAACCATCAAAAACACGACAAGAGGTGTAATATAAATTCTGTAACAGCAACAGCAAGGAGAACTGAACCAAAATAGTGAACCAAAATAATGTCAAAACTGCGCTGTTTAAAGGTAGTATCATACTTTGGTAAGAAACCAAAGCAGAAATGTTCACAAATTTACGTATAACTTACAGGGTATGAAGATGGTGGTGGTTGAAACATACCGTTAAAATATTTCCGTCTGAAATGGTGTATTTATCCAGAAATTAGTAAAACAAAGACCGAAAATCTGTTTGCTCTTTTAAAAGATCAAGAATAAAAGAGAAAAGACTTGAAGAAATACCGTGGCTGTTTTTCACTGTTTTCTCAAGAAGTAGGCACCGTATGTGACTAAAATCTTCACAGATGACTGTTACTGTATCTGTCTTGATATTTTTGCCCATGAATCTGTATTTCTTTGATAAATCCAAAGTATGATATTACCTTAAAAAAATCAGGTTAACTTAAAAAGAAGAAAAAATCACGACGAACGTATATAGAAAACAAAATTGCGCGCGAACGCGTACATGACACGTAATGAAAGTGAAATGATCTCTCTTCAGTTTTATGCCGCTATACAAAAGAACACAGGGAGAAACGAAAAAAGTAGATTCAACTCATTATTTACGCCTGGTGAAATCATGACAACTGCGACTCGATATGCAACCCTGAAATCTGTCCGTCTGGGCTGGGGGATTGGTTTGAGAAAGATGAAAGCATCATCCAGGCTGAGCTATCGCCGGCACAGTGCAAGTGACCTTACTCCCCACGATTTGGTGTCAAATGATTCCCTCAATAAAAATAATGTGTATAGGCCCTATAGAAGTATGTTGCTATTTTAATATGCAACTGAAGGTCGCCGGCTCGCCGCTTGCAACGTGTCACACTTGATGTGACCTAGACCTCGGGATCGAGAGAGAATGCAGAGGGTGGAAAGAAAAAAAACCACCACCGTGGAGAGAAGGACGGCCCGATTGACCTATCAAACCACGGGCTCAAACCACCCGGCAAGAGCAGCTTTTTGGCGAGCCGACCGGCAAAAATATCACCCTCAAATGCCCGAGCATCGATTGAGGGACACGTGCTAAGGCTTGCAGAGTTCCGGCGCGACTCTCCGACTCTGGATAGTCAGGCAGGAAAACAAAATCCCAAACCGACCCAACATATTTGAAGCGGCAAAGCCAAGGAGATTATGTTGGTCTAAAAGAGACGTGAAAAATACCACTCGTTCAAAATTGAGTTGTCCTTCATTATGGCTCTTGAAAAAGAGTGGTGGTTATTTCACTCTTTTGGGGTGGTTTTCACTCTGGGCCAGAGTGAAAAATAACTCAAAACGAAACTTCACTCTAAAAGAGTGGAAGACAACTCGATAAAGAGTTGTCTTTCATGGCTCTTCAAAGAGTAGATTTTCACTCTTTTGCTTTTAGAGAGTAGTCGAGAACCAAAAATCGAGTAGCGAGGTTTCCCGAGTACACTCAGTGCCGAGTACGGGCCGAGTCCGCGTACTTTGTAATCGATTTCTGGGCCAACAAAAAAACCGAGTTCGAGTTTTTCAGAGTCCGAGTACGGGCCAAGTTCGAGTACATTTTTAAACTAGATCATTGCGCCATGCGCCAATTAGAGAATGGGACGCGTTTTAAAAATGCCGCATGGGATGAACCGGTCCATAAAAAGAAGGCTGCAATATTATATTTCGCTGGTATTTTTGTAGTGTTCCATAAAAAAAATAGAACGAAATGCGCTGCATTATAGAGTCGATAACGCAATACATTCATCATTATTTTAATGAGTTTAGTATCGAAAAATTAATATAAAAACAATCCGAATTATATTTCGAGTACTTGCAACTGGGATCGAGTTCACCGAGTACAATTTTGTCGAGTTTAGGGACGAGCCCGAGTACGAAATTACGAGTACAGGCCGAGTGCTTGGGTTTTTTCTCGAGTACTTATGACCGAATACCGGCCAAGTACATAGTGGTACTCGAGTTGTACTCGAGTTCGAGAACAAGTACTCCAACACTGGGCATATTATGATAGAGACTTTTAAAAGCTTTGGTTTTGGGGAAAAAGATCGCCCATCGCTCGTATCGCCACACTACTGACACATTTTTGTTCTTGGGATGTAGGCCTAGGCCTCCCAACTCTTGCCATTCACCAGCTGGTCGGCGTGTGTTCACAACTTCCCAGGTGTGTCACACATTGTGCGCTGACTGGCCCGTGGGTGGCGTGTCCCCGGCCCGTTTGTGTCACCGCTTGTAGTTTTGGTTTGTACTGTTGATTCAAAGTCCTCCAAATGTCGTTTTTATGTTTAAAGTTCGTCATTTTGGCTTTTCATCTCCGTGCCCCATCTGTCAACGTGAGAATAAGTCAACGCAGTTTTGTCTGGAAGAAGTTACGAAGCATACAAAATGGCTTTGTTTTCAACGCAGTGTTTTTTAGCCAAACACTTTCCGTCACATTATATGATGTTGTGTTTGGATAAATCGTTCGGACACAAAATTAATAGGAGGACAAGGCCATAAGAGGAAAACGAGAAACATTTTCATCACTCTCTCTCGGTCGTCCTCAGACGGATTCCATCGTCACTTTCAGTCATCTTGATTTTCCATACTTCCGGTCAGGTTCGTTGGTGCTTTGCACTCCTGTTATGTTATTATGGGACGTCCTCAATGACTGGTTCCCATGCACTATAAGCACAACACTACCAATTCTGTCCTGACATAAACTTACTATAATTATAGGAGTTTGGCAACAGAGTGAACACCAAGATGAAGAATCACAAAGATAGAAATCAAATGAGGAAATACATAATAGAACTATACAAATGTTAATTACCAAACAACAGTGTCGGAGTACTCGTACACTCGAGTACAACTCGAGTACATGCAAATACTAGGCCTGTACTCGATTAAAAGTACTCGAACATAAATGTACTTGGCCCGTAATCTATTCCATGTACTCAAATTTTGGGAGTACTCGACCATTTAGTGCAAATTTCGTTGTTTCATTTTTTGTTGGAGTATTCCAATTAAATTTCACGGTTGATTAGTTGGCGATTTCCGCCATAAATTATACAATGGGAGTATGGAGATCATCAGGAACTTAGTAATAGTATAATGGAGTAAGTAGCACAGTGTCTTTTGCAAGATTTGTAAAACAAGAATTTCTGAGAAGAGTGGCACAACGTCCAACTTTAAACATTTTTGTGAAACTTAGTGCGTGAATTTTTTGGCACTGTGCGTCGGTACTCGGATGTGGACTCAGACTTTGGTACTCGGAACTGTACTGGACCTTGAATGTACTTGGACTTGATGCCCAGACCTTCAAGTACTCGGAGTACTCTGTACTTGGATTTGAGGACTCGACTCCAACACTGCCAAACAATCATGGTGGCCATTAATGTGATACCTTCATAAAAAGAGTTTGATGATAACATTATACGAGCTCATTTACGTTTGTAAGTAAATAAATCGGCGCTGAGGGCGCTGTTCAATCCCGTATAAAGGAACTCTAGTGGTCTCGCAATTTCGTACGTTTATAATTTGGGAGGCAAATCATCCTTACTCGCAGCTGGGGTGCTGAATTGCGAAGGATGCAACTTCAACGTGATCGAGTAGCAGGCTTTCATGGGCACCCTTGGCTGCCAGCCACATCAACCCATATATGATCACGGAGCACAGCCTGAGATCGAAAGTGTTTGATTTTAGTGGAGGGAGGAAAACCGGAGAAAAACCCTCGCAGCATAGGAGAGAACCAACGCCACTCTACTCACATATAGGCCTATGACCCAGGCCGGATTCGAACCCGGGCCACACTGGTGAGAGGCGATTGCCCACTGACGCACTTGCCACCTATGCCCCCACTGTGGCGTCAGGCGAGGAAAAGTGCACGTCCAAATAAAGTGCATGGCGGCAACATACTTTCCTTCTGTAAAGACAAAAAAAAATCCACACGTTTAGGCCACGCCCCAACTATAGCCACACCTCTGATCTGTTGTCAGTGTGCGACGGTATCCATGACGCAATACGTACCTTGGGTGGGGGGAGGGGGGGGGAAGGTGGCGTCATAATTCGCATAACTCCCGCGATGGACACCTCACAAGTCACATTTTTATAACTGCTTGCTTAAAAAGGCTGAACTCCCCCTAAAGTACATTCGATTCAAGTTCACACCGTGCGGTATATGTTATGTAGGCCGATTTTCACCTGCAAATGCTTTGATGTAACCAGCGGACGATAGCTAGGCCTACATCAAGAATGAAACTCTACAATAATGCGAAATGCCACTGTTAGTTTCTGGCAGGAATTAACAGTACATGTATCATGAACCGAACAGCCGAGTTTCTTCCGGTGGGCATTTTGCCCACCCTAGCTCGGCACGCCAGGAGGCCATGGAATGGTATCGAGTGCAGCTTATGATGCACCCTCATCGACCGATGCTAGATACCGATGAGGTGCTCCGTGTGCGGGGGAGCAGGGGTCCTCTTCACACGCTGCGATGCTCGCACGGCAATGTGAATACATGCAATGCCACCAGCAAGAATGACTCGGGGTTCCAAGACCGTAGCACAACCGTACGACTGTTCACACATAACGACCAATGTGATTAGTCTTATTACATGTACTCTGCAATCAAGAGTTCGATTGTCCCTTGAAATTAGACAGAAAAGAAATAGTAAAGAATGACGAGAGAATAAATGAGTATGTGGTAAACAAAAAACACGGTGACAAACATTGAGTAAAAGAGGCAAAAATCACAAATAATGCTGATACAAAAATCCAAAATAAACACGATGTCGTCTGATGGCGGTGACAAATGATGTCCATATCTACGACAGAAATAAAACCAACATAAACATGATTTGGATGACATCTACAATAGCGAAAATTACAATGGCAATTTTGACGGCGGCACTGACAATGTAGACGACACTAACTATGTTTGACGACAGTGTCTATATGATTAACAGCGACAATGAAAAATGACAATACCAACGGCGACAAATGGTGATACCGACAGCGACAATGACATTTCCAACAGCAACAGGGCAGGAGCCCTAGCCCGCTGTGTGCTTATGGAGAGGAGCAGACAATGGATCACATCATAGATGCCTGCCCTCCAAAGACTGACAGGAGGATTAGATGCCCTCCATGCAGCAAACCAGGAGGCAACTGCTTGGCTAAATAAATGAGAACAGCGACAAGGATACCAACGGCGACAAATGGCGAAACCGTCATAGCGAGAATGACAATACTAACGGTGACAATGGTGCCTACCGACGGCGACAATGACAATCCCAATGACAGCGTCAATAACAACGGCGACAAATTGCGACACTCATAGCGAGAACAACAATACTAACAGTGACAATGGTGCCTATACCGACGGGACATGACAATCCCAACGACATCGACAATAACAACGGCGACAATGATGACATTGATGAGGACAAACACTGACGGTGCCAAAGACAGGCCCGTGGAGATCGTAACAGATGATAAGCAATTTATTATTCTTTGATTGGACAGGACAACGAAGACGAAAATTGAGTAGATGCATACAATTATAATGAATAAAGTTGTGGTTATTTTGTACGATAAGTATTATACGGAGACCGTTTAACGTCTGAAAGTGAACTTTAGAGAGACATCGGGAATTAGGGAGATATTTCGATGTCTCCCTAAGGTATCACCTACTTTATAAAGACAATTGTATTGTCCATATTTTAATAGAAGATAGAGAATGCTCTCAGTATAAACATACTGTCAGTTCGGTCATAGGTTTGGAGGATGCTTAGAAATAGGTAAAAAGGTTATGTGCACGGCCCCATGGAAAGTCTCCCAAAGTACCCATCCTCTAATATACATGTATATGTAATGATAGAGATGATTATGTGATATATAGCAAACATCGAAGCTAAATAATGACAATTCACGATTAACTGTTCATCCTTATTAAGCTCCTTGACCCTCAAAGATCAACCCAGAAATGGAAGAGCCGTCGGTACCGATCAGATCACAGACCCCCATCCTGAGCCAGGTGTGATGCCTGCCTCGTCACACTGACAATTCCCGGAGCCCAGGTTAGTAGAAGTTTACGGTGGCCGGTACGGACCCTTAGCTCGTATCGCTCGCGTCGCGGCTAGGCTAGGCTGACCCCGAGGGGATCAATGGCCGTAGTAGAAATCATTACATCATGCACCTGCTCCCCTACTCCCCGAGTTTAGTCTTCATTTTGCTCCTCTGCAACCTCTCAGAGAACTTGCCCCACGGACTCAATCTAAAGATGTTGTGTGACTGAATTTTGTGTGTGATCAGAGCATGGCACGCTACGGCCAGATGATACCCGGATGACTATATGTTAACACCCTCTAGTCACATAGTGGCAGGCCTATGTGAAATCACACACACAGGGGGAGAATCGCTATTATAACCAGGTAGCTCGGAGCTATAAACTCCGAAGCAATGAAGGATCACACTTGAGATCGTGTCACGTTGAATGTGATGCCTTAATGAGAAAATCATGGACATGCAATCTTGGCCTTTTTTAAGTAACATCGTCAATACTTAATACTGTGATGGGTCTTCTCAGGTTGGGACGCTCGATTATCAATTCGAGTACGTCACTTTTAAAGAAAAAAAGTGTTCGAAACTAGAAACTTCTGGTATTATCCAAAATATATCCTCATTGAAAAGTGAACAAAGAAAGATTTACTGGAGTGGGATTCGAACCGGCGACCTCCTGAAAACCGTACATGCGCTTTACCAACTGAGCCATCTAGCCCTACGTTAATTGGTGGTGACCCCAATAGTAAATTATCTTTGTTCGTGTGGCAGTCAGAAGCCATGAAACCACGCACACACCGCCATACCCCAATGATTGTTTCAATGATACACGCAGCAATACTGCAACCTGGGAACGGTACATGGGGGATCACTCAAAGAGGATACGTCTTTTTAATTAATATAATCATCAAATAACCACAAGGGAAACTGACTGAATTTAAAGTCATTGAAAAGTGAAAAAAGAAAAATTTACTGGAGTGGGATTCGAACCGGCGACCTCCTGAATACCAAAATATACCAATATATCAAAATATATCCTGGTACACAGGTTGTCCAATGCAGTGAAATAAAGATGTACATGCATGGTCTCCAAAATGAACAAATTGCCCGTCGATGTATTAAAGGTATAATACATGATTGGTACGCCTAAAGGTAACAGAACAGCGCTCACACTTTGTCTGATCCAACATGTAAATGAAATGATAAGCCTGTGAACATTTGAACTCAATCGGACATCTGAGTCACAAGAAAAAAAGCGAAAACCTGACTCAATATTTCTTATAAAACAAAAAGAATGATTTTGAGATCAAAACTGTTTTCGGTCTTTGTTTTACAAATTTCTGGATAAATACACCATTGCAGACGGAAATATTTTAATGGTATGTTTCTACCAGCACCATCTTCATACCATGAAAGACGTAAATCTGAGAGCATTTCTACTTGGGTATGTTACCAATCCTGTATGAAGGTAATATCATACTTTGGTTTTTGTCAAAGAAATACAGATTCATGGGCAAAAATATCAAGGCATATACAGTAACAGCCATCTGTGAAAATTTCAGTCCCATACGGTGCCCACTTTTGAGAAAACAGTGAAAACGCCCACAGTATTTCTTAAGATTTCACAGATTTACGTATACCTTTCAGAATAAAACAATGGTGCTGGTAGAAACATACCGTTAAAATATGTCCGCCTGAAATGGTGCATTTATCCAGAAATTAGTCAAACAAAGACCGAAAACAAAATGTATTTCTTGAGAGAACTAAGAAATGTTTTTCTTGAGAGGACTAAATAAAGACTTTTATTTCCTTTAATCTCAAAATGTTTCTCTCTCATCACAGCTTACAAGAAATATCGGCAAGACCTCACACAGACAAAGCTTTTAATGACAGGGGACAAACATGGCGACCTCTGACCCGTTGCCTTGCCAACCACACATTGCCACTCTTGGACCGAGCTTGATACGAAACACGCCGTGTCATATTTTGGCTCAGAATTTGGCGCGAAACTAGAACGAGTTAATGACGGTTTTGAGTTCTTTCCGATAGTCATGGGGAAGGGGGCTAATATCCATTCTTACGAATAACTTCTATCAGTGCAAAACCAAAATTTTACCCAACTGTTCTATGCGAATCTTAAAGGTAGTATCATACTTTGGTAAGACACCAAAACGGAAATGTTCACAGATTTACCTATAACTTACAGGGTATGAAGATGGTGGTGATAGAAACATACCGTTCACATTTTTCCGCCTGAAATGGAGTATTTATCCAGAAATTAGTAAAAACAATGATCGAAAATCTTTTTGATCTTTTAAAAGATCAAAAATAGAAGAGAAAAGACTTAAGAAATACTGTAGCCGTTTTTCACTGTTTTCTCAAAAAGTGGGCACCGTACGGTATGGGACTGAAATTTTCACAGATTACTTTTACTGTATCTTCCTTGATATTTTTTGCCCATGAATCTGTATTTCTTTGACAAAAACCTAAGTATGATATTACCTTTAAAGGCAGGCCTACAGTACAGGACTGGTAAAAGATTTACGTATAACTTACAGGGTATGAAGATGATGCTGGTAGAAACATACCGTTAAAATATTTCCACCTGAAATGGTGTACGGTATTCATCCAGAAATTAGTCAAACAAAGACTGCAAACAGTTTTTGATCTCGGGGTAAGATCAAAATCATTCTTCATGTTTTATAAGAAAAACTGCATTTGGATTTTTGCTATTTTCTCGTGTCTCAGATATCCGATTGAGCTCAAACTTGCAAAGGTGTGTTATTATATGTACATGTTGGATCAGACAAAGTGTGTGTGCTGTTCTGTGACCTTTACCAATAAATAGCCTAACTGCAAGGAAAAGAAAGGAATTTGTAACTTCTGAATAGTGCAGAAATATTCAGGTCCGTTTCACTTTCATCCCGAGTCAGGTACAAAATGTTAGACTTTTTTGTAATCATTATAGAATCTCGAGAATTTTTAATCAATAGTTTATCAAATTAAAATATCGTTTACAGGATAGATGATAAACTAGACATCTAAGTGTTCATGGACGAACGCAGAGCTGTTCCGACTTATAAGCTAGGCCTCTTACTTCTAAGTCATGATGACGTCATCACAGAAACATTCTTGAAGTAGCACAGACATCACACCTACCAAGTTTCACGACGATCAGACACGGTTTACTATGTACAATAAAAATTTTCCTTTTTGATGACGTCATGATGACGTCACGGCCAATTTCCGTAGCTGCATTTGTCGTTCTCGAGATACGCTGCTAACAAAAATGTAATAATTAAATATTTAATGACTACAGCACGTGCCTAATTGATTAAGAATTTTAATAAACTCAGTCTCAGCAAACATAGCTTATGAGCTTTCATGAGATACCTCATATATGCTGTTAAGCAGTGTTAACAACCAAATTTCCATGTGTTGTGTATCACTTGTGATTGTTCTTTGGCTGTTGTTCGCTGACCATGAATATCAAATGGAATTTTCAATGGTGGTTTGTTTTATTGGGCGGGACATTTTTGTGCTAAGCAAATTTTTATGCTTAACAGTTTTATGAAATTGGCCCCTGATCAGAAGAAGATCAGAAAAGATTAGGAATAAACAAACTTTGGACGATAAAGTATAATTATAGAGAAAACCCTGAACGAAAACTAAACCTATTCCGACATCAGAAATGTCGGAACAGCTAATTAACTGCATTAAAAAAAACCTCAAATCTGCTACTTTGAAAACCTGGAACTAGTCTGAATTGACACGGAACTTTTGATTTGTTTTCGTGGCTATGGAATTATCGTGCACACGTTTGTGCCCTCTACATCCTGCTGAAAATTTTTCCCATAAGATTTGATAATGCGTATTTTTGTCATTGTTGAGCCCTGAGTGTATTTCAGTGTATTAGCAAATTTTATTAAGAGTTACACGACCGTGCAAGCCCCACAGAACGTGTATCCGGGTAGCAGGGGTGGACACAACAGGTGCCCAGGGGGAGCTATCCACCGGGGGAAGCACGGGGGGTTTGTTACGGTAGACAGACCGCGTCTTGCCCCCGAGCCCCCATGATCCTCGTGTTTCCTCACGCTGATGTGGTGATAGCAGAGAGCAATATAGACGGTGGTCTTAATGGACGGAGGGGGAATCTTCCCTTGTTGACCACCGGTCAGCAAATAGGCTATCTCCCATCTGACCAATGGAAGCAAAAGGTATGAGGAGTGAGGTATGTTGTATCTCGTCTTCAAAGGGTTGAAAACGAGCTTTGCCATCAAGGCTGCAAGGTGACGATTGTTTTTTTTTAATAACAGATCCGTTATCTCTCATCTTCGACCTTGAGTGTGAAGGTTTTAGGAAATAGAAGCATCCTTTCTCAAAGGGGAGAACATCCTCAGCAAGGATAAGGATGTTCTAAGAGAACAATGGCCTGGAAGATTCATTTTGTGGTTTACCGAGGACGGGTCGCGTGGCCCATTGTTTCGGGCAACGGGCACGCCCGTCGAGGAGGCTTTTGTTTCCCGTTGATGAGGCTCTCGACGCCGGCTGCTCTGACCGTCCTCGTGCCGTGTCCCACGGTAGATTATAAGGCGCTGCACACGACCTGCTTTACAGGACGGCGGATATGATGAGGAAGACATCAAGCTGGGGAAAAGCTTGAAGATGCTTTGAGGGGGAGCCCCCCCCCCTCCCCTACCAGCTTCTCAGTCATCCCAAGGGCATGAGAATGAGAATACGAGTGAGTTTATAGGCAGGGAGCACAAAACAAAGAACCCAATCAACAATGTAGGGAAACATCTTATAGGTCCTGTCGAGTTTCGAATAGGTATTTCACTGCATGATGACGGTCAGTAATGATGGCGCAATTAAGATTGGTTCTGATGTAGAACACAAGTCATTCCCTGCATTTTGTCTCGAAGATGCATAATTACTTCAATTTAGGAAGGGGACAGACCCACGGGAGACATCATATTCGTTCCAGGACTTGAGGCGTTTTCACACGACGCTGAAAAAAACTATCAACCATTGGGATATTTTCTCATGGGTCTGAACCTCGGTCAAAATCTCTCAAGGATTCACAAGGGACGTCGGTCACTCTCAAGCATTGGTGTCCTTTCACACGATGACACTTTTGTAAGATTTCGCAACCGTGAGAGAATTTCTCAATGGTTGAGAGTTGTTTTAAAGGTAGTATCATACTTTGGTAAGAAACCGAAACAGAAATCTTCACATATTTACTTTCAACTTACAGGGTATGAAGATGGTGATGGTAGAAACATACCGTTAAAATGTTTCCGCCTGAACTGGTGAATTTATCTAGAAATTAGTAAAACAACGACCGAAAATCTGTTTGATCTTTTAAAAGATCAAACATAAAAAAGAAAAGACATAAGAAATACTGTGGCCGTTTTTCACTGTTTTCTCAAAAAGTGGGCAACTTATGAGACTGAAATTTTCACAGATGACTGTGACTGTATCTTCCTTGATATTTTTGCCCATGAATTTGTATTTCTGTGATAAAAACCAAAGTATGATATTACCTTTAATCGTCGTTTGGAAAGGCCTTATAGGAAACAGCGAACGTGAAAACCAGTACTGTATAAAGGCCTTTTCACACGATGCTAAAACAACTTTCAACCATTGAGAAATTCTCTCATGGTTGTGAAATCTTACAAAAAGTGTAATCGTGTGAAAGGACACCAATGCTTGAGAGTGACCGATGTCCCTGGTGAATCCTTGAGAGATTTTGACCGAGGTCCAGACCCATGAGAGAATTTCTCAAT
The DNA here is from genome assembly GCA_963971285.1 of Astropecten irregularis. NCBI lineage: Eukaryota > Metazoa > Echinodermata > Asteroidea > Paxillosida > Astropectinidae > Astropecten > Astropecten irregularis. The sequence continues at coordinate 12,856,348 of OZ020247.1, forward strand.
GTTTGAGAGTTTTTTTAGCGTCGTGTGCCAAAAGCCTTTTGATCAACTTTTTCTGTATGGAAAACGCCATCCCTGCAATATTATTATTGTGTGAAATGATAAAACATCCAAATTAATAATTAATGACAAACCTAATCCACCATTCACGTTTACGATCAAAATGGACATTCGCTGTGGATTTTGTGGAAATACCAGACCATATCCGTGCCAGTATTATACGTGACAATGTCTATTTATTATACATTAAAGGCAAAACGATCCACCGTACTTATAAAAGCGTCGCCCTGCGTGGGATGGTGTTTCCCCAATATAACAGCAGCCTGGGATTACTGTAAAAAAAACCATGTGGCATTGTTCCATCATAATGAGACTGTCATTATTATAAACGATTAACACCTCATTCTCCATTTCAATATCTCGCCAGGATTACGCAGCTGAAAAGAAAAAAACCCAAATTAATGAGCTTGATATAATCTCTTAATGGATTATGTTTGGTGCTATGGTGAATCAGTGGACCATTACTGAGTCAACGGTACTTAGCATCGTCACACATCAGTAGGAAATGTGTCTCCACAATTGTGGTTATTATCATTTTCCATGTGAAGTCATTTTCAATTCTGATCTTTTAATGTTTATATTAAAGGGATGGTACAAAACTGGTTTTTGGTACAGAACTGTTTTTTGCGACAAAACCGTTGCTGACAGTGAAAGCACATTATGTTATCCATCATATACCTTAACTGACAAACCTGTAGAAGTTTGAGGTCAATCAGCCATCTGGGTCACGAGAAAATAGTAAAAACCCGTTTACACATTTCAACGAAGTCGTTTGAAATGAATAAAAACGCTTCGAAGCGATTTATTCCAATCGGAAAATAGTTTCATTTATTTCTCAACGAATATGGCATTTCAGACAAAAACATTTCATGGGATGTTTTCTCCTATCATCACCATTATACTGTGTAAGTGTTATGTGAATCTGTGATCTTGAAGTGTATTAATTTTTGTCTTACCAATTCTGTACTATCCCTTTAAAGAAAAAAATATTATTTTTTGAAATGTTTGTTTATTATTTTATTTCGGGAGGCTTTGTTATTCGTTTGCTGTTTTGTTATTTTATTCGATTGTTTCCATGCTTTTTTTCTTCCTTTTCCTTGATATTTTTGCAGATGAATCTGCATTTCTTTGACAAAAACCAAAGTATGCTTTTACCTTAAACGGTTTGGTACGTGTCTATTGTATTGTCTTGGCTTGAGTTGAACCTCGTGTTAAAAACGCAACGGCCAAAAAAAATCGACTGTTTATAATGTAAATGCGTTTTTCTTTTACGAAAGACGGCTGTTAAAGGTTGTATCATACTTTGGTACAAAAATGGACAGAAATGTTCACAGATTTACGTATAACTTACAGGGTATGGTGGTGGTAGAAACATACCGTTAACATCTTTCCGCCTGAAATGGTGTATTTATCCCGAAATCAGTAAAACAACGACCGAAAATCCTTTTGATCTTTTAAAAGATAAAAAATAAAAGAGAAAAGACTTAAGAAATACTGTGGCTGTTTTTCACTGTTTTCTCAAAAAGTATGCACCGTATGGGACTGAATTTTTCACAGATGACTATTACCGTATCGTCCTTGATATTTGTGCCCATGAATCTGCATTTCTTTGAAAAAAACCAATATATGATATTACCTTTAAGAAACAGGTCTAAATCTCAAAGATGTAAGAGTCCATTTTATACAGCTAAGGCAGCTACTGTATAGGCTTTCCGGCCACCATGGGCACCCCGTGTCCAGGATAAACAAGTCTTGACCGCTGCTTATCACCAGACCACGGTCAGAACTTGACCATCGCCCGAGCAATGACATACAACGCCAGACCGCATTGCAACAGTCTTAAAACTTAACAGCTATTAAAATATGATAGACCCAGTGACGTATTTGTTAGGGTCTTTTCCCCAAAACGACATCAGGCACATACTGAATCTATCTGGAGGAACAGCCACAGCAGGATAAATCAATGTTTACACAATCAAATTAAGAAACAATGACCAGGGTTTATAGAAAGGGTATCTTGGGAGTTTTATGGAAGAAAGTATCCCTCGTCAATTTGGGCTGACCGAAGAAAACTGCTTGGCGGCAGTGTTAGAGTACTCGAACTCGAGTACAACTCGAGTACCAATAAATACTTGGCCCGTACTCGGTCATAAGTACTCGAAAAAAAAAAAAACAGCAACAAGTACTCGGCCAGTATACTCGTAATTTCGTACTCGGACTCGTCCCCGAACTCGACACGTATAAGGCGCGAACGAGAAAAATGTGGTTTCGCTTTAGGGGCCGTCCATAAAGTACGTACGCACGAAATGCCGACTTTTCTGACCCCCGCTCCCCCTCTGAACGCATGGCGTACGCATTGGTCCCAACCCCCCTCCCCCTCTGTACGCATACGCATTCCACATTAGGTTTTTCACTTCTCGTGGTATCTTGCTTTAGCATCATTATTAATGTCACCGTAATCAGGGCCGTTGCCGTTATTGGGACGTCACTTTCAAATTCTGAAATGAATGACTAAAGTTTAACAGGTTTTTATACATTTACAGATGTATTTTATAATTCTTTATTATGTTGAATAAGAAAACAGGGAAAAACCAAAACAATCCCAGTGCTCTTTTCTCATTTGTTGCCTCTCTTTTCGCGCGATTTTGGCTATGCACATTTTTCATTTGCGTACGGTACGCATTGGCCTGAACCCCCCCCCCCTCCCCCCTGTACGCATGACGTACGCATCGGTAACAACCCCCCACCCCCTTCGTGCGTACGTACTTTATGGACGGCCCCTTACTTGTTGAGACGAATCCAGTTTAAGCGCCAATATTTTGCATCAGAAAATTAAGTATGGAACTGGCTTAATGATCGAAGCCCTATACGATCGATCGTAACTTGAGTTACGAAGGAGAACCCATCATATCCTACGACTTCTATGTGGGGCTGCGATGCATCATAAGTCCTATACGATTGATAGTAGAAAGGGTTTCTTCAACAGAAATAATTTTCCGATGGTTTACGGGACAAGAACATAATCTTATACGAATAATAACGAAGGTATTTTCCCATCATGCTATCCGGTTTATTTCCGACACGTTTTTAAAAGGTGTAAACAGATTTGTTTCAGCCAAACTACATTCAGTAAACGGTTACACCCAAACAGAAAATGTTCACAGACTTACGTATAACTTTCAGGGTATGAAGATGGTGCTGGTAGAAACATACCGTTAAAATGTTTCCGCCTGAAATGGTGTATTTATCCAAAAATCAGTAAAACAACGACCGAAAATAATTTTTGATCTTTTAAAAGATAAAAAAATAAAAGAGAAAAGACTTAATAAATACTGTGACAGTTTTTCACTGTTTTCTCAAACATGGGACTGAAATTACTTTTACTGTATCTTCCTTGATTTTTTTGCCAACGAATCTGTATTTCTTTGACAAAAACCAAAGTATGATACTGCTTTTAAAGGCACTAATGACTAAAGACTAATGACCAAAAACAATTTTGATATTCGGAAGATCATAAATTACGGTGAAAAGATTTTTAAAAACACCATGGGCGTTTTTCACTATTTTCTCACAAAGTGGGCACCGTATGGGACTGGGAATTTCACAGATGACTGTATCTTCCTTGATATTTTTTGCTCACGAATCTGCATTTCTTTGACAGAAAAAAGTATGATATCACCTTTAACATCGTATTGAAAACGACCAGCAGCCTGCGTGACTCGAATGGGAAAAACCAGCACAAACATTGCAAGACCTACTAGTCTTGAATATCAGCCGCGATCTTCTCCCTTTTCTTTTCCTTTATTAAAATAGCCCAGAGTGTAAGTAATGTAAGTCTATCAAACAGTTGCAAGTTTTCACTCAAAGTAAACACGCCGCGGTCTCCATCTTTGACCGAGTTTTGACGGGCGGTTTGACCCCGAGGAATCATCGGCCGAAAAAGGGGAGACTAAAAAAAATTATCGGGGTTCTGTAAACAGGAATGGGGCAGGGAATCCAGGACAGCTGAAAAATCACAACCAACATGGATATGTTTGGATAAAATTTTTGCCCGGGTGTTTAGTGTGTGGAGGGTAGGGAAGGGGATGTATAGGTGGTATGGGGACGTAGACGCGCGCGTGAAAACACAACATGGTGGCCTAGTTGCCCTGCCCGCACGCCCCGCCCGCCTCCAACAAGGTGATGGCTCTTTGAAATGATTAAGATGCAAAGGGATTACATTGGTCATTATAAATTATATGTAATATACTGGTCGGAATGCACAGAGGTGCGATTATGGACGCTTAATGGTACAGTACAGGATTGGTAACATACCCAAACAGAAATGTTCTTAGATTTGCGCATAACTGTCAGGGTATGAAGATGGTGCTAGTAGAAACATACCGCTAAAATATTTCCGCCTGAAATGGTGTATTTATCCCGAAATTAGTCAAACAACGACCGAAAACATTTTGATCTCGGGGGAAGATCAAAACTATTCTTTATGTTTGATAAGAAAAATTGAAAAATAGACAAAGTGTAAACTGTAAGTGTTGTTCTGTGACCTTTACCAATCATGTATTGTATAGCATACCGAAACAGAAATCTTCACAGATTTTCCTGTAACATACCTTTAAAATATTTCTGCCTGAAATGCTGTATTTTTCCAGAAAAGAGTAAAAGCAGTAACCAAAATTATTTTTGATGTTTTAAAGAATAAAAGAGAAAAGACTTAAGAAATACTGTGGCCGTTTTTCACTGCTCTCTCAAAAAGTGGGCACCGTATGGGACTGAAATTTTCACAGATGGCTATTACTGTATCTTCCTTGATATATTTGCCCATGAATCTGTATTTCTTTGACAAAAACCAGAGTATCATATTAAACGGCAACAGTAAATTTGTCTGTAAAATTAAGATGTGCATTTCTTTTTTTACTTCTATTGCTAGTTTATTTTTTATTAAAATTTCATCCCTTTTCACCAACCTCAAATTACTTCGCCCTGGTTCTAGAGCCAATATTATTTTTGGGGAACTATAAGAGTCATTATTTTCTGGGGGCTAGAAGACCCAATATTTTGGGTTCTTCTAACACTCGCTTCTGCTATGTCTTATTAGAGGTCGAAACATAGGCATATAGCCCACACAACGCGTATTTTCAAGAACTGCATTTTTTTTTTTGGGGGGGGGGGCTTAAGAAATATTAGCCCCCCCCCCCGTAGAACCGCGCCTGAGCCTATTTTTGTGCCAAGCAAATTACGGACCACGCCTACTTCGTAGGGGGCGAAACAAAGATAATGCTTAGCAAAATGTACAGCGCCCCCATGCGGCGGGCCGCGGGTATAGATCGACCATGTAACCATGTACATGTACATGGTTAAAATAATGTAAACTCACACACCTCAACGAATTATAAGTTATTATTTTGTTTTACATTTACGATGTTTACTCGTGGTCTGTAACAATTAAACATATTTATCTGGCGTGTACCAATTCAGGCCTTTTGTCATATTGTCAAATAATTAGGCCCCTATTTAAAAAACGGTGGACCTACAAATACAATTATTTTGTTGAGTGTCCCTAAAATGTGTTGTCACGCCCACATTTAACCTATCTATCTCTATTACACGTGTATTCTTACAAAGAAGCACATGCACAAAATATGAACAATGTGTAGGCTTTTAGGTTAATGTGCTGTGTACAAAAATGCAATTGGAGAATACAGCACACAATATACTTGATCAGTATGCCATAATTTCATGATTTGGACTAAAATGCATGATGCAATTTCTTGTAAAATAAAAATCTGACTCACCGGCATGGTCAGCACACTGCATGGAGATCCCATTAAGACGAAGTAATGAATATTCATATCGATGGTAACCCGCCCGCCTACTTGCATTGAATGTAGACTGGTTCTCGTCCCAATAACATGCAATAAAACAGACGTAGACGTCAGGAGACAACACGAAATGAACGGGAACCAGTCTACACACGAATACTGCAGCGGTCAGGTTAACGTGATTTCGTCCACACGTGCTGCAGTCAGTGTGGCTGCACTGGTTATTTTTTTTGGTCGGGATTCCAGACGCTGGCCACGTACATTCAGAGCATAGTCAACGGGTGTTGTGAAGTCACCAGACTATGTGGGAGTTTCAATAATTCTAAGGCGTTTATGAAACGGAGGCTCAGGCTCCAGCTCTGAAATCCATATGCTGAAAAAATAGGTTGTGGTTTTTCATCGAAGCTGAAGCTCTGTTTTCCTTTTCAAACTAGATAATCTACCTCAGAACCACAGCCAAAAGCCTCCGTTTTGATACCCATTATTTTAGAATAGATTCACGAAACTTCGGAGCCGGAGTCACACAACGGAGCCCGAGAGTCCGTTTCGTATAAAACGCCCTTAGGTTTTCCAATTTCACCTTTGACCTCAGTCTCACCCGGTCCCACGGTAGGAATAAGAAACAAGAGGGAAATAAAACGAGACCATAATTATGCTCAGAAATAACCGGAAATTACATTCTGGCAACTGGCAAGCCAACTTAGCCTTTTCTATCTTAATTATGACATCTGACTGCCTTTCACGAGTGGAAATGTACGGAATTCGAACTTTTTTAATAATCCAATGTTTGAAGGCAAAATAACAAATAGGCCTACCGCACGATGGCTGGAATGGAATGGAATGGGGCTGAATGCCATGTACAATGGTTAACCATCACACACATTTCTCCTTATGAAACACGCCAGTGAACAAAACAAAGAACGTTTTCTGTGTTCACACGAGGTCGTGAAAATGGATAAACAAGTTTGAACCAACCCTATAATGATTATCCGAACTAGACCGACCTGACGGTACAAGATGAACTTCATTTCCTGTATTTACCTTAAAAACAAGAAATATTTAAGCCTACTTCTATTTCACCCAAATTTAAGACAAACATGGGCTCTATGTGGGTCATAGGAAAGCTGGCATGAAATTTGGACAAAGGCAAGATTATCTGGTGAAAAAACACACGACAGAACAAGATTCTTGAATTCAGTTTTACTTGACATAAATAATACCTTTTATTATTTTTGCACAGTGGCCACAAATATACAATTATTCTATCTCCACTTCGGCAAAGACAAATCAAATAATTAATTATTCACAGGTTTACAGTGATAACCAATTACAAGTCACCTTTTGAAACACGTGACGTTCCCTGGTCATTCATCAGATCTAACAAACAAAAAAACAAGCCATCTGATTGGTCGAGCAAAATGGCGTGACCTTTGTGGCAGATTGGATTGGCTGACATGCATCACGTGATTTTCTATACAAACACTAAGAGTGGTGAACATTGATAAGAAAAAAAATAGTTCCTCTTAAACATTACAATGTTAATTTGTGAAGTACCACAGACGATGTTTAAAAAAAAAAACGAACTGAAAAGAAGAAGTACTGATCAAAAACAGAAACATACAATAACCTGTGATCGAACCATGGACAACTTGAAAATGTACCGAACAAAATCTCGCAAATTATGATGACTGCAAGTAGTGACGTGTAAAAAGGAATGATTTTCTGATTGTTGTTTAAATGAAATAATATGAAATGACGGAATAGTGTTGATCCATGGAAATTTAATAATGACCACGGACAAAGAAAAACAAAATATCAGTGATTCTTGCTTGGTCCACTTTCCTTTTTTTGAAAAGGCAAATTTTCTTAAAACACAACAGAAAAATCGATGCAGATTTTTATTAATTTTGTTTTGGAAAAACTAGCTGGACTTAAAGCTGACTCACACTTAGTATATGACCATTAATAAATTGCTAAAAACGCACAAACCACGTTTTCGTATTAAGTCCGGTGTTTCAAGATCTAGTCCCTAATTGTTTTTTTTATGACAGAGCTACAGAGTTGCATCAAATCCAATCCTAATTGTGACCAAAATATATTTGCTTGGATAACTTTATTAAAAGAACATCATTTAACAAAAAAACAACAAATTATGAAGAAAAAACAACAAATTATTTCACAGCTGATGTGAGATTCGCAAAAAACGGCAGGAAAATTGGATCAAAAATTTGAAACCATAATTGGCGGGAATGTACAACACCACAACAAAAAAATGTATTTTTTTAATTATTTATTAAACGACAAAAAAATAAATAGTAAAACACAAAAACGAGTCACTAAAACAAATTGCAGGAACCTAGTATGGTTCGACTCGTGTTAAGAGGTACTGATAATTATGTAGAGGCACCTTAATGATTAAGGCGCTGTGCACAAGAGGCGCTGTGAGGCGCTGTGTGAGGCATGAGGTGCATGAGGCTATGTACGTTAGGTACACATTAGTTAACTCGCCACTGAGCTATCCTTTTCATTCACCATCACTTGATACAGGGCGCCTCAGCTATCTTCGCAGTTCATCAGTCGTTTCATCAGTTCATCAGTAAGTGCGTGATGTGAGGTGAAATTGCCTATACTGTCTTAAAGTGATGGTACATAATTGGTAAGACAAACACAAACTTCAAGATCACAGATTCACATAAAACTTACATAGCACAATGGTGATGATAGGAGAAAACATCCCATGAAATGTTTTTGTCTGAAATGCCATATTCGTTGAGAAATAAATGAAACTATATTCCGATTGGAGTAAATCGCTTCGAAGCGTTTTATTATGAACGCATAATATCGTTGAAATGTGTAAACGGGTTTCCACTATTTTCTCGTGACCCAGATGGCTGATTGACCTCAAACTTCTACAGGTTTGTCATTTAAGGTATATGATGGATTACATAATGTGCTTTCACTGTCAGCAACGGTTTTGTCGCAAAAACGAGTTCTGTACCATCCCTTTAAGATGCTATAAGATTGTTACTCTCCACACACATGATTATGAGGTGGTTAACCTCACTGTGCATACTGATGTACAGGTTGGATAGTACAAGGATGCTGAAGCTCCGAAGTCTGCTAATTGCAAACCAATATCATTGATGAGTTTATGAGTACTAGGGACGATTTCACGAAGCCCTACGATCGATCGTAACTAGAGTTACAATGGATAACCCATGCGAAGAGCTGGAATGCATCACAAGTCCTGCGATTGATAGTAAGTTACGATGAGTTTGGTGAAATCGACCCCGCTGATCCCAAAGCAGCGACTCTCAAACAGGCCTCAAGTTCAAGTTGACGTTTCGGCGGCACCTCTGTAGCACTGTAAGTCCTATACTGCACTAGTATTTGCGTATAAGAGAAGGGAGATGTATACTATCGTGGGGTGACGGTGTTTTAGTTCTGGCGTCACCACACTTCACCAACAAGTTCTTGTGTCATACTCCGTCCGTAGCCATTCAGCGGTCCCCCCTGCGGAATACCGGCTCTCGTCACGATGTACCGTCCGTCGCCTTGTCGGTACCCATCCCCGTTGTGCGCCATGGACATGGGCGGCTCCGGGCTGGGGCTCATCTCCTTATGGGGGATGCCGAACTGCTGTGCCCCTTCCGGGGGGAGGCCGGCCATGTTGGGATGCAACGGCTGTTCTAGGCTGGTCAGGGGATTGTGCTGTGAGACGGGCGTGCCCATGTAAGCAAGCGGCTCTCCCTGGTGGTCTGGAGGTGGCTGGTGACCAGGGAAAAAGTCGTAGTACCCTTGTGCGTAGTATTCACCTGGTGCACCGTCTGCATGTTTAAAAAGAAAAACAAGAGAAAAAGTGGGATTTATAAGTGGAAACTTTGCTTTATAGTCCATCATAAACTCGGGTATAGTAAGGCTTGTGTAAGCATCGAAGAGGTGGTCCGGATATCATGCAGTCAAGATATAAAGATAAAACTCCTATAGTCAGTTATACCACCATGGCCAGAGGACGCTTATGGTGAATGACTCCGTTTCCATTTCATCTTCGCGTATCAATTGAAATCTATCGTAAGACCTATAATCAAACTGATGGGATCACATTTCATCACTCGTAACAGATCGTAACAGACCTCATAACAGAGAAAACAAGGATATGAATCTGCTTTTCCAATAAAACAAAAATATAAAAATGTACTAAAAATGTATTCTGACGGCACAAAATAAATTCAATTGTGTGTTAAACAAGCAATAAATTATGATAAGTCGGGAAAAATTACAAGGTTATATTATATCCCAATTTCGTTCACTCAGGATTTTGTTTTTCAATCCTTGGCTCAAACACGGGATATACATCTTTAATATCCAGCGATGTCTGTGAATTTATTTCCATAATTCTGAATCTACAATTCCGTTTGATTTATAGGCCTAATATCATGATGCCATCAATTTTCGTGGGTTTTTATCCACGTTTATCTCGCAATTAAATGGATTTAACCCAGCAACTGTGTTTTCCCAGCGTTTTAAGGATTGAAAAATGGGTCGGACTCGTTCGGGTCACAGATGGATCGCCCGAGTATAATGACGAGCGGTGGCTCGCCAGAGCATGACGGGGCAGAACTCGCTTGCGCACGGTTGCATTCTCACCCCGCGGCCCGCTGGGAATGCGGACTCCTCGGTGCATGTGCGTTCCCCACTTATATTCCATTGCATGCATGGAGGCTCACAGTGCATCCTACGTTGCTTGGAAGCCCATCACTCTCAAGGGAAACAGGTAAAAAACAAAAAAAGTGGGCAACAGACACGGACCCAGTCACCCATGGCCCATCCCTCCCTAAAAAATAAAAACGACAGGAGAGCATGAGACACTCTGCTTTAGCCCCCATCTCTCTTTGAATCAACTTAAGAGGGCTTTCCTCTGGGACATCCTGTGCCATCGAGTTGACACTTTTCTCATCCGAGGCCTGGGCTGGGATGGGGCATGCACCGTAGTCGCACGGCACGGCACGGCATGGCATGGCAGCAGATGCCGTGATCACGTACTGCGGGGACCGGGGCGCCCGTGCAGCGCGCGACGGAGGCCGGCGAGCCGTGACGGTCGCATGGGGCCCGGGGAAGTAGGGATTTGCACACGGCGGGAAAAAAAATAATGCATTCTTCCGGTGTTTGCCGTGTGCATCAATCATGCACGATTATAATGTTGAGTGGTGCAGGCGATAATATTATTATGTCTGATAACGGAACAAGTGGACCCACATTTTGTGACAATGTCGTCCCTTCAATACGAGAATCCACGGGTTCATCATTATCAAGTTCAAAAAACCCTCCCAACCATTGAGAAATTCTCTCATGGTTGCGATATCTTACAAAAAGTGTAATCGTGTGAAAGGACACCAATGCTTGAGAGTGACCGACGTCCCTGGTGAATCCTTGAGAGATTTTGACCGAGGTTCAGACCCATGAAAACATTTCTAGGGTAAATAGAGACATTTGGCTGCGATTCGAAAGTAGATTATCTGGTTTGAAAATGAAAACAGAGCTTCAGCTTCAATGAAAAACCACAACCTATATTTTCAGCATTATGGATGGCAGATACGACGTCTGAGCCTGAGCCGGAGCCGAGCTTAGAGAAAGGCCCCTGATCTCAATTCAAACGAATGACCACTTGGGTGGTACATAGTCTATACGGTGACGGGCCAATGACGAAGAGTTCTTATATCACTTGATACACAATTTCAAACCCAGCAAACAAGACATTTCAGTTTACACAGGCTTCAGCTTTGAAGAAAGATAGAATCAAACTATACATGTATTTAAGTCAAGCCCTCTTAAAGGTGCAGTACAGGATCATACCCAAGCAGAAATGTTCACAGATTTACCTATAACTTTCAGGGTATGAAGATGGTGCTGGTATAGAAACCTATGTTTAAATATTTTACTGCTGTATTTATCCAGAAATTAGTCAAACAAAGACCGAAAACAGTTTTGATCTCGGAGTAAGATCAAAACCATTCTTTATGTTTTATAAGAAAAACTGAGTAAGATTTTCGCTATTTTCTCGTGACTCAGATGTCCGATTGAGCTCAAATGTTCACAGGTTTATCATTTCATGATGTACATGCTGGATTAGACAAAGTGTGAGTGCTGTTCAGTAACCTTTACTGAATCATGTATTATACCTTGAATTCTGAACAGCATTCAATGTCATTTTCTGTCACTTGGTTGACGATATGTCTGCGACACGTGCGACAATATTGTGAACCATCTTGGAGAAGTCACACTCGGCGTTAAGACAAGGTGACAACGTATTTTATTCTTGGTAAGGTATATACGTCCTCAGCAAGAAAAAAAAACACTTCGCTGGCTACACCGCCCTCCCGCCATTTTTTTTTCTTTAAGCCAAAGGGTGTCAGCCCGAAGTGCGAAATAATTAGGGAAACAAAATGCGTAGGGATATCTTGCAAGGGTGGGAAGGTGAGCAAAGTGTCCGTACGCGGTGACTTGAATTTTGAAAAGTAAAAAAAAAAAAAATAGCGCCAAGGTGTGGACTGGATACATACCGGCCCATTATAACTGCATGGCACTGCTCGGCTACATAGTGTGAAAATATATTTTCAAGGAGCATGCATGTAACCACTCACAGTGAATATTTGTCACTTGTGAACTGCCGTACTGCATTTTAACACGGGGGAAACTTATATAAACATAACAAAAATGTCAAACTCGTAAGGTTCTTTAAGATGTATATTCCATGAATAAAATATGATGGACATGCAAGGCCTAGTATGCGGACAGGAGTCAGGGCCGAAGGAGGTTCTTATTCAAACCCTCGAGGTATAAATAGCACGGTAACAACCCTCATTTCCTGGCCAAATTAACCAAGAAAAGAGAAGTAATTCTCGGGATCTGCCACTTTTCAAACAACAAGACCCATTATCAGCCGAGTATAGGCCTATATAGCGAGCCACATGCTATATAGCTAATACACAGGAACATTAATTAACGGAGCATGATTTCTCGAGTTACACCGCCGTATATCAATTAAGGGCCATGTTCACGCGTTATATCGACCAGAAAAACAAGTCCGCTGGATACCCGTGGCTTTATATGAAAGAAAATTACCCGGGGGCGTTTGCTGTGCAGTCCCCTCCCACTGTTTGCCTATATAGTTGGAACATGTTACAGTCGAGTTGAAACGGACCGGATTTTATTCCCAGGAACAACACAGGCTTTAATCAACAATGATAACCATTTTTTACACCCGTAGGGGCAATTTACGACGATATACTGTGCACTGATAAATTCGATGCTAATTTACTACGGATATGATATAAAAAAGACCAATTTAAAGGCCTAATTATGTTTTGCATAGGAGAAGAATGGAAAACTTGATATTATATACATATTTTGCACATAAATAACATCTGTTATAGGCAAAGACAATGCGATTGCAAAACGCCAGAATATTCGAGGTAACAGCCGATACTTATAGTGCACAGATTTAACAGATGGTGCAGTCCTGCATGGCAGCATATAGGCCTACAATGTGATGCTCTTGCGAGAAACAAAATTCAGCGAATCATTAAAGGTATATAATATCATACTTTGGTTTTTGTCGAAGAAATGCAGATTTATGGGCAAAAAATATCAAGGAGAACACAGTAACAGTTATCTGTGAAAATTTCAGTCCCATACGCTGCCCACTTTTTGAGAAAACAGTGAAAAACGCCCATGGTATTTTTAAAAAATCTCTTCACCTTTATTTCTGATCTTTAAAAGATCAAAAATTGTTTCTGGTCATTGGTTTGACTCTTTTCTGGGTAAATACAGCATTTCAGGCAGAAAGATTTGAACGGTATGTTTCAACCATCACCATCTTTATACCCTGTATAAGTTATTGGTAAATATGTGAAGATTTCTGTTTCGGAATGCTACCAAAGTATGATACTACCTTTACGAAACGGATCGACAATTTGCCGTTTTACAAGCGGAAACTCCGACAGGAGCCATCAAGGGGCCAATTTCATAAAACTGTTAAGCACAAAAATTTGCTTAGCACAAAAAATATGTCTCGCCCAATAAAACAAAACCACCATTTGATATTCATGGTCAGCGAACAACAGCCAAAGAACAATCACAAAAGTGATACACAACACACTCGTGGAAATTCGGTTGTTAACCCTGTTTTTTTATTAAGACAGAAATGTCATGCTTAGCAAATTTTTGTGCTTAACATTTATATGAAATTGGCCCAAGGACTATTGTGACCTCAATCCTTATGCCATTGCCAGCCATGATTTGTCACTCACGGCCGGCCCATTCCGATCCAGGAGCTTGCTCGCTGGTAACGCCGCTTACTGACAAGAGTAAGGAGGATAAAAAAGGCCACGCCCCCTAACAAAGAACTGCTCCAGGACTAGAGGGGGGGGGGGGGCAGGGGAGGGTTGACACCAGCGGACACATCAAAGAGGTCCCAGGTTGAGGGCGGGCTAACCTTACTAACCCCTTATTGGAGAAACAAGGGCCAATGATTCTACCATCCGTTTGGGGGTTTGCTGCATGTAACCAACCGTCCCTACGACTGTTTCATATCTCAATATTATTTTATACCCCGCTGTCACGACGACATTATACTTTTTCTCTAACATGACTGGTTTGCATCGGCGCAAAATGCATTGCATGTCGCCTTGTGTAGGCCTAATACGTGAAAACATTTCACAAAACGTTTTAAGTGCTGACATCTGTAAAAAATGCGGTAATAAAATATTGAAATGAAAAAAAAGGAAAGATAAATAACAATAAAACCGGCTAAGCTCAATAACTATGGTTTGCACAACACCGACGATCCTACTTGAATAAAAATCACTCAATGGGTTCAATTCACAAAGCTCACCCTTTCCAAAAAAAAAAACACTCAAAAAAACTTGTTTATTCAAAAGGTAACGCGAATCTGAGGGCGAAGTTTCAGCATGACTTCACAAAGTTGTCAGTGTTTAACGGCCACTTAAGTATCATAGACATGAAGTCAAAAAGCCCTCTTTTCGGGTATTATATATTTATTATTTGGGGCAAAAAAAGGGAGGTATATAGGCTTACATTGTAACCCCGCCTGCACTTTTAAGTGTTGATCGCACTTCAAGCTTGAAACAAGTTCTAACAAAGAATCTATTGACTGAGTCGTGAAGCTTTTCAACTGTTCGAGCCCAGTGGTTTTTTGTGCGGTGGATTTTCAATTCACAGAAGTACGACCAGGTACAGATTTTCCCCCTCCACTTTTTGTTTTGTTTACCTCTCTATGGCTATATACTCTAGGCCCGGTTCAATTGTTGAAGGGGGTAGCTCACATGCCATGCCGCCCCTAGGTCGTTGGTGTCAGTGAGCCGCTGCAAATATGATTGATGTCAGATTTGGGAAAGTTTTCATGGACTATTGCGCGAATTCAAAAAGGGAAGAAAAAAACACCGCACCAACAGTTACAGCAAAAAAACAACAACCCCATATCAATAAAAAAAAAAGTCGCTCTATCCACTAGACTGTAGAAATCCCGAGCTCTCAAATTCAGGTGTTCGATGTTTCTCAAAAGAATATAAAAAACAACAACACAAGAACAACAACAACCTTTTTGTGTTGTGTTCATGCATGTGTTGTGTTCAGTGAATCGGGAAGTGCGCCACCAACGTTCGGATGAATTCTTTGTCGTTTTTGTTCCAAGCATTAGGCCGAAAAAAAAATTGTTGTGTTGCCCTCAGCGACCGGCCGACCGTAAAATGCCAAAACTTTGGGTCGGGATTTTTTTTCCGAGTCCTTAAGTATAAAATCTCACCATTTTTGACAGAAAATGTAAGATTTAGCAGTAAAAAAGCGTGTCTCCTCAAAACGACCCAAGACCGTTGATTTATAAGCCCTGGTGACCATACATACTGTATTTATTCTTAAATGTTTGTAAGTCGGTCAAATAAAAAATAAAAAAATCGTCCGACCGACCAATCTTTTTAATTTTTCCACTTGAGGGCAACACAACAATTTTTTTTTCGGCATTATGATGTGAGTCACTGATGAAGCTGAACGAGTTAAAGGAATTTGAAGGAAAAAAACACCCAAAAATAGTCCAAAAAAGAAATCATTTATAGCAGCCGACCTGTAGGAATGTATTTGCTTGCATGGCCGGTGCTCTTGACTAGAGAGGGTATTTTTTCATGCATGACAAGCGGAGCATATCTATATTGTTCCTATTGCAAGTCCCACACTCTGAAACAAGTTATATTTTTATCTTTACCGTCTATACTGAGCCGTATGTGTGTGTGTATTAAACAGACAGCTGTCAAGTAATACATTATAATCACCCCCAAGGACTCGACCGAGCCGTGCCTAGTCGAACTGCCCACACAATTTACTTTTACACCTCCAAACAGTCCCACAATTATTATTTCCATCCCTAAATTATGCAAAGTACTTTTTATCTCTATTCCCACTTTTTCATTTCTGCCCAGTTCTTCGCCTCGGGGTTCAGATTTGTTATAAGGCGGGTACCTTGGGGTCTATTTCGTGGGAGTCGCGCTGGGAGCGACGCGAGGGTCAATGGGCAATGGTGCATGGATTTTAAAAAGAGGGTTTTCCCTTTTTTCAACTAGCGTATGACCAACTATACCCCAAGCAAGGTCGGGTTTTTATAGGGGCACTGTGCAACCACAACACGGCCACACCGTGACGGCCAAACAGCGGCAACGGCCGGACCCGAATACCTGGCCAACAACTCCAGGTCCCAAATTCCTGCCAAATTTGCAGATTAGTCATTTCAAAAACTTGTTAAAGCTAATATAATACTTTGGGTTTTGTCAAAGAAATTCATGGGCAAAAATATCAAGGAAGATACTGTGACAGTCATCTGTGAAATTCCCAGTCCCATTACAGTGCCCCCTTTTTGAGGAAACAGTGAAAAACGCCCACAGTATTTCGTTTCACCGTTATTTTTTATCTTTAAAAGATCAAAATGTTTGTGGTCATTGGTTTTACCCTTTTCTCGATAAATACAGCATTTCAGGCAGAACAATTTCCATCACCATCTTCATACCCTGTAAGTTATAGGTAAATCTGTGAAGATTTCTTCACAATGGTGACAAGTTTGCCGCATATTTTCCATCTTAATTTCAACTATTCTATAAAAATATTTTTTCTTCATTCCGTCGCACTTAATTTTGGGCCGGTCTTGCGTGTTTATACTTCAAATATTGGCTGCTAATAATGCTCGAATGTGAAAACCCACGGGATGATGAGCGGCAAGGCAGTCACGGCCCTATACACACGGGGTAGAAAGGTGTGAATTCACGGCATCGCCTCGGCTCGCTGTACGGTCGGGTCGTTCGGTTCCGTGGTCCAACGTGCTACATCATTACAGTCCTTCGCATATAACGCCAGCTCTATATACAGCATGACTCGAAGTCTCGAGAGCCGGGATGGTGTCACACGACCTAATCCCCTGGGGTGGGGATGGTTGTGTTAAGACTCCGAGATGTCCCGCTCACTCCGCTAGCCTAGGTGTTAAGTGAACTTTAGATGAAGCGAAACGTAACACGCTTTATATAGCGATCGCCGAACTCTCGTACGACTCGCTGGTCACAATTTGACTTCGGTATTCTTTTCGGTCAGTCAAATCTGGCCACGATAATTCAGTTTGGGTGTTGGACTAATCATGCCCAAGCTACACACACGCATAAATTGCCCAATACTGTACTTTGAAGTTGTTTTCAAATAGGGAAGCCACTCATGCAACGATACAAAATCGCCATGACAATACCACGAATGGCAATTGCGAATAATTATACAACTAATTGGTGTGACTATAGACTATTGTCGTTGCTTATTCCTTGCCTCCTTTAAAGGTAATATCATACTTTGGGTCTTTGTCCAAGAGATACAGATTCATGGGCAGAAATATCAAGGAAGATACTGTAACAGTCATCTGTGAAATGTTCAGTCCCATACGGTGCCCACTTTTTGAGAAAATCGTGAAAAACGACCACAGTATTCCTCAAGTCTTTTCTCTTTTATTTTTGATCTTTAAAAGATCTTTTCTGGATAAATACAGCATTTCAGGCAGGTATGTTTCTACCATCACCATCTTTATACCCTGTAAGTTATAGGCAAATCTGTGAAGATTTCTGTTTCGGTATGCTACCAAAGTATGATACTACCTTTAAATCAATTTAAAGGTTCAGTACAGGATTGGTAACCGTACCCAAACAGGAATGTTCACAGATTTACTTATAACTTTCAGGATATGAAGATGGTACTGGTAGAAACATAACATATTTCCGCCTCGGATGGTGTATTTATCCAGAAATTAGTAAAACAAAGACCGAAAACAGTTCCGATCTCTATAAGAAAAAATGAGTCGGGTTTTCAGCTATTTTCTCGTGACTCGGATGTTCGATTGAGCTCAAAATTTCACAGGTTTGTTATTTCATGTACATGCTGGAGTAGACAAAGTGTGAGTGCTGCTCTGGGACCTTTACCAATCATGTATCATACCTTTAAACAGCTCCAAAAACGTAAAAAATATTATTTTCGGTACATTTTCATAGAAGCAATGATAGATTGACCACTTTCCCCCAGAGCATAGGTTTGTGTAGGCCTAACATAAATTTACATAATCTGAACGTGTTACTGAACTGCAAAACGTGTGGCCTCAGTATAAATAATATGCAAGAATATTCACTGTGGGTTTTTTTGTCAACTGAAATCATAAAAATAAATTTCTAACAGCTTTACTCATTGTGATTCGGCACAGCCCTCGGAGAAAAAAAATGCTAATGATTTTGAAAGCGCACAAAATAATATACTGCCTGGGTCTAGCCTCGTCACCAGCCGCATTTAAATTAGTTTTTTTTGGGACATGGTATAAGCGTTGAGCCATGCACCGCAGTGAAACCAGGAACCGATACATCATCCATAAACATGACACAGCCGTCGGTATATCAATAAGCAATGAAGAAGTATTAAACTGAGATTTTTTTTCGAGCAGGGAGGGTCTTCTTTTCTTGCATGGAATTCCACGGATTTTTGATGAATCGGTGCGCCATAGTTTAATGGAGTGAAGCGTGTTAGCACGGAGGGTCCCGTTTGGCCAGCTGATCCATCATCCGGGGTACTTAGCTTATAAATGCGCGCCAAAAAGGGCGAATAATATTTCAAGAATGTCTTTTCACAAAAGAAAAATAATTTTCTTTGGGGACTAAATTTGTTGTGATAAATTTTTTTTTCGAATCTTTAAAATACTTGCACATGACTGCTTTGTATGGTGCCTTAAATACAGCGTTTTTCGAACTCTTTAGCGAGTGGGTACAAAATACACTTTATTCCGACTTTCCCGCCCAAATTCTGAACTGTATGGATGTTGAAATAACAAATCAGTCAAAAATAATGTTGCCCAAAATTCTTTTTTCGTGTTTCTATCATTTTCCAGGCAACTGTGAACAGTATGCAATTGTTGCAACATCTAGCTGATTTCAATCAAAGAAATCAATATTTTCATATTTCATAACCTCTATTTCACATGGTTTTTTTTTTAAACGGAGAACTCGTTTATCCAGCAAAACTTGAGAAAGTATCGTTTTTGGGATCTCCAGAGCAAATTATTGCTTAAATTATTAGTGCTAAATTATTATGCTTGCATGAGGAAAACATCGTATGAAGCTTACCGTGTTCATAATTGAAGGGCGGACTTCCCATGACATCCGGGTTATTCTCTACGTCATAGGGACCACGGAGAGGGCGCATGCGCCTTGGGTTTCTGAAGAAGTGATGGCGCCTCGCTCCAAGTGCACTCAGTTGCTTCATACGTCTCTCCTTCGACCGTCGATTTTGAAACCAAACCTGAGGGACAGAAATCAAGAAAACAGGAGTGGGGTTAAAAAAATGAATTGCAAAATGGGAGACTTTGGAGAATCGGTCTTCAAGTCAACAGCGCACGCGCACGCACAACAGCGCAGGCGCAAAACAAAGCGCGCATGCTCACAATTGCGTGCGCGTGCGCTGTTGACTTCAAGACCGATTATCTCCAAAGTCTCCCATTGTAACATCATAGGTAAAAAAAAAATGCAAATAGGTTTGAATTGACACGCGTTTGATTTATTATTTATTAATAAAGTTGGGATTAAACAACCGCACCGTGTGTAAAGAAAAGCAACAAAATATCACAACGGTGTGTGAAATGCATGAAAGCCACGCATGGTCGCGAACACAGTATTGTTATCCCATGGTGGCCTTTCCACCTCATTATCTAAAAGCTATCCCCCATTTACAAAAATAATTTTCAATTGAAGAAGGTAATTTGGGATGATGGATTTGTATTCCGATCGACAGTCCACCATCTGGTCGAAGTGAATGGCTTTGCAAGGGGTTGGGATTGGGGAACTTGTAAAACAACTCTGACCATTATGTATTTGAATAAAAACCCACAAACACAAGAAATAAATCCAGTTGTTAAAGGGATGGTACAGAATTTGTAAGACAAAATACACTTCAAGATCACAGATTCACATAAAACTTACACAGTATAATGGTGATGATAGGAGAAAACATCCCATGAAATGTTTTTTGTCTGAAATGCCATATTCGTTGAGAAATAAATGAAACTATTTTCCGATTTGGGATAAATCGCTTCGAAGGGTTTTATCATGAACGCATAATATCGTTGAAATGTGTAAACGGGTTTTCGCTATTTTTTCTCGTGACCCAGATGGCTGATTGACCTCAAACTTCTACAGGTTTGTCAGTAAAGGTATAAAAAAACAGTTCTGTACCATTCCTTTAAAACAACAGGAACCTAAGAAAAACTGTTTCGTGGGTTTTCTTTTTCTTCTCTTCCTGCGAGGAAATTTCAACAGGGTATGCGATGCGGCATGTAGGCCGAGAGGACACATCTGTCGACTTGTTCGGAAAAAGATTTGAGGGGGAAAAAAATATCCCAGCCACCGCCGAAATTGACCAAGGATCATTCGCCGACAAGAGGTGACAACGACAATCACATCTGGTGTCTCGGCGGTACCGTACCCGGGCCAGCAGCAGTAGGAGCCCGCGGGGGCAACGCGCGAGGGGCCCGGCCCGGGGGCTAGGGATGGGACCCCGCGTTACCTGCCAGTTTACATCCACAAACTCGTTCATCATGGAACTGTTTTTTTACTCTCTCTTTTCCTTTTCTTGCCTCCGGAGGAAATTACAAACACTTGGCTACAGCCTGGTTAGTGTAGATAGATCGTCGGGGAAGGCTTACTGTTCATTTGTTATATAGGCGGACGCAAGCAGAACCTATTCAAAGTTTGAAGTCTGCTTTCTAATATTATATATAAAGTTCAAGCAAACTTTCGTTGTTCGAGGAAAAACCAAACTTCCAAACACGCACAAAACTTGAATTGAAAGGCAAACATTTCTTGTGTGTAATAACTAGGAAGGCTGAGGTGACAATTGGTATGTGGATAGGTTTGGGGAAACAGCATGTAAGAATCGTTCGTACTGACGCACTTCTTATTTCGTTTGCACTTCTCGTAAGGTCTCAACGTTTCGACTAGCCTGCTCTTGTCATCGTCAGGAGGCTATGTATGAGATGATAACAAATACTATTTTGTTATTATCTTAGCATTTTTCAGACATCCAGTTGGCAATTTTTACTGAATTTAACTGTTTAATCATGAAGTCTAGTGACTAGTCAGTCTAGTCACAGTGACACTGTTATAGTGCTATGTAATAGGTAGACCAATTATCTAAACATTTAAAATGAATGATAAAACTGCTCACATTAATAACAGGTGGGACCTATGCTTGCTTTCGGTTGAAAGTGTAAGAAAACATATTAATGACTGTATTAAATCGAACGGATAAATGAGAAATTGATAATTTTGTATACCCCCCCTGCAAAATCATGTTTTCCAATTTCAACGAACCTTTTTGTTAACAAGCCATTCACTTCAGGCAATTGATCAGGCCTGTAAATTTAACATATGCCCTGAAAGCTACTAAAAGTATGCCCCTCTATATAGCAGTACCAGTATGATCAAACCGAGGGGGCGTAGAGACCAGTTTTTTCGGCATGCCCAAAAAGTTTCCCCGTCGATCTTCTCCCCTCCCTTGTGGCCCAAGTCGCCCGTTTAACACACCCCCTGCGGGGGTCACCCTCACGCCTCACTGGGGGTGGCTAGACCGATGATTGACGGCCGGCAGACCATCAAAGAAGACGGTGGGCCCCCGTATATGGCTGGGGTGCTGCCCGATCACCTTTATGGACACGGAGGACTTGAAAACATGCAGCCAAGTATCATATACCGTTTGGCTGATTGATGCATGAGAGGTGCATAGTGTGTGTACGTTTCAACTCCACCGCAAACTAACAACATGACAGTTGGTTTACATATGACATTTTCAGCCAACCATGCATGCCGTTTGGCAACCCGAGTGCCCTCTTTTATAAGATCAGGGGCCGATTTCACTAAGGCTTTGCGATCATCGCTACAACCCAAATCCATCGCTTAACGGAAAATTGGAACTCAAAGTAGCGACCGATGTTCCGATAGCGATAGATTTGGTCTTTAGCGATGATCGCAAGGCATTAGTGAAATCGACCCCAGAATCGAAAAACCATTCTAAGGGGAAACGCAAAGCTCTGCATTCTGAGCACATTCGAGATGTGTATTAAAACTCAGCCACATCAAGGTTCTCTTCCATATCTGACGTCACGAAATCGCACAAATTTGTCTGCTGCCCCCATTGACGAAATTATTTTGGGGAGCTTGCCGGGCTGAGAGAAAAATCATCAAAAAAGACTCTGTTTCTGTATTCAGTGTGAGATACATGTCAAGTAATTTAAGGATAATAGTTCTAACAAATAAAGCCAGGTTTTTGGTGAGTGTTGAACATCCTCTTTAAGTTAAGGTTCTCGTGGAACGAACAAATTCTCCTATTACACCATTATATACACTGGTTCAAGAACGAATCCTCCTAAACGCACGTATACACTAGGCCTATTTCTATGTTGAAGTAAGGAAAACTTTCTAATACCTCAATTAGCTAGGCTATTATAGCGAGACTGGCTGGAAATCACGTATACAAAGTAATAATTGAAATTTTATTGCGATTTGAAGATCCTAATTTGCTGACAAGGCAATCAACGCGAGTACATGTTTATGAGTCACATCACAGAGCAGGCTCATGTCATTCTCCGAACAAAAGGACTCGAAAAGTAGAGCATTCATCATCACATAATTGGCTACAACAGACAAAAAAATTAGCTGCAAACATCTGTTTCCATGTAACTTTTGTTTGGCTGGCATGATGATGGTGAAGATTCATCTTGTTTCCCTCCGATGGCCTAGATTGCTTAATAGGACCTAGGCATATTCTAGGCTCGCTGTCACCATTCACAATGCAACATACAGGATACGACCACAACAGTACCGCCCCGAAATCATCATCATCAGAGAATGACACCTGCATCTGGCCCCCCGTGGAAGAAGAACCAGTTCAGGGATCTATTTCCACCCGCCTCATCGCCTCATCCTCCTCCCCTGTTCTTGAAGAGTGGCCTCCCGTCTCATCTCCCCTCTCCTCGGCTCTTCATTCACCGGAAGACGGTCATCGACGCCATCGGGACGCCAAACCCAAACGAACGGCCCATGGCAGGTACTAGACTTACGGTGACGCTTCTATGGATCAGGGCCCCCGGGGTCCCCGGAGTCCCCGGAGCCCGGGCCAGTCTACCGTAGCCTAACGCTATTCACCGGCGCCACGGTTGTGGGGACCGTTCCCCCCTGCTCGGCAAGCGGGGGGAATCATTGATTTTTGGCCGGGCGAAACACCTGTCCGGTACGGTGCATGTTTCACGGGGGAACGAACAGACATGAATCGTGTCCGCTCGCTACAAGCTAAGCAAGGGATGCTGTCTTTTTTTCCTCCCCAAACATAAATTACGATGACTTACTGCCGGGGTCTTCTTTTTCTGTATCCCATGCAACATCATGTATACGCTATTCCAAGTCCTGTACGCTATTCCAGTACGCTATTCCAAGTCAAATACTCAACGAAACTAAAACTCAAAACCATGTTTTTTAATTGAAACTCTTCACCAGCCTGCCCATCAAACTTGTACCACATAATATTATTATACGGCCAAAAAAAAAATAAGGGTACATTTTAACGATCAATATAATAATGTAAACACATGCCTGCTGTGTTCATAAATTGGCAAAATTCACGCTTTATGGCGCATACAATTTACATGTGATTACCAATATTCAGGTAAATCATTTTCAATATGAACGTGCAAGCTTTTATGCACGTCCTTCGTAGTTCGTGTAAAAATATTTTATACATTTTCCTGGACTGACTCCCCATTTTGTTGTGGCATTTGTAAGAGAGGTGCTAAAAGGTATAGTATCATACTTTGGTAAGAAACCAAAACAGACATGTTCACAGATTTACGTATAACTTACAGGGTATGAATATGGTGGTGGTAGAAACATACAAAAGATTAAAGAAATACTGTGGCCGTTTTTCAATGTTTTTTTCTCAAAAAGTAGGCACCGTATGGGACTGAAATTTTCACAGATGACTGTTACTGTATCTGTCTTGATATTTTTTGCCCATGAATCTGTATTTCTTTGACAAAAACCAAAGTATGATATTACCTTTAAAAATAAAACTTTTCAAGGCAGCCTTACTCCAAGTGCAAACCACGGTCATTGACACGATGCTAATAAAAAATCAAATACATGTATATCATTCTTCGACAAGTCTTCACATCGAGTTCAAACACATTAAAATATTTCCTCCTTCGTGAAACATCCCCCAAAACAACTGTTCGGGATCAGAGTTAAATGCGGTGATTTACAGCCGTCCTCGTGAGAGGAACATAAACATGTAATCACCACTCTAATAACTAACTCGTAGAGAATCCGATACATATGTAGACGATCTTCACCGGGGAAGGCTAATGACCGGGGAACCCAGGATAGTTTGCAAATTTACGGGGGGACATCGTTGATGGGAGCATACCGTCGCAGACACGGTACAAGCAGGTAAAGCGTACGGTACCGGGCGCGGCGCGGTCGGCGTCGTTTGAGCTCGTTTTCTCCCAGCCGTCGTAATTCCATCGTCTTAAAGTCTTCAAGTCCCCCGGTCGCGTTGGCTGAATTTATGGCCCGGGCCCGAGGAACGACGAAGGAAACAAATAAGGTACTAATCTCTCCCCCGAGGAATCTGAACTGGGGACCGGAGTTCTAAGGACAGCGCCGCGACCGGCAACAGGGTCAAACACTCGCGGTGGTTCGGCTGGGTTCAACGGCGCTGCACAATCGCTTGGCTGTTGGGTTATAGGCCTAAACTTCTTTGGCATTACCGACGTTGTAAATATTGTCATAAATAGAAGAGTTTTTTTTCTTCTTCTTGGTAGTCAGGGACAGAAGTTTGTGGTTTGATGGAGTGTGGTCGACTGGTGTAGTATGGAAATACCATCTGGTCCGGGTATAAAGTGAATTAGTGTGGTTTTATTGGTCTTGTTTGGTATGATTAGGAATAAAGTGCTATATAAATGCACTTATTAGGCCCTATAATTTATGCTATAAAGAACGGGGATAACGGGACTGCCAGTCTAGAAGTGATTTGAAAACGTCACGCCAGCAGGAATGGCTCTTCGGATGTTTGATACCAAGCACTGTGCTGTCATCTTATTGGTCCACACCACGTGTCGGTTTAAGTCAAATATGACGTCATATCTTATGATATTAAAGGTAATATCATACTTTGGTTTTTGTCAAAGAAATGCAGATTCATGGGCACAAATACCAAGACAGATACAGTAACAGTCATCTGTGAAAATTTCAGTCCCATAGGCCCTACGGTGCCCACTTTTTGAGAAAACACGGTGAAAAACAGTGACAGTATTTCTTAAGTCTTTTCTCTTTTATTTTTGATCTTTTAAAAGATCAAAAAGATTTTCGGTCGTTGTTACTAGTTTCTGGATAAATACTCCACTTCAGGTGGAAACATTTTAACGGTATGTTTCTACCAGCACCATCTTCATACCCTGTAAGTTATACGTAAATCTGTGAACATTTCTGTTTTGGCTTCTTACCAAAGTATGATACTACCTTCAAGTAAACGCCATATCTTATGATATTTACATAATACACTAACAATAAACTTTAAAACATGTCCGCATGAACAGACAACATTGATCAAAATTTGCATTTAGGAAACTCAAGAAAAGCTAAACAAATTCGACTTCTTAAACCTCAAATCAAAACTTAAAGGCAACTCACAGATAGAATACGCGTGCAATAGTACAATGACCTCGACTTACCGGGGTCAGACGCTAGGGGGCGTAGGTCACCAGCCACTTCGGTTTTTTTTCTCCAGTTTTGGCCAATTTAATAATAATATTATGACGAACAACCGTTTGATGTGTTGCAACTTCGCCAGGAATGTTGAATTTTTTTGTCAAAAAAAAAAAAACGATCGGGCGACTGGGCCGTGTTGTTATGGTAAGGAACTGTAAGCCAGTGGAGCGAAAGTATATACTCAGCCAAGCTTATAGGAATTGGGACATGGAAAAAATGGAAAAAGACGGGGAGGGAATTTTGGGCTCGCAGAACAGAATTTCGATCGAGCTTGAAGGCTGCGGCCACAATCTCACATATGATTATTGTGATTTATAAATGCACGTGGCTGCAAATAAATTTACACAGAATAACTGGATTTCCATACAGTCGAAAAATGGTGACCACAACAAAAGACAACCACGACGCGAGGCATGGACGGGTCGCAATTCTGTCAATTTACCAAAATGTCGACACTTTTGCGGAGTTTTGTCTTGGTGCAGGTCGTAGACATAAATAATTCATATTTTTAGAAATATTTGAGGCTTTGCTTGGTGACAATATTGGTATGTGGATCGGTTTGCGGAAACACCATGTAAGAATCGTTCATACTTTTGCACTTCTATATATATCGTTCGCACTTCTCGTAAGACGGTCTTAACGTTTCGACTAGCCTGTTCTACAGTCTGCTTTAATCGGGGGTCTCCTGATGATGATTAGAACAGGCTAGTCGAAACGTTGACACTTTACGAGAAGTGCGAACGAAATAAGAATGTGCGAACGGTTCTTACATGGTGTTTCCGCAAACCGATCCACATAATTCATATTTTGTTAGATTTTTCAGAAAAAGAGTCAAAATCACTCAATTCAAGTAAACATAATCATCTATGTATAATCAAAACAATATTTGCATGTTTCATACATTGTGTCAAATTGTTTGAGAATGCGTATCAATGACGAATCGCGTAGCATCTTGTTTGTTTTGCAATATCGAATGGCAACTTTATACCAATACCATTTTTTCCTTCAAAAGAACAAATACCAGTATCTCCTGAAATCAGGCTCCAAGCCACAACTCGAAAATATTTCTCACCGCACGGGGTTATAATTCAGACACGTAAAAAGAAAAAAACTCTCTTGGTGTGTGTATATACGGGCGTATATAGGCTTAAGATTATCGCCCCACAATTTTTTCTTTTTTACCCGAGGATGGAGATCTGAAATAGAGACCAGATTTCTTGCCTGGATTACAATGTTTTCTTCTCTTACTGGAAGAAAGGAGCTACCGTCTTTTGTTACAAGTCGCCCGGTAATATGCCCTCGCGACGCGCGGTCTGAAACGCGATACTTAAAGCCCAAATGCAAACAGTCAAAGAATATACATACTGTATGTGTACTATGTATACATCACGGCCAAAATAATATTATAAGGGCAATGCATGGACCTATATAACTATAAATTATGCCAGGGCTTGTGAAATCCTGTTTCTTTTGGCAACCCTTTTTTGGAGGGATCTTTTGTGGTTCTGACAAGTTGTGCATTGGAGGGGACACGATATTTAGCTTTTGAATTTTTGAGGAGCCAAAATGCAGTGCTGATTACAGCCAACGGCGATCTAACCTAATGGAGATTGTTACTGATAATAATAAAATACTCCTTTTTTCCCCTCTGGAACATACGGGGGATATTTCTCGCCCCCGAATGCCGTTACTGTTCCCAACACCATAACAAAAATGGATTTATGTTAAACCCGGAATACATGTGTACGTGTACACGAGAAAACATGGCCACAATTTTGTTTTGATAACATACAACCACAGTGCCTGTTCTCCCAAACTGTGAATACTATATCCACATGCAGGCCTACATAACACAGTGTCATTCTTTGATGTGTGTGGGTTTTTTTTTTTTTTAATAAAACACATTAAAGGGAGCATATAGGATTTGCAAAGATGTGCGTTTTGGCTGAATTTGGTACTTAAACAGAAGTGAAGGTCTTTAAAGGTAGTATCATGAGACACCAAAACAGAAATGTTTACATATTTACGTATAACTTACAGGGTATGAAGATGGTGGTGGTGGAAACATACCGTTATTTTTCCGCCTGAAATGGTGTATTTATCCAGATATTAGTAAAACAACGACTGAAAATCTTGTTGATCTTTTAAAAGATCAAAAATAAAAGAGAAAAGACTTAAGAAATACTGTTGCAGTTTTTCACTGTTTTCTCAAAAAGTGGGCACCGTATGGGACTGACATTTTCACAGATGACTGTTACTGTATCTTCCTTGATATTTGTGCCCATGAATCTGTATTTCATTGATAAAAACCAAAGTATGATACTACCTTTAAATATCGCGGATACTGAACTTAGACTTGGCACAGAGTGGCTTGGGGGCTTATTATGTGCAGCATTTGACGGAAGGGAATGTGTATTGTGTATACGTGAGACCCCAATACAAATTATGCGCATAGTAATTAGCGCGCCCCACGATGCATTATTGATGTGAGACAGTTTTTTTTTTTTAGCTTTGCAAATGAAATCACGAGCTTTGATTTCAGTGCTCGCCGACGACTGTTGCATGTGTCATCATAACCCGCGACAGCATCAATGATAATGTGTCGGAATTTTAGATTTTAGATTTTACGATCTGCATAAAAAAAGTGTCGTTGAAATGATCGTAATCTGAAATATAGCGACCAAGCTCCGAAAACAACGGTTGGATCAAGCACAGGTCACAGACGAATTGACGGTGAACCCATAACCTAGCCGTAAAAGAAGTCAGGGTTTCAGACAGGAACACGCGTGAACCGAATAAAGTCATAATATTTAAGTATCGAGAGACAAATGAAAATTTCACGACATGAAATACCAGTTCAAATGGCCTTTAATATCAAATCCCTATTTGTTTTCCTTCGGAAACCTTAAGCTATAAAAAATAGTTATTTGTCTGAATCGAATAATTCCCCCTTCCCCCTCCCTTTGACACCAAACAGCGGGTCACGATTTTAGCGGCCATCAGCGCAAATCATCCGCCGTCCTCCGTCACGAAACGCTGGCCACATCCGTGATTGTCGACACGGTAAGACTCCCCGGAGACCGTGTGCCGCTCGCCCCGGCCAGCGGATGAATAAAACAAAAACAAAAATCCCGACCGTCACCGCAACCGGAATAATCTGAAAACTGTCTTATGACTTGTGCGCGAGATTTTCCACTAAATAAAGGGCAATCTGAACGATGGAAATAGCATGAGAAGTCAGTGATTTCGCATGACAAATTTCAAGGTTTGGAATAAACAAAAAATCAAAGAATAGAAGATGTTGCACCTTTAAATGTAAACGAGACATAGTTTCAATGTCTTCGAACTATTAAATGACAGTCAAAACGTATAATGTAGCTTTAATGGTTTTCGGTTTCCATTCATTGAATATAATATACGTGCATGCATGATGTGTAGTATGTGTACAGAGAAAATAGACTTGCTACGTGGCCTCAGCATATAGTGAGAATGTTCGCTACAAACTATGTTTATACCTCATTGAAAAATAGAAAGGTCCTCACTCAAGAACCAATCACAGTTGCCGGACGTCACGCCTTATAGACCAATGAGATTTCAGCGTACGGGGTAAGAACTTTATAAGATTGACCAATCAGATCGCGATACGGGCCGTGGTATAAGACTTGTGATATTTATCTTTACACAACCATTGTTTTTTTTTTGAACAAGCAGCTGAGCTTAATTATAACACTTTACTTAGCACAAACCAGGATTTGCTTAGTTCACACAAGCTGCCAGCAATTCCATGCCATCATGTGCCGTGATGTCCGCTGATTTCTGCTTTGTGTTTTGACCGTGCTAAGCATTTTGATTTTGATTTTTCAAAAAAACTAACTTTTCGGATTCAGCCCATGATGTCTATAGAAAAGGCTACGATGAGAGGGACCAATTTTATAAAACTGTTAAGCACAAAAATTGGCTAAGCATGATATTTCTGACTTAATCAAAACAGGGTGAACAACCAAATTTCCACGTGTTGTGTATCACTTGTGATTATTCTTTAGCAGTTGTTCGCTGACCATTATATCAAATGGAATTTTCAATGGTGGTTTGTTTTATTGGGCGAGACATATTTTTTGTGCTAAGCAAATTGTTTGTGCTTAACAGTTTTATGAAATTGACCGTAGGCCATACCGTGGCGCACACCACACCAGCCTGGGACAAGTCTACGCAACACCACCGCCATGCCATGCAATGCATGCAGTTATCAAAGCCTAGCTCCATGCAGTCATCACATCGGCAAAGTCGTCCTACATAAACCCGAACCTCCACGGCGCGGGAGTCGGCTGCACTTTTTCGCGCTCCGACACCAGGTGTGTTTACTGGGCTCAGATTCAAACTGACAGGCCGTGGTGGCACCCTAACGCTTGCCCACCAAGCACGGCTGGCAGCAGTAGGTTCGCCTAGAGGTCGTACCCCACGTAGCCACCAAGAAGTGGTAGGGGAAAAAAAAGAGAACTTGAAGAAAAAGCCTCAAATAAGAGAACAAAACTTAGTATATTCACATGGGTGGACGAACGAGGGAATTCTTTTTAATTTAACAGTAACAGGATTGGATAACATTTTATAGAGTATCATAACATGGGGGAAGCGCCCGAGGAACAATCCCATAATAAATCGAAAGTATACCTTTCTCTAGGGCAAATTCACTGTCGTTCACACACCAAAGACACAAAATCCCAGCATTTTGAAACAAACCATTCGGCTGCCATAAGAACCCAAGGAATGAACCGGCCTGATATATACTATGGGATATGAAAGATTCGCGGGTTCTATAGGCTATACGTGCTCGGAGTACGCAACGGCGTTTTCGTGATGTCAAAAATGAGAAAAACTTTGAAGAAGGAACAATCTTGCTTCAATATTTGCTCGTGTTCGGCTCTGCAACAAGCAAGATTGACTCGAGACTGAAGCCGAAAAGTACACGGCATCCCCCGGCAGCCGACGAGACTTGGCAGAAGAGTGTCCGTATGTTTGTTTGCCTTCTCCCTAGCTGTGTAATCATTCATCAACGTCATCAAGACCACAATAAACGGTGAAGGTCGCGGGAAGCTTGAAGCGGCGGACCCTTTCCATCCGAGATCTGGCAGGTTTATTCCCTCGTCTTCCATACTAGGACCTAGCTGCATCCCAAATCACCATCACTTCACACAATAACGGCCTCAATTCTCGACAGTCTATAAAATTCATATGACCCTATAGGAATTTGTGACCATGGAACTGCAGCGAGAAACATGCACACACACATCGATGATGGTTTAAAGGTAATATCATAATTCAAAGAAATACAGATTCATGGGCAGAAATATTAAGACAGATATACAGTAACAATCATCTGTGAAAATTTCAGTTCCATACGGAGCCCACTTTTTGAGAAAACAGTGAAAAACAGCTACAGTATTTCTTAAGTCTTTTCTCTTTTATTTTTGATCTTTAGTAAAAGATCAAAATGATTTTTGGTCGTTGTTTTACTTATTTCTGGATTATTACACCATTTCAGGCGGAACAAATTTAACGGTATGTTAAGTTCTACCACCACCATCTTCATACCCTGTAAGTTATACGTAAATCTGTGAACATTTCTGTTTTGGTTTCTTACCAAAGTATGATACTACCTTTAAACTAAGGCCGAGTATACTACTCCAAGTCGAATTGATCAAAGGCACGGATTGTCTCTTTAAGGTCAGTCGTCTTTGCTTAAGCGCTGACATAAAAATAAATACAGCTGAAGTTGGCCTTGCAGGCGATCTTGTGAGACGGGTATATAGACAACATTCTAAATACGAGGTTAGGATAATGTCCCAGGTGAGACTCAGAGAGATCGTGATGAAACAAACATCATTCCCAGTGAGGGGTAAAAGTAAAGTTCATTTATCATACCCTTAAGTCATAACCACATTCGACGCGTCGCATCACGGCTGTGTTTGTTATGGTCATATTGTTTTGAATAACATCTAAACTATACAGCACTATGTTGGGGGTCCAATTTTTTTTATAGCTGTTCCGACATTTCTGATGTCGCAACAGCTTTAGATTTCGTTCTGGTTTTTAAGTTATTATTATTATTCCTTCGCACTTTTTGCTTCCATAGCTTTGTGCGATAAGTTTAGTTATTCCAAATCTTTTATAATCTGTTGAGGTACCTAGGTCTCCGCTCCATGAAATTTAACGTGACGTCATCAGTGACGGCATGAAAAAAGTCTGATTTGTTTGCAGCTTATCTCGAGAACGACAATTGCTATGGTAATGATTCTTTTTGCAAAAAGCTTTGTTGGATCCTCTAGATAGCAATGCTTCTTTGAAAAATGAGCGTGACATCATCATGACGTCATCAGAGCTTATAAAGCTCATTAAATAAGTCGGAACAGCTCCGTGTTCGTTCATGAACACTGAAATGTCTAGTTGTTTTTTATACAAACGACAGGAATATTCGCGGCGGGAATATTCGCAGTTAAATTTATGGCGAGACATATTAAATGCTTTCAAAAAGTCCAAGTCAAAATTCTAAACAATCAGACTCCACGGATCAAAGGGAAAGATTTTGAAACAATTATTATTGAAACACACACACAGCTGTTTGTAAATTGGAAAGGATTAACCATCATCGATTGAACTTAAACGTTGACGGCTGACATTGAAACTTACACCGTGAAATGTGTGATTATTATTCATGTATTCGAAACCGTCTATACACAAGAGAAAACAATTAATTTATTGTCAATAATGCCATTCAACAGATGACGGCACTTCGCTTTTTTTGTTGTCAGCTGGTTCCAAAACAAAAAATCATACACGCTTCACTGGGCATATGGTGAACATTTGTCGTCTGACACCAATTTCCTCTTATCTTGTGACACAGAACAAAAAAAGAAAATCATTGGCTAAAAAAGAGGGGGAGGGGAGAACAGCCAAACTTATTTTCATTTGACAACAAACGGCAAAGAAAAAAAAACACATAAAACCTCCATCATGACCGCTGCACGCCGTTCGCGATCTGGCGTAGGCATTCTCAGCGAGACGCCACGGGAACACCACGGGTTCAAACGGCACGAAAGACCCGACGAACCGCGGGACGCCGGGTCCCTTCAAAGAACTTAAAGACTTCGGAGTCACAGAGGGCAACTAGAAAGGAACGAGTGTATGACACACACTGGCGTGAACCTTGCCTGTACTTGATTCATACATGACTATAAGGACAATTTAGGGACACTATTGCTTTTGCTGTTAGTTGGTGACTACAGAAATAAAACCACGTAAAACTGCAAATACAGTTTTACAAAGTGTAACAGTTAGACACAGAACAACTTTCTTCAGGCACCAACTCTGCCCATCCACAATCATCAAACCTATCACAAAAATGTGACATTTAGATATTATCAAATTATGTCTTATACTGCAGCTTTAAAGGTACAGTATACGTGATTGCTAACATACCCGGTACCCAAACAGAAATGTCCACAGATTTACGTATAACTTTCAGGATATGAAGATTGTGCTGGTAAAAACATACCGTTAAAATATGTCCACCTGAAATGGTGTAGGCTACTTATCCAGAAATTAGTAAAACATCTCGGAGTAAGTTCAAAACCATTCTTCATGTTTTATAAGAAAAATTGAGTCGGTTTTTCGCTATTTTCTCTTGATTCAGAATGTTCTAGTGAGCTAAAATTTTCACAGGTTTATCATTTCATGTATATGTTTGATCAGACAAAGTGTGAGTGCTGTTCTGTGACCTTATACCAATCATGTATTATGCCTTTAAGATATAAAGATGAGACACCCGTGGTGAGCATAAATGTGATGATTAATTTTCACATTGGCTCATCCCCTGTGGAGCGTGCATTATAGGAATCGTATGTTACATGAGCCGATTGAGTCCAACGTTATCTCGAGCCGATTTAATCTCGCGTTTACATCACGGTTTGTGTGTGGTTATAGGTGAAACGTCTAGCTGCGAAACAAGACCGGGTTGTGAGGGCTTGGAGTTAAAGGTAATATCATACTTTGGTTTTTATCCAAGAAATGCAGATTCATGGGCAAAAATATCAAGACAGATACAGTAACAGTCATCTGTGAGAATTTCAGTCCCATACGGTGCCCACGTTTTGAGAAAACAGTGACAAACGGCCACAGTATTTCTAAGTCTTTTCTCTTTTATTTTTGATCTTTTAAAAGATCAAACAGATTTTCGGTCGTTGTTTGGCTAATTTCTGGATAAATACACCATTTCAGGCGGAACAATTTTAATGGTGTGTTTCTACCATCACTATCTTCATACCCTGTAAGTTATAGGTAAATCTGTAAACATTTGTTTTGGTTTCTTAATACCAAAGTATGATACTAATATGAAGATTTTGGGGAGGGGGAGGGGGGAGGGGGAGGGGCAGATCACGCAGATGACGCACACTAGAGTACAAGCCGACATCACTGCCAGCAGGGGTGACCCCCTTCACAATAACCCCCTCTCCCCCTAAAATCGCCGGCCACAACCCCTGGCAAATATTTTAAGGACTGTGTGCAGCGAAGTCAATGCACACCGCAACTTATTTTGTATCCAAAAAAGAATCATTTTTGAATAAAAGACAGCCTTGACCCGATTTAAAGTTGACAAAATACATGTCGGTATTAAAGTGGCTTTTTAGTATATAAGCCTACCCTCCTGTATATACAACACACGTTCACATCAAGACACACTCCCCTCGAATATACGACCCCTTTCATGAATGCCAAATCGGTTTCTGATATCCAGAATAATCTTTTTTTTTTCTCTGTCTCTCTGGTCTCCATAAATTTGGTATTCTTGTTTCCCTCTTCTTTCATATTATTATCATTGACGGCGTTAAAATGAAATATGTTGGGTATTGTGTGGGTCTTTTTTTTTGCACTGGGATTAAATATACCACGGGGTTGGTGGTGTAGTATCATTGCTCAGATCAATCAATGGACAGACCATTTGGGGCTATATAGGCCCTTTGTGCTGGATTGGAGAACACGGCCCCCAATGAGTGAAATGACCGGAAACATAATGCAAAAGAGATTTTATTTATATGATTTATGGGCGTGCAGAGCGCTGAGAAAGAAAAGAAAAGAAAGCAAAGAAAAGGCTGGAAAAAAAAAACACCGGTGTATTTTTTAACGGTAGCAGGTTTACCGATTCAACACTTCAGCGTTGTTGTTTGTCAAAAAGGGGGATATATCCTTGAAAAGGGGTGAGCTTAGGTGGTTTTTGTTATGAGTGTTTTTCTACTTAAATGTCTCCAAAACTAGTAGCTAAATTGCACACAATGGGCATAATTGTGTGCAAAATGAACGGTCGATTTAATAGCCAAGTCGACTTGTTGCGCCTTTGCGGGAGAAGTTTCATTGAACACATTGGCCCGGGTTCAATTGCAACATGCATCATCTATCTTGAAAAGAACCCGGCACAAAAAAACTCCACACCAGACAACGACATAAAGTCGACCGTTAAAAAATATGTCTGTACATAAAATATGAATCGCGCATTGTGTACGCGTTAAGTCGACTTTTGCACGTAGGCTCAACGCGATAACAATGACTGTTTTCCTTCCGTCGTTTTGTTTCCATTGTTGATGAAAAATGTTACTCGGGTAAAGTCGCCGAAAGTTGAACCCTTTCTTGAATGGCTTACTGGCTTTTTAGAAATAGAATAGTTTTACCAAAAAAAAAAAAGTACAACATGTGAAACGTATATTGATGATGTGAAATTATGATAAACGTCCTTAATCTTGATCAATGGAAAGACTGATCCACGGGTGAACTGATTTAATATTACAAAAGCGGTCCAAACCATTATCATGTTGCAATATAAACTACCCATTTGTAACAAACTGGAGGGCACTATATCAAAATGACAGCCTATAACTTAAGCGGTGTTTTTCAAATCTAAGTACTTGTTCTGTACTAGCTTGGTGTTCACTTTTAAAACCAGTACTGTTATGCACAACGGGAAAGACATACTTTACTTCAAGCCTTGTGTGCAAAACGTCTTGGAGGAAAACGGCGACCGATTCGGACAGGAACTGTCAAGTTTTATTGCCGGATTCGACATCTTAGCGACACAAAAGCTGGGGTATTGTGTGAGCTAGCCGCGGGCGCCAAAAAAAAAAGAACTTGGGCCCCGGAGTTTTGATTTGAGCGCGACCGGGAGATGGACGATGCCGTGACGGGGGTCGATTCAGACGGGGTTGGAACGACGGGCGCTCTCGCTGAGCCTGATCCGCCACCGTGGTCCCACCTCGGTAAAGTTTTGGTATTTTTTTTCTTCTTTTGAAGAACCAGTGCCGATGTTTGTGTTTCAAATTCACTTTCATTGGCGTGATGGCTGACACACCTCCAGAAATATTATAACATTTCTGAAGGGAAAAAGACGACATCGAGAACAAGAAAGTAATTTTCTTCATAATAATAAAAAAAGGTTGTTTTTTTTAATAATAATAATATAATTTGCGATTCTTGGGAAAAAAATGGGAATAGGCCTTGAAGCCTGGTGTTTACCTTGAGCATTAGTCATGCCAATTAATATTTAATCTCATTATCAATTGCGTGAAGTATAATTCATTGATCTCGGTATTTAAATCACGACTATAGATGACATGTGAAACATAATGATCAAACCTAATGAGCAGATATCAAGCTTGGACATAAAACCTTTTCTGCCAATACTTTTATCAACATCTGTTGTGAAGGTCAAAACTCAAAACATATTACTTAAGCAATTTAATGGAGAGTGGTTTTGTACAAAATGACACCTGTTTCACTATAGCTTTTAAAAATTAAACAAAAAGTGCTCAAGCACTCCCAACAATTGGAACAATGATGTTCATTAAACGACTCTTTAAGTAAAAGAGTAAATGGAAAAACTCACAAAATAACAAGAGTGCGAAGTTGATGATTTTTGTTTCATAATTTCGGGTGAATTTCAGCGTGGGAATTTGTATACACAGGGGCTCTAAGCCATAACGATGCACTTACACGCAGACACGCTTAACAGCCGCTCATTTGACTGGAACGAAAATTATTTCTTTTTTTTCAACGCGCCATTAACCACTAAGTCCGCGACTCCGTTTTCAAAAAGGACCCAACCAAAAAGAAAAAAAAAGAGCAAAAAAAAAAAAACCTTAAATAGAAAGTTTTCCCAACAAATTTCAGAAGCAGCGGGTGGAGCATTATGAAATATGACCTTGCAAATAAGAGCTAGATCCTTGGAATCGTGACTGGTTCGCCAAGTTCACGCCGTATACCATGCGTTCACGGCAGGGGAGGCACGGGCTGCGTTGTGGCCCGTCCGACCGACAGCGCCGCCCGTCGTGATGACCAGGGTTAGCTCGGCTCGTGGTCGGTTAGACTTCCCCCGGCAAAATGACGACAAAAAAAGAAAGACCGAACGCCAATCGCGGGGAAAAAAGTACAAGTGCTCTAGGAAGTAAAAGAACACACACAAATATTGCAGACACTAACACACAGGAGAGCCTCAGGTATATACGGCGTTTATTATGAGACTTCAACCCTTAGGCTAGTTCAGACATTGCAGCATCGAAGATCACCGCTCTAGGCGTTCGTAGGCCAATACGCACACAAAAAACACAGCATCACACTGGATGAACGAAGAGTCTAAAATATCCAACTCGTTTGGGGAAGAGGGAAAGATATATAGACGGGGAGGCAGGGCGAGTGCTTTGATTGTTTAAGGCTTGAGGGGTTCCCCCCCTCTCTTTTCTTTTGTCTTCTCATTTCTGCTTGGACACCCATGTTAATTTACACTCTGTGCACGGCCGGGCGATTGTGAAGTGTCGCTCCCGGCAAAAAAAAAAATCAAGCAAATATCGCCGGTCGTTGTTTCTCCATCGAGTGCTGTATTGGATCTATCACAACATCACAACAAAATGGCTGCGATGTTCACGAGTGATAGCTATTATAAGGATGTTATTTGTTTGTTCAAAATGTTTGGCTTTTTTTCTGTCTTCAAAAAGCCGAATCGGCAATCACAATACGCAAACAACTAATGTCCGTTTGCCCTCCAGCTTAAATATTTCATTCAACTGGGTTTTTGTGTGGACAACTATTCTTCCATCTCCGACAGAAAACAAAAATAATTTTGAATGGATGATTATGCTGGGAAAACGTGATTTTCTCTGCGGATAAATATAATATTTGTTTTCACCACAATTTTATCAGGGAATTATTTCCACGTTTCTTGTCAGAATAAAACATATTAAAATTACTTTAAGGGAAAAAAATGAATCGGAATTTTTAAGTTCAGACGACAAAATTAAAGATGTCAGATTTTCGCTGTGTATTTCACATTGACTAGCGTGTAAATAATCCTAATATCATGAAATGACTTAAAATTATAAATATATTTTAACAAAATTATAAAACAAAAATAAATATCATTTCATCAGTTTACGATTCCTTCTAAATTCATCACTTCCACTAGCCTATCATTTTGAATATTGGCATGTTGGTCATATTTAAGGGTATAATACATGATTGGCAATGGTCACAGAACATCACTCAACACTCACACTTTGTATAAGCCAATATGTACATTTGGTTTACTAGTTTTGAATAAATACACCGTTTCAGGCGCAAATATGTTTACAGTATGTTTCTACCACTACCATCTTCATACCCTGAAAGCCTAGTACGAAAATCTGTGAACATGTCTAATTGGGTACGGTATAAATGTTTGGGTATCCTACTGTACCTTGAAATTGAAACTAAAAATAAAGCATGCAGGTAGATCGAATCACGCATTTTTTCATTCTATTTATTATTATTTTGTCAAGGGTTAAATTAGCTTTCGTACTAAAGCATGAACTTTCATCTGTGTTACAAATGAAGTTCCGATGAAGGTTAATAAGGCTAGGAAACGTCCCCAAAACCTGCCAAATTAATGAAATTTCCTCCCGATATTGAATAAACGACTCTTGCATTGACACGGCAAATTAATTTTATGGAGTACTTTTTTTTATTATGCTGAGTTATACGAACGTGTCACGTCACCAGCCCGCTAATGCACCTGTTTTTTGTCGGGAACATTTCCCCCATTGGGCATGAAACAGCCGTAGGAAGTTCTAGGACGTGGAGATGAAGAAGATGATGACAAAAAGCGCGCTTTCTATAGTCTCAGCATTTGGATATCTCTCTGTAGAACTTTTTACATCTGCCGAGGAAATTACTCGGTGGTGGTATGCAACGGGGCGATCGATGCGCTGGCCCGGTACCTCGATCGCCCGACTCCGTCCGACCGAGACACGCTCGCACCAGCTGCCCCTGATCTCCGCTGCCACTCGCCCGTCAATTTCCACCTGATTTCTGGTCTGAATTCGGAGCTATTGTTTTGCCTGCTTCCACTACATCCTGGCGATAAGTGAACCAGATATAAAACATCATCCCTCACGTTCTCCCTTATCCTATCCCCCCTCCGTCCTCCCCCCTGAAGAAAACACGACATTTCATCATCACAAGGACTCAAAAACAAAACCCTTTTTCCGGTTTCTGTTGTTTGGAGGTAAAACATCTCTTGATTTGGAGATTAAATTTTATAGGCGGTTTGAACTGGCACGATAGCGACACGTACAATACGGACGGACAAATAATACTGAGTCATGAATCACATCATAGGCCTACGTAGCAACAGAGAAAAAGCGCAAAGGCTTACAATCATTATCAAGCAGACACGTATGATGTTGCTTCGTCTATATAAAACAACAACTGAGTCAAGGATACAGAAACAAAGGCTACAGTTCTTGAATTATTAACAGCTTAAATGTATGCAGAGGCATGGGTGAGAACAGTCACTTTTGCAGCATGAAGCAAATGCAATAGAAATCACGATATAGATCAAGACAATGGGTGAGGTTTGACTTTGAAAGTAGGGCCTATATTATACACAGCGAGGCATGCAGAGAAATTAAAGTGTTATCAATGATGATTCTTGGTGAGCATCCCAGATTTATCTCATCAGAATCTCCCTCCGTGTGTGATGATGCACGCTTGGGCAAGGGACGCAACGTGTTTGATTGATGCGGAGTTACTATGGAAACACACACTGAGACGAAAGATGGCGCGGATGCTACCACAGTATATACATGATAAGAGAACTGCATGCAAGGCGATGTGTTTGCGAGATGAAAATGGCTATCGTTGATAAAATTTGAGAAGTTGTATATAAGGGGGTAGCATGAAGTGAAGTGATAGTCCGTAGCAAAAATTAAATCCGGGGCCAATTTCATAGAGCTGCTTAGCACAAAAATTCGCTATAAGCATGACATTTCTGTCTTAATAAAAACAGGATTAACAACCGAATGTCAAGGGCCCAATTTCATGGAATCCGTTACGGCCTTTTTTGTGCTTACGGGCACTGCTTTGCATGAAATCTATTTCATGGAATCCGTAAGCAAGAGCTTTCGGTTAGCGAAGAATTTCTAGGGTAACCGTGATCATTTTCTGCTAACGTGCTGTCGTATGCATGCTGCACAAATTCCTTGCTTACCGTTACCAAGAGGAAACTCTTCCGTGAAATATGCTAACAGTAACAAAAAAAAGTCTGCTACCGTAAGCGAAGAAATTTTGCTATAAACGGTAACGGATTCCATGAAATTGGGCCCATGTGTTGTGTATCACTTGCAATTGTTCTTTGGCTGTTGTTCGCTGACCATGACACGAATATCAAATCGAATTTTCGATGGTGGTTTGTTTTATTGGACAAAAGCCATTTTTGTGCTAAGAATTTTTTTTGTGCTAAGCAGCTCTATGAAATTGGCCCAGGACTATTGTAGCCTCTTTCCAAGGCTATTAGTACTTTGCGTGGCATCCCCAGACGAACCCGCCCATCTGTGCTGTACAGACAATAATGCCATCCACCTCAACAAGCCGAACAGAGCCTAAACTTCCAATCCCTCCTTCCAAAAAAAATAAATAATTGACCAATTACTGGTAATTTTCCCAGTCACTTTATGAAAATTGACCGGTCGGGCTAAGCACAATGGCCCGTGGGTTACGGACGTACGGGCTCACCCGTAGAACATAATCGGGGACGGCATCAATAATTGAGTATTACCGGGGTCGAAGGGTTCTTGGAGGACCGCGTCGGTACCCCATCAAACGGGCCGAACTGATACCGTGTTTTGTTAAGAGAGACACCCTTTTGAAAGAGGGGCTAACAAAAACGACAACTGTATCGTTTCGATCCGTTTCCTGGCCGGGGTCTTGTTGGAGAGCGGCACAGGCGGCTTGCGCTTTGCTTCGTCAAGGATTATTTCAGAGGTGTTATAAGTCGGGGAATATTACTATGAGACTTCGGCAGTGTTTTTGTCTCCTACACAGCGCGCATGCAATCGTCCTAGCTCCCAAGACATCAGAAAAAGACCAGAGAGAAACCGGTTCTCAATAAAGAGACGGAGATCCAGTTGTCCTTTCATGGAAACTCAGAGCAGTGAGACTGGGAGAGGTTAAAAAACAGAATGAAACCTGACAGACTGCATGAGTTGAAAAGGATCAAGAGGGAGAAAAAAATCTTTATGCCAAGATGAAAAGGATCCCGAGTATCTATTTAATTAAAGTTTAAAGAGGCCCTTTTGTTGGCCCGCAGACGGGTGTTTTGAAAAGGCTGATGGCCTCAACTTTTGACGTAAACGGTTTGGCTTCTGAAACTTACCCGACCAATTAAATGTTATGCAAGAACATTTTGGAGGTGGGGACTGGGGAGGGGGCTTGGGAACTGATTCCCATGAAGTAGCTTTGCAAACGTAGACAATTCAGACCGATTTCAAGAAAGATTTGAGGCTTTGCATGGTGACAATTGGTATATGTGGATCGGTTTGCGAAAACACCATGTAAGAATCGTTCGTACTTTCGCACTTCTTATTTCGTTCGCACTCGCATATAAGGTCTCAACGTTTCGACTGGCCTGCTCTACTCATCATCAGGAGACATCCACTGGGAAGGCTGATCAGACAAGATCTATTAGGATTTTTAAAATATTAAAAGAGTACTTTTCGAAAATGTCTGGCTCTTTTAATCATCGAGCCTCGTTTTTT
The DNA here is from genome assembly GCA_963971285.1 of Astropecten irregularis. Classification (NCBI taxonomy): domain Eukaryota; kingdom Metazoa; phylum Echinodermata; class Asteroidea; order Paxillosida; family Astropectinidae; genus Astropecten; species Astropecten irregularis. The sequence goes on from OZ020247.1 coordinate 12,898,711, forward strand.
CTCCCCCAATGCAAACTAAACTAAACATCTGCTAAACATTTTTAAACATCACCAAAAATTGCCCCAGATTAGAAAATCCGCTGGCGATATACAAGTGCAACTTGACAGCAACGCAACGTCATAAAGTCTATAAAGCAGCAAATTAGCGATGTGCGCGCGTACGCGATGCGTGATCAGTCATGTCGTGTGTACTATTGGAGTCATCTTCATATCTGACTGGGGAGGTTGGTGGGGGAGGGGGTGTGGGGGGGGGGGGGGGGGGGGTAGGGGCAAGAGACAGTGCATTTTACACCTCACACACGGCAGGATTCGCGGATGGACCCGACCAGATGGTAAGCCTAGAAAAACTCTATAAATATTTAATCCCCCCCATGCACCCCTTCCGATGTTCAAATATTAATAACTCCAGTTCAGCAGGGGCATTTTTCTCCTATGATATATTTATGACATCTTAAAGTCAAACACTTTGCCGCGCGGTTAATGTAACATCCGGTAGAATGGTTCGCCCTATATATTATATCATATAGGGCCTACAGACTTACTTCTAAATCGACTTGCACTTTTCTTCTTCTTCTTCTTCTAAAATGTCGTCGTCTTTTTTTTTCATTATACTTTGACATGATTCTTTTGTGAGAGATGCTTTTCGTGGCGTGGTGCAACTCTCAGATACGGGAGGGTGTACCGTCTCTACTGTCGGTGTCTAATGATTCATTTCACGCTGCATTGCACCACTAATGTGCCGTCCGGACCCTCCTTGCAAAAGAGAACAATAACCTCAACCCCTCACGGGAGAAGGGCCTTATGGGTCCCCCTGGCCGCCCTTAATCGCCCCTCTCTTAACCGATGTCGATGGCCGGCTTATACACGGAGCCTTCGGTCTCATTTTAAAGGGATTACGTCCGTGCACGCCTTTTCATTGATTGGATAACCGGATAATGTAGGATAAGTAAGCGACTGTATGATTCGCACAAAAAAACCTTTAGAGCTCCGCTGGGAAGGGTGATCATTGGGCACCGGATCAGAGCCTAACTATATTTCGAGCCGCTTTTTATGATTTCCGATGATAACTGCCCTATTTATTCCGCGAAAGTGACCAACCATAAAAATGCCATCAACCAACTCGATATCACACAACTACATGTAATAGCATGTCACGCCTTGAATAATACGAGGTCTCATCAATATAGAAAAAGAAAAATGCATTCTATTACAATTCGCGTAATGCTCTCCTACAAACTTTCTCACACAACCAAATTAATCACCTTTCCCAAACCTCGGCTCAGGCTACGGCTTCGTCTCTCAGTCAACCATATGCTGAAAATATAGGTTGTGTTTTTCCATTGAAGCTGAAGCTCTGTTTTCCTTTTCAAACCAGAGAATCTACTTCAGAACCGCAGCCAAAAGCCTCTATTTTGATACCAGTTATTTTAGAATGGATGCAAGAAATGGAGCCAGAGCCGAAGCCGAGGTTTGGAAAAGGCCCACGAAATATGAAGGCCTTTTCAAGAACGATCTTGCTAGGATCAAAATGCCAGACCCTCCTATATAACACCGAACAACTCTGATTGACTACATTAATTATGCTGTTAAAATCATGCAAACTTTCATTGGACTTTGAAATGTCTTTGGAATGTATCAATATCACAAATTAATCTATTGAGTTTTGTTAAATTGTTTCCGAAAAAAAAAAACACACCTCAAAAACAGCCTTTACCGTACGCAGTGTCATATTGGAATATTTGTGTCTGCTGCTATTTCAATCAAAATCCCTCAAAATTTGATCAATCATCGACAAGGCATGAAAAACACGTCTCAATGGCGGCATACTATCAAAGGCCCACACAACGTGACCTTTGACCCCTAACCGTCCTCGAACCCAGGTGTCCTGCGTAGCGGTTCGTGTATAAAGGCCGCAGCCCACGCGCTCACCTCGCGCCCAAGAGTCATCTCTGCACAGACTTGTGTACGAAAAAAAAAAGTGAAGAAGAAAAAGAAAACTAGATATATTGAAAGAGAAAAGACGAGCCCTGCAGCGGTCGTCTACCCCTTGAGGAATGCTTAAGGATTGTAAGCACAAGGAAAGACAAGAAATCCAGTAGGAACTGGAGAGAACGTCTAGCAAATCGAATTAATTCTAACCATCCCGTGTGCATGAAGTGATGGGCATTGGCGTGGTGTGAGGGCTGGGGCTATAGCAGTAGCTGGCAGGCGCGCAGACATGCACGATTACTGCTAAATCACAAGGAATGACAATTATGCAGCTAGATATACGAGGTGGCAGTGTGAGACCAACTGCAGCCCTTCTGTTCCAAACTCCAGAGCTCCAACTCGCGTATAAGTTTCTTAATCTCATCATTTCATTTGTACAAAAAAGCATTTAAGATGATGTCATTGTGACGTCAAAGATCACGTCAAATTCATTCCAGAGCCAATTCCATAGAGCGGCTTAAGCATGAAAAGTCTTCCTTGATCAAACCATGGAGGTAGAAATAGCCATAGATTGCCAACCAAAATGTTCATGTGACGTTTACTGCTTTTGACTTGTATTGGGCCATTGTTTGCTGAGCATTCACAGGGAGTTTAGGCTGGCATAGTGATTTCATTTACCAAGATTTTTGGTGCTTAAGGAAATGTTGGTGCTTATAGCAGCTCTATGAAATTGGCCTCAGTTTGAAATTAAACTGAACATGCATGAATTTACGGGTAATTATTTTTCTCTTCTAAGAATTCTAAGAACAATATTTCGTTCAGTATGTATTGTATGACATCAGACAAGCAGAAGTCACTGGTAACCGTGTCTTCACTGGTAACCACGAAAACAGTGAAATAACATCGTCCATACGGTGGGGGAACTTAAAACCGCATTTGAGTTATATCATAGAGCTGTTTGTAGCTCTATGGTTATATCATGTTTCTTTGTAAACAGACCGGTGTTTTCGTTATGCAATCGTTTACCCTTGCTCAGAGAGCCCCATCAGAAAGCTGTCAGAAGCGGTTTCCGTTGTCAGGTCAGCGGGAAGGAGTTAGACCTACCGGATTCTGCTGAATTTGTTCAACTCCGGCCGACACGATTTGACTTTAATTTTCCCCCTTCTGCTGCAACGACCGGGCCGCCCTCCCCAAACGCCGCATCTAGGCCTAACCTCCCCACCAGCAATAACATATAAACTGCCTCTCAGGCAAAAATAACCACGCGGAATAATAAAAAAAACAGAAACAATACACATGTTTCAGTGTTGTAGTTTTGCAACAGCCTGAAGAGCTCCGACGGATTTAAGAAAAGAGTGAGAGAAAAAAAAGTTTCCAACCGAAAAGGTCCCGAGGCTTTTGAGCGGTATACAAGTCGACAAGTTGGGCGTGAGCGGCAGCTGGTTACAGGTTGAAGTTTTGGCTCGGGTAGGTAGGCCTACACCCTCGACCCGTGGTGGTGTCTGCCTCCAGCCTACGGGTGGGACGCGCCGGTTGACGGTAGGAATGTCTTGCCCGTATGGGGAGAACCTAACTCCTTTGAAGTCACCGGTACCCTAGGGAGAAGCTAGTTGAGCTAGCTCTAGGGCCTCCCAAGTCTATACCTACAGGCTATCCCCTCTCCCCCTCTCTCTCTCTTGATACAAAACTACCATCCTAAGATCTTTCAGGATTAAGAAGGCGAGGTCAGAATAGTTTGAGGGTATACGCACATAGCCGAACCCAATTCAAAAGGGATGAAAGATTCTGGCGCGGATATGGGGATTCTACAAACTTGGAATGGTCTGGCATGCCGCGCCGAGAAGGTGGCGACAGGCTGGTAAATCCGCGCTTAAAACCCTGTGTATATTTTAAATATTTTGGCAGGCTCGGTGACAAACGCACATGGAAGTCAAGCACTACGATGACGACACATTACACAGTGTAGCTGATTCGCTGATATTATGATTACAAAACATGTCACACGGAAAAAAAGGTAAAGTTATCAGTGTGTGAAAAGCTACATCATCTTGAAATATTAAAGGTAATATCATACTTTGGTTTTTATCAAAGAAATGCACATTCATGGACAAAAATATCAAGACAGATACAGTAACAGTCATCTGTGACAATTTCAGTACCATACGGTGCTCACTTTTTGAGAAAACAGTGAAAAACAGCCACAGTATTTCTAAAGTCTCTTTTAAAAGATCAAAAAGATTTTGGGTCGTTGTTTGACTAATTTCTAGATAAATACACCATTTCAGGCGGAAAGATTTTAACGGTATGTTTCTACCACCACCATCTTCATACCATGTAAGTTATACGTAGATCTGTGAACATTTCTGTTTTGGTTTCTTACCAAAGTATGGTACTACCTTTAAGGAGAAATAAGAAAGAACGGGCCCATATGAAGAGTGTGGTCTTTTGACGTGTATAAATTATCAAAAGGTAGCGGCAATGTCGTTAACAAGTGAAAACGGGAGTATTATTGTGATCGGACTGCCATCCCAAAGCCCCAATTCATTCTTTATGCACCCATTAGCCCTGAGATTTTATTTGATGCCGTGTATGTTACAGGCTACATTCTGCCTAAAATAGAATGTAGACAAGGAGAAATGCTTGTCGTGTGGGCCCCATAAAACACCCCTCACCTGCGCCATTAGAATCCAATCCAACATGGTGACGAAAAGAACAAGACAGCATTCCCACCTTATGGCGTGACGAAAATACCCCATGATAGGTTTACCGTGCCAGGACACGCCCATTTTGTCCTGATGTGTGGGTGTTTTTTTTTTTTAAGGTAGTATCATACTTTGGTAAGAAACCAAAATAGAAATGTTCACAGATTTACGTATACAGGATATGAAGATGGTGGTGGTAGAAACATACCGTTAATATTTTTCCGCCTGAAATGGTGTATTTATCCAGAAATTACTTAAACAATGACCGAAAATCTTTTTGATCTTTTAAAAGAGAAAAAAATAAAAGAGAAAAGAATTAAGAAATACTGTTGCTGTTTTTCACTGTTTTCTCTAAAAAATGAGCACCGTATGGGACTGACATTTTCACAGATGACTTTTACTGTATCTATCTCGATATGTTTGCCCATGAATCTGCATTTCTTCGACAAAAACCAAAGTATGATATTACCTTTAAAGGGGGAGGGGTCGGTCATTTTTTTAACTGGGTAAAGTGAGCACGGGGAATCTGCGACACGGAATTGATTGGGTCTATGCTTTGAGACGCACCGTACACACATGCAGGTGTTGATGCAAGCACTGTGCAGTTCACGGAGCTGGCTATGTAAGCTGAGTTTGCTATAGAATATGTTTGCACTGCTGAATCTGAAACCAACTCGACTGATCGGAGTCTAATTCCCTAGTGTGACAACCGTAGGAGACAACGTGTCACCAAGCAGTATCTTCTCGACACTATGACAGTCACCGTTTCAACCGCATCATAGACCTATACTTTTTGTTTCAAGTGTCATCATTTCTTGATCAAAGTTGTATAAAAGTTTAAGAATGACAACTTTGGGTTTTGATTTCTGAAATATCATAAATTATTGATAAAAAGTGCCGGCTAAGAATAACCGACTTAAAAAAAACAAAAATCGGAAATTGAAGATCGCACGACATGTGAGCTGTATATGAACAGAATATTTATCGAAAGGTACATTTACGAAAAGTCGAAAAGAAAGCTGATGAAATGCACACAAGTAAAATAATATGAAAACCGATGGGATTTGAACATTTCGAAATAAAGGAATCGAATTTGGTTGTTTTTTTACCTGTATGACCCGCATGTTGAGACCAGTCTCCTGAGCAAGCTGTTCACGTATGTGTCTCGTGGGCTTGGGCGTGGCCGCAAAGGCAGCCTTCAATGTCTCCAACTGTTTGGCCTTAATCGTAGTCCTTGGACCCCTCCTCTTTGCCCCGGACACCCCTCCCGTCGAGCCCCCGGTACCACCACCCTCGCTGTCCCGGTCTCTCTCCAGCTTGATGCTGTCGTTGTTGTTGTTGGACTCCTTGGTCCTGTTATCCACGCCGTCGTCTGTCAGGGCGTTGGAGGGTGCCGGTGAGGGCTCGGGCATGTCGGCATCTAGTAGGTCTTCACTGCCTGAGATGTCCCCCGTTGAGCCGTCGTCTTGACTGCCGGCTAGGCTGGTGTCGCACGGTGTCAGTCCGCCATACGAGTCCATGATGTCCGGGACCTGGGCCTTGCCTATATCAACACAACAAACAGGCTTGTTAGCAAAGAATCACTTTCACTTCAAAATTCTCCATTAAGAAGATATCATGCATCTGAGTTAAAGTTAAAAATTATCACATAGGGGGATTAATAATGATTAAAAATTAAATTAAACAATTGACAAAACAAGCAGATTAACAAATAGATCAATAAACATAATTATATCAAAGACATTACAAACTAACAAACAAAAAGATAACAAAACAAACATATAAACAAACAAATTAACAAACAGATTAACAAAAATATAACAAACACATTAACAAAAAATATATCAAACAACAAACACATTAACAAACACATTAAAATACAGATAAACATGTAAACAAAAATAACAAACAAACATATTGACAAACAATCAAACAAACAAACAGACATCCTGCATAATCTATACACGGCCGAAAATCCAGTCGCCAAATAAATAAAATAAATTCAAATTCAAATCAACACAAGGACAGATAAACGATGAAAGAGGAGAAATAGGCCAATAGTAGACTAACACCCTGTCCAACAAATAATCGTGTATACTAATCAAACGAGGGTCAACCGGTCAGAGATAAGTACACACAAATTAAGGATTGAATGAAGACTATATGGTATTGATTTACAGAAACTTGGAGTGTGGGTGTTTGTTTGTGCTGGGTGGGAGGATGTATGTTGGTAAACAGTTTTCAGGACAAGCTTTCAGGACAATCCTGTTTTCCCGATATGACATTTTCAAATTACACATCTACTGTTATCCATTATCACATTTTTTTTAACTGATTTTATTGGAACACGATTTGTAAATATCAAAGCTATCATAATCGTCATTATACAGAATGATGCGACATATTGTTCCGTGTGTTTGACATGTTTTTGCTGAGAAGAACTGATACTGATATAAAGGTTTTGGCAAAAATAAAAAATGAAGTGAATTGATTGTCTACATGGCTTCTTTATTGCACCGTGGCTGGGTTCTCTATTGTACATGCACGCCAAGAGAAGCAACAACATCAGGCTGAGAATGAATTGATGCGATCAACCAATGAGTATGCCTCACGACGTCATGTGATTCAATTTAACATTCAAATTCAACTAATCAGATTCTCCTAGCTACGCCGGGCCCTTTAAAAGTCAGCATTAACATGCACCGTATGCCACCGCATGTATAAATAATTGAAGAAGCTGTTGGGAGAATTTGCTGAATTGAATCACGGCGAATCGTCTGACGGAAAGCCTTTTTTTCTGAGACTCGGTGGCAAAAAAGAAAAAAAAAAGCCCGCCAAAAAATTACCCCCGCGTGTGCAGTGAAAAGAAATCTTCACCAATTTCCATCGTAAATGACGCTGTTTTACCCTTTGGCAAAATCGCCAGAAACACTACGTCTATAACTTGTAACCAGAAGAGAAGAAAAAAAGCCAGGAAACCACTCACCTGCGAGTAACGCGAAATGGGAAACAGTGTTTGTAATTGCAGGGAAATTACTTTGTATTCAACGAGCCTAATCTATTTTGGCGGGTTAAGTGTGGTGCAGCATTCCTTGATTGCGTTAACTTAACGCGGCGACGGTACGTGTGTCGCGCGGGGGCCATTGCGTGTATAGCGGTTCAGGCGGGCTTGGAGCCCGGGCAAGGCAGCTCGGCTGTCGAGTCTCGCTCGGTCAGAAAATCAAATGTCGAAACACAACAAGCATGTGATATATCAAAAGGACCCCAGGCATTTTTTCCTCTTCATCGGAACCGATGGCTTGTACTTTGGCGTCTACAGGTGAATGATACAATAGTACGTTGCACCATGATACATCGTGTCATTTCAACCACTATAGACAAAGGGGATTCTAACTTTCTCCACCCAAGGCTTGCCTGACAACTTATTCACATCACTTTCCATTGTTGATACCAACATTATACAAAATCTGTCTTTGACATTTCACTAAACAACGACAAACTGAGAAGATTCAAAATAGGGCTTACCTCTAACAACAAAAAAGGAAACCTTTATCCATATAAAGCTGAAATAAATCTAGTACATATAGGCCTTAATTCCTGGCTTGGGTCAGGCCTATATCTCTCCATCATGCACAAAGGCCAGGGGACATTGGGAAAAAGATAATGTTCACTGGGAATTTGTAATTTCAAAAGAGAGCTTGTGCTTCCCGTCTATATATACACCATGGACATAAATAATCACCAGAGCCTCTCAGCTCAGCGCACATCATGCTGATTTGCCAACGCGACGTGCTCGGCATGAAAATGCAAAGCTTCCCAGCATGCCAAGGGAAACTTTGTCATCAGTCTGTTTTGTGCGAAGCAGACGATAATTCAATACAACCACTGACTCTGTTAATACATGCAATGCAGTTTGGACCCTAGCGGAAGTAATTTTGACGGTTTTTCTGGGTGTGGGTTTCAGGAGTTTTTCAAGCGTGGATTTCGGGACACGGTGGGAGTTCAGTATACACGTGGCATTTGAATCGCATTGCAAGTTTTAAAAACTTATGCACGTGGCACATTCGCTACAATAAATGTAATTTGCATATTGGTACAAAATATCAATCAAGTGCGCCCTCTGTTGTTGGAGTAAAATAATTTTCGTAGCTGAACAGACAACATTTTCTAACGAACTGGATAAAATAACTAGATAAGATATATTGAAATAAAGCAAGTCTGCATGTTGGTGTGAATATTGCCTGCCATCATTTCACTAACGCCAATAGAGGGAGCTGTTTACGACCCGTAAATATCACTGATGTAAAACATATTAACAAGGTTGCATTAAAATTTCCTTGTCAAATTGAATAAATTAAATTTTTCATCTTTTCGAGTGATGGTTTTGATGGCAGTGTACTTTTTTTGTTTAACTCGTTAGTCACGAAAAAAAAAAGTAGGGGTACCGCGGTGAGCTGTTAAATCCACCAGCCGTGTGATGCTGCTACTTCACGGTGAAACAATGCCACTGGATGCGGCAAAGTAACACTACTTCAACCCAAAAAATGATTAAAATATCCACGCAGTATAAATTTGATGTGAGTAATTCCACAGACCAGCTTTTTGTACGGGTATATAGACAATGCATTGCTGATTATTTTAACAAACTTTTACAACAGAGAAGGGAAACAAATTTATTGGCATCATCAATGTCTATAAAACGATTCAGTGGACAACAAAAACCACAAATTCATTAGCGGCGCTAAAATAATTACGTACCCGTATATAGATACCAGGACATTATTGCTTTCAAGGACAGTATCATAAAAAAATAGACACACACGGAAATGCACACCAAGCACCTGTGAATTCATCCATTGCTAGTGGGCTTGTATGTAAATGCAAAAGAGTGAAAAGCCACTCTTTGAAGAGCAAATATGAGGGACAAATCTTTTTCGAATTGTCTTCCACTCTTTTATTAGAGTGAAGTTTGCATCGTTTTGAGTGATTTTTGACCCTGACCCAGAGTGAAATAACCACCTGTCTTTTTAAGAGCCATATGAAGGGAAACTCGATTCTGAACGAGTGGTATTTTCACTCCTTTGCATTAAGAGAGAGATGTAATACTTTGCCATCAAGAAACTGATGTTTACTGCGAACAATCGAAATACATGTACTTTCTTTTTGCCAGTAGGCATATATGCTGTTTATTTTCTCGTACTGGTGAGTGGTTTCAGGGATGTTGTATATAGCCTACGTCTGTTTAATTTTAATGTTAAAATAAAATTGAAATCATATTTGTTTGGATCAGTTCTTGTGTATAATAATACGCGTACGATTCTCAAAGCTGTCGAAATGATAACAAGTCTTTCGATCGATCGTAACACGATTTACGGAGGATAACCCATCGTAGGGAGGGCCTATCCCACGTAGGGCTGCAATACATCAAACTTCCTACGATTGATAGTAAGTTACGATAAGTTTGGTGAAATTGACACCCAGTTCCAGTATGGGTCCCGCAAATAAGGACTGTTTCTCACGGTCTTTCTGATGAAGCAGAAGTACGTGTATTTTATATGTTCAAACTCATTTTAAGCGGTTAACCCAGCAATTGGTGACTGTGGATGTCTGATAATAAGCTGTCACGTGAACTGCTTCTCATCTTAAAAAAAAGAATTCTCGGAATAGGGTTCTTTCAACTTATAACTTTCAGGGGCGCACGTCCGACCACTTCTCAACGGGGCTCCGCTTCCATAACCCAGAAAAAAACCTCTAAGACTTGAAGCGGCCCGTATATTTTTGCCATCACCCTGGAGCGATAGGTCTCTGGTCCTTCGGGCGACTAGTTTCTCCGGAAACCCTAGGGCTCTTGCCGTCGTGTCATTTTTGGGGGTCATTACTTGTTTTTCTTACAAGGATCGGAGATGAAACAGTGTTTTAATTTCGTGTCAGGGCTCACGCCGGTGGCGTGCAACTCTTCCAGCGGGAACACTAGGTCAGAATCCCGGGGTTGCTCAGTAATGAGAAACGTGATCGCAGTCCAATGAATTGGCTTTGGCCAAAAAAACCCAAAAATTAAAATAAGAGTGACCTAAATTTTCTTGTTAAACCCAAAGTCGCGGCATTTCAATGCCTTTTACAGCACTGACCGCGATAAATGGGGAATGATTTTTGATCTCTCATGATTATAGTATATCTTTAGATATCAACGCCTTAATTTGAGTTTGAGTTATCAGATTTCGTTCTGATTGTCTGGGTAGGACTTGTACTTATTATTGTTCGTTAAATTAACTTCCATCAATCATTGACAGACATTTTTTAAAAGAAAAGCCAGCCTGGAAAATGAAAAATGAAACACACTTTTAATTTGTGCTAGATAAATATACTGTCAGATGATCAATTTAAAATTTAAAGGTATAGTACATGATTGGTAAATGTCACAGAACAGCACCCACACTTTGTCTAACCCAACATGTTCATAAAATAACACACCTGTGAAAATTTGCGCTCAATCGGACATCTGAGTCACTATAGCGAAAACGCGACTCAAAGTTTTTCTTATAAAACATAAAGAATGGTTTTGATCTTACCCTGAAATCAAAACTATTTTCAGTCTTTGTTTTACCAATTTCTGGATAAATATACCATTTCAGGCGGAAATATTTCAACAGTATGTTTCTACCGGCACAATCTTCATACCCTGAAAGTTATACGTAAATCGGTGAACATTTTTGTTTGGGTATGTTACCAATCCTGTACCGTATCTTTAAATTTCACAGTGTTTATGTGTGTGTATGTCAGTGAAATAATACTCACCGCATGCTTTGCTCATGTAATCCTCTTTACATATAAATTGGTTCTCGTCCACCACGTACAGTTCCTCACCAGTGGATAACTGGCGGCGGCATACCATGCATGTAAAGCAATTCAAATGAAACACTTTATTTCGCGCACGGCGAACCAGATCACTGGGTAATATGCCCAGAGAGCAGCCTGCACATTTGGTCCCGTACGTCCTGCATTGAGCGAATAAAGAAGATGAAAAATGAAAAATAGTTAAAGGTAATATATCAAAGTTTGGTTTTAGTTACCGAAATGCAGATTGAGCAAAAATATCAAGGGATATACAATAATTATATAACAGTCATCTGTGAAATTCCCAGTCCCATACGGTGCCCACCTTTTGAGAAAACAGTGAAAAACGCCCACGGTATTTGTCAAAATCTTTTCACCGTTATTTTGATTGTTGAAAGATCAAAATAGTTGTGTTTTTTTTGTCATTGATTTTACTCCTTTCTGGATAAATACAGAATTCAGACAGAAAAAAAGACATGTTTCTACCATCACCATCTTTATACCGCGTAAGTTACAAGTATACATCTGTGAAGATTTCTGTTTCTGTATACTACTAAAGTATGATATAATAACCTTTAAAAAGGTAATGTCCTACTTTGGTTTTTGTCAAAGAATTACATATTCACGGGCAAAAATATCAAGGAAGATACAGTAACAGTTTTGCTCTGTGTACACTGTAAACGTAGTAATCTTGGTAGCATGTTGCCCAGGTCTGTTATTGCTGAAAATGTTGTCAGTGTACACAGAGCAAAACGAGTTGGGTAACATTTCGCAGCAACATCTCGGTAACATGTTGGCCAAATGTTGATAGTGTACACAGGGCCCAAAGTCATGTTGCCTATAGGTGTGTTGCCCTATAACTGGGCAAAATGTTACCGAAATTGTTGACAATGTACACTCTGCTTAACTCCGTTTTTGGGTTTACTATACTCATTGTCCCACGTATATCGACAAAAACCTATTAATTTCACGGTACATGATACTCCATGAATATATGTTGCATGAACAATACAAACACTTGTTTGGAGACAAAGTCTGCCCGAGTATAAAAAAAACCCTAACCGGAAATGATGCATCCCAAGAATAATGACAGCAAGGAAATCATCTGAATGATGACGTGAGAGATTATTGCTGAAATGCTGAAATGACCTATCATCACATATCAAATCCTTCTATCAGAAAAAAAAAATTGTCTTCTCTTCTTTTGAGGATAAAAACCATGGAATTGTACAGATGATTCTTATACAGCGTGTCCCCCCAAAACGCAACACGTTGTGTCGAGAACCATTAGGCCTATATTAAAATTAAACTGTTTATTACTTCAAGATTCAGATATGTGATACAGCCATGTCTTGGCTATGTACACTTTGAGCAAAATTGGACTGATATTGAGTGGAAAAACTAAGACTGAATTACCCAACCTCAAAACCCGATTTTCATTTTTCTTTCAAACACATTATTGTATTGACCACTTAAGAATAATATTTTGGAATACTGCAAATTTGTTTTAAACAGTAATCTTTCAATTGATCATATTTCGCCAATTGCAGCCCGATTTTGCTTAAATTCTACATGGTTATAGCCAAGATATGGTTGTATCATATAGCTGAATCTTGAAGTGATCAACAGTTTAATTTTAACGTAATGATTCTCGACAAAGTGTTGCGTTTTGGGGGTACACGCTGTATATTATACTGCACTGCAAAGTTTAATCACTACGGATTCGAGAAAAACATGTTTTAGTTACACACGAAGAAGTATTTCAACATAGTTGAAAACATATCGAATCACAGATAACGTCACGCATATTAAATACCTGAAAAGACCACGTATGTCCCCCCCTCCCCCAACCTAATAGAAAAAACGTCTTAAAACAAAAAAACAAACAAACTAGCAAGCAACCAGCACGTGAGTCCGACAAGCATGCAATGCAGGTAAGCAAGCAAGGAAGCACAAGGACTTGTGACTGGGTGCTGTTGAGAGCGGGCAGCGTGACTTCACCGGCACGTGTACCTCGCTAAGCTGATGGGTTCAGGTTCGGCTCAGCTTAGCAATCGGAAGCCATGATACCTCCCTTAATGGCAATTAGTCTGCAGCTTATAGTTGTCGGGGCGATTCTTCTTCAGAAAAAGAAGAATATTTGGAAATGGATGTGGTATAGGCAAATATACCGCAAGCAACAAACAGAAGTCAGTTACGTCACAAAACACGATGTGAAGCTGCTAAAACCCGTGCGTTCTTGTCACGTGACTAACGGACAACACGTGATAAGGTTTAATGAGGCCACATGCATCAAATAATAATCTGGCCTGACCGTCGACTGTGAACACATAGATTTCAATTGTATTTATATCTATAGTGTGCTGGCTGTGCATGTGCTATACAGTCACCAAGCCAGGGACTTGCCGTTTTGTTGCAGAAAATTAGGTTTGTACATGTCAATGTATTGAGCACTGTATAATAATAATAATAATAATTGTTAAATTTATAAAGCGCTTCTTACAAATTGTTTCTAAGCGCTGTATATAGGGCCTACATGATTACCAACGGTACCAAGTTACTTCAATCATGGAGGAAGGAAAAAATCTGTTTTCCTTCCTCCACGCTTTAAAGGTAATATCATACTTTGGTTGTTGTCAATGAAATACAGATTCATGGGCAAAAATATCAAGACAGGTACAGTAACAGTCATCTGTGAAAATTTCAGTCGCATACGGTGCCCACTTTTTGACGGAAAACAGTGAAAAATTACCACGGTATTTCTTAAGTTAATTCTCTGATTTTTAATCTTTAAAAGATCAAAAAGAATTTTAATAAATACAGCATTTCAGGCAGAAGAATTGTAATGGTATGTTTCTACCATAACCATCTTCATACCCTGTAAGTTATAGGTAAATCTTGCCGTTTGGGTATACTACCAAAGTATGATACTACCTTTAAGAAACACCTTCAGTTTATCAGCTTATATTTTCAATTTAATAATCACCAATATGCGACAAAAACAAGGGGCAGTGCAGCACCCACAACAAACGTTCATGTATATAAACATCATACTCCTGTTCATTAACAAAAAAAATCATTTTAAAAATTGTAATATATAACAATGTGTATAATTTTGTTGTAGATTGGTACTTTTGGACGGGCGGTGAAAGTGTTAAAATTCTAGTCATGGCTTGGGCCGTCGTGCAGAGTTTTTGTTTCACGTTTGGTTCTATACAGTATACACTCCAAATGTATGTGACTGACCCACAGAATTGATATCGACTTCATCATTCATGCTACTCACGTTACATAACGCACTGATAGTACGAATACATTTTTGTACGGATAAAACTGCAGAACAAAATTCTAAAAAAAAAAATATAAGCACTATGTGACCATGGAGGAATTTCTTTCTCCATGATGTGACTAAAATGTTGCCACCTGACATACATGTGGGGTGTTATTCTGCCGTTTTGGGCACACAATGCAAATACTGTACTGGTTGTGGGCTGAATTATGGTACACAATATCAATCAAAATCATTTTCTTTTAAAGGCAGTATCATACTTTGGTTTGAAATACCAACAGAAATGTTCACAGATTTGCTTATAACTTACAGGGTAAAAAGATGGTGATGGTAGAAACATACCGTTAAAATTGTTCTGCATGAAATTCTGTATTTATCCAGAAACAATTCTGATCTTTTAAAGATCAAAAATAACGGTGAAAATATTGAAGAAATACTGTGGCTGTTTTTCACCGTTTTCTCAAAAGGTGGAAACCGCATGGGAATGAAATTTTCAAAGATGACTGTTACTGTATCTGTCTTGATATTTTTGCCCAATCTGTATTTCTTTGACAAAAACCAAAGTATGACATTACCTTTATATTTTATATGGGCCTATTATGTCATGATATTCCAATGTAATATATCGAGAATTGAACACCTAGACATGATTTTTTTTCTTCTGAAAAAGGACCCTTTTTAAGTCAAACATTCAATTAAATCGATCGCTCTTATCAACTTTCGAGTGTGAGCCAGGTGGGTTGATTTTTGAGGAGTCCGCCCACCAAATAAATGATAGCACCATTTGTATTGAAAGTATAATCGACATGTCACAAAATGCACAAATATTTACAAATCAGTAGGATTTGAAGTTTTGCATGGTGGAGACACTAGAATGAATTAGACTTTCAGAGACACCATGTATAATACTCTTTGTGTAAGGTGTGTGGTCCTGAAAAGAAACGATGAGTAAATTGTCGACGTTTCGACCAGCGGAGAGAGAGTGTCTCCTCTCCTGACGACGACCAGAGCACACTGGTCGAAACGTCGATCTCCTCTCATTTACAAATCAATTTCCTTGCTTAGCCAACTTTGAGTAAAATAAATGTTTTCAGATAGTTAGTTTCCACTTGCCTATAACAGAACGAAAGAGGTAAAAATCCGTGACAGAACTAAAATCCCTGAAAATGAGAGAGCTATTTAAAGGTACAATACATGATTGGTAAAGGTCACAGGACAGCACTCATACTTTGTCTGATATCAAACATATACATGAAATAATAAACCTGTGAAAATTGAGCTCAATTGGACATCTGAGTCACGAGAAAATAGCGAAAACCCGACTTAATTTTTCTTATAAAACATGAAGAATGGTTTTGATCCTACCCCGAGATCAAAACTGTTTTCGGTCTTTGTTTTACTAATTTCTGGATAAATACAGCATACGGACGAACGATCTTTGGAAAAGACACTAAATCTTGATTTCCTTGAAAACCACAGCATCTGATGAACCATGTTTTTTAGGCCTTGCAAATTGTATATGCTCCCTTAAATCTCAAAACAATACTACTTAGTACTTAACACATGCTTTAAAGTCCAACATAAAATCAAAAGTTCAAAACCATTAGACCTATTCTCTTTCCGATTTTCTAATCCATACAGACCAGCGCACTTCTATAATCCAAGCCGCCTTATATAAAATAAATAAAATTATAAAATCTATACAGTTTACTCAATCTCTGATTAGGGTATAAACATTAACATTATTTTTTGCAAACCAGAAATGTTGAAAGTTTTGTTCAATCAACGCTCAATAGCGCAAAAGACATTTTAATAAAATTCAAATTTATGGATACCGGTATTTTTTTCATGCAGTTTCGCAAAAGTTAAGTCATAACTTTTTACGATGCATAATGATTTTGGGTCATCTCGTACCCAAGTTAACTCGTACCCAAGTCATCTCGTACCCAAGTTAACTCGTACCCAAGTCATCTCGTACCCAAGTTAACTCGTACCCAAGTCAAGTCGTACCCAAGTCAACTCGTACCCAAGTCAACTCGTACCCCTATGCAATTGTGAATAAAATCCCGTTCGTGTAGACTGTGACATTTTAGTTATCGTATTTTAATGTCTCTTTTAATCGAAAAAATCACATTAACTTCAAAATTATTATTTATCCGCCTCCAAAAAATTCCTATTTCAAAATCAATTGAACAACACCCCACCCCTCACCGTCCGTGTCAAAATTAACAAACTATTAAAACACAGCAAAATAAAAACAAACAGACAGTAAGCCTAGTTCAAGAGTTGTAGTTTTATATATTCATCTTAATTCAACCTTTACATAGATGTCAATTTAATACAAGTACGTAGTATGACAGCTTCGAAGTCTGTTGGTGGCAGCCGCATGCCTTGTGCAATAAAATACGATGAAGTTAATGTGATTTTTTCGATTAAAAGAGACATTAATGGGGTACGACTTGACTCGGGTACGACTTAACTTGGGTACGAGTTAACTTGGGTACGAGATGACTTGGGTACGAGTTGACTTGGGTGTCATTTTTGGGGTACGAGTTGACTTGGGTACGAGTTAACTTGGGTACGACTTGACCCATTTCGTGCATAATATCTGAAATTATATTAAGCAAGTCAAACTGTTATTTGTCAGTGTTATGACATAATAAATCATATTTATTTGCTGAGTATGGTAACTGGGAGTTTTAAGACAATATAAATAGGATTAAAAGTATGGTTTTAAAACTTTTTATTCTGAATGTGTTTTGTGTGTAATCTGGGATGATTTTAACAACAATGTAGCAGAGGGATTTATGGCATAAAGACACGAGGTAACATCTTACCTTGAGAAGTCAGCTTTACAGAACAATTTCCCGTCCCGTGAGAAACATTTTTCAGACAGTCTGGACTTGCAGTGACAGCATTGAACGCACTTGACATGCCACGGCCGATCCAGCACATTCAGTAGGAAACGGTCCAGTATCGGGCCTTTGCAGCCAGCGCACATCTGAACCATACTGGCGGCCGTGCTGCGCGTCGATTGAGCCGGTGGGGCCGTGATCAAATCACGGTGCTCTACTCCCCCGTTGATGGTGTCCGTTCCCCGGGCTCTGATGGCGACGATGGTACCGCTGCCGAGGCGGAAATCCCCGGTCCTATTCCGTCTGCTCGCCGTCTTGGTATCGGAGCAGATAGAAGGACACCAAAAAAAGAAGAAGAGGGCTTCCAAAGTCTGATGGGCTTTTCTTGAGCCAACCGATCTTTGGGGGCAGGAATCCTGAATGCCAATACCAGTAAAAAAGACTCTGATCGTATCTAAGTAGACGACGAAACAGCTGGCGTGATGGAAGGTGACATTCCACCGTGTTGTGTGTGCAGGTTACCGAAACACCCTTGCCCGTTCACCCGTGTATATACGGGGCTTAGTCACTCGCATACAGTTCAACAATAAGCACAATATAGTTCTTCTACACCAACTTGAATACAGTTGTGGTTTGTGAACTTATAACAAATTCATCCAAGATAGCTGTTTTTGGTTTGTTTTAGTCGTCAAAAGTGGAAATCTTTGATCTTTGATTTTTGTTGGTGATGTCATACGAGACATCAGTCCCCTATGTCTCAAGTGTACTCAGTATCTGAGGGCTACCACGATTGGTCCTTGGTGAATTGTTGAAGAAACGTGAAGAATCTTGAAGTCGAAACAGTTGCTATACATTTGAAACAGTCCAACACCGAGTCTCCTTCTTCTGATGTCGAGCCGTCCGGACCAGTTCGGTGCAAGATGTCAGCCTGCCTCTCTGTGCTTTGACGTCCCCACACGTGTTCGTTTTGTTTTACAGCTGCAATTTAAAACCAACTTGGGCTCCGGTACGATGCTAAGTTTTCGACCGCTTCTCCAGGAATAAAAACTCACGAAGTTGATCTGATAGCCAAAGTGTTCTGCCAGATAGTTGGATGTAACTGGTAACTCCTGTATTTTCAGATGGTTCGTGTTTTAGGCCGTCTCCTAAACTGGTGGTTCTTCATATAATGCTACTTGTATACAGTGTCATGATGTTGACAAGTGTAGAAGTGTTTACCACCAGCAGTGTGCATGGAGCTATCCTGCCTTTACAATACACTTCCAACCAGACCGAAGGGGCTTGGTATTACTGTGCCAACTACCATAATAATATTCCTAGCCCCTGCTACGATCCTGGGTCCATGTTTCTTCTTTTATTTTACTACAACTCTATCACAGCTGGGAGAACTTATGAATGCAATGAGTACGTCACGGACAGACGGCAGCGAGGCCAGCCAATGGGAGACGGTCATCGCTGACTGTGGAGCCAGTTTACCGTTGGGTCGCACGCTTTAGCCTGAGTAATCCCTCAGCCAATCACGTACCGCCATCGCGGTATAGGCCACGCCTCTTATGGTAATTTACACACGGTGAAAGTGTTACAGCGTTGAGTCAACGAGCCCTATATACAACCATTTATACAGTGGAGTTAGTGAAATTGGATTAGCGTTGCAATGAATGTACGGAAATACGAGTACTTTGTAAGCGAAGTTTTTACTGGTACAGCCCTTCACGTCACACACAGTGGAAGAATCAAGCTATAGTGTTTGTAGTTTGGTAAATACTTTTCAGCAGGATTCACACAGGATTTTAAACATGTTTATGGGAGGAAAATTTGATTATGAGAAAGGACACAATGTTTATAGTTTAAAATGGATAAATCTTTATTTCACTAATTTATTCCATTGCTATGTAAACAACACATTTTAATAATCATATTAGTAAAATTCTCATAATATAAACTGAAAATCATAATCACAAATAATTATTCTGTCCCTTGTAAAAATATACAAATAAAAAAGATGAATATAAAAAATATGAACAATTAATTCAAAAGATATACAAATTTAATTAGCTCCAGCCTTAACAAAAACAAATAAAACAGAAATCAAAACAAACACACGATGATGAAAGTGTAATAGTGTTAAAAATAAAGAATTTCTTTCATAAAAGGTGTTATTTTTCAACAACTGATTTGTCAAGTGGAATTATTTAAAAACGAGGTAAAAACGCAAAGAAACGTAAAAAATATGTGGGAAAACTAACTTGACCTGATGTCGTTTATATGCGTCCGTACCATATGAGAAAGAATGTATTTTTATCATTCGGGGAAAGAATGTTGAAATGGAATCGAAATTGCAACGCCATCACACACACAGTGCAAGTTATTATATCCAACTGGTCGAGATTGAACGCTGAGGGCATGTGACCATCTAGACCGTACGGACCACGGCTCGCTCATTGCTCAAAGGCTGGCAGTTTTGCGCAATATGCTCTGTACTATGATGCACAACAGGCAAGGGAATAGGGAAGTGGCCACAAAATGATTGCTACAAAGAAATAGCAACTGAGAAATTGAGGGGAATTCTTGGCTGACAATGGCAGGGGAAATCTTGGAGAAAATTATCCAGACCAATGAATTGTTAGATGGAATAAAGAATAAAGAAGATACAGAGGAATTATTTTTTGGGAAAAAGTGAAGTTCTCAATTTGGAAGGACTGCAATGGTCGACGATTCTGATTTATGAACGTCACGAACACACGTGGTCTGATCAAATCTATTTCTACCTCCATGATCTGGTTTGTGTCAAAATTCCTAGAGCTATAATTTCGTTCCCGCCAATTCAGTCCAAAAGACTAGTGTATACTGTATGTTCATTACCTGCAATATGACAAATATACCAATCATGAAATGGAGGCTTACACAATATGAAATTCGGAGTGAAACCGTGACGTTGAAGATATCCAAGGTGTCCCGTAAAAACGCAACACTGTGTCGGGAACCATTATATCAAAATTAAACTGTATCACTTCAAGATTCAGATATGTGATACAGCCATGTCTTGGCTATCACCATTTAGAATTTGAGCAAAATCGGGGTGCAATTGGCGAAAATATGATCAATTGAAAGAGTACTCTTTAAAGGCAATATCACACTTTGGTTTTTATCAAAGAAATACAGATTCACGATACAGTTACTGTCATCTGTGAAAGTTTCCGTCCCAATACGGTGCCCACTTTTAAGAAAACAGCCACAGTATTTCTAAAGTCTTTACTCTTTTCTCTTTTAAAAGATCAAAAAGATGATCGGTCGTTGTTTTACTAATTTCTGAATAAATACATCATTTCAGGCGGAAAAATTGTAACGGTATGTTTCTACCACCACCATCTTAATACCATGTAAGTTATACGTAAATATGTGAACATTTCTGTTTTGGTTCCTTACCAAAGTATGATACTACCTTTAAGGTATCAGATTCTGAATTCTAGGGAAGTACATCATCCGGTCAGACACAAATGTAGACCATAGTCGCGAATTAAAAACAAGAAACTCCGAAACTTAGTCAGCCATTGAAAATTGAATCAACTTCTTTCCTGAGTCCTGAAAGCATCCTCCATTGATGACGTTGTATCATTGAACCTGTGGACTAATCCCATCAAAGGATTCAAGTTGCAAGCGATACAACAAACCACTAATTCAATTACCGGAGCAGGTAGCCCACATTGGCCTGTTTAGGGATGGCATTTGGTCGCCCTATTCACACCTAATTGAGGCTTGATAAGTGCTAAGTGGGGGTTTAGATCATTTTGTAGTGAGGAGAGCTTGTATTGGCGTGGACCAAACAGCCAGATCGGTGTCAGGACTCTTGCATTGTCGTGTGCTCCCTGGTCAAGTTTGATACGGAGGCGGTGTCTTTGATGAGCTGGAACCTCCGTGGTTTGGCTCTCCGGACTGACAAGAAGAGCTGACCACTTGGCCAACCTCAACTGGTCAATAATACACCCAGCTAGGCTGAATAGGATTTACGCAAGGCTTTCTATCCCCTGGCGATTACGCCTAGAGTAAGGACCGTCATAGAATTCGGTATCCTCTGTGACTTTCTCTACCTCTTGGAGGGAAAGCCAGAGAGAGAGAGAGAGGGTGATGGAGGTGTTCTTTCAGGGAGTATCTTCTACCTCCTCTTTCAACCCTTGTCTTCCGAGAATGCGGAGTTTTCTTGAGTGACAATAACAGAGAGGGCTTTTAGGGAACACCTTTCACATTCGTCAATGGAGACCAGATTCCCTGGTCTGTTGTTTCCTTATCCTGCCGGGAGGGGAGTTATGATACCTCGGTGGTGGAGATGAATCAAACACCGGATGAAGTTCTGCAGAGAAAACGAAAATGTAATTTTGATGAGAAAACGGGAAGAAGATGAATCATGAGGATTGATAAACTGTTATTAGAAATCCCCTAAAATTTGCCGGGTGTCATTAAAGGGTTTAGGCCTTTTCACACGACGCTAAAAATCTCTCAACCATTGAGAAATTCTCTCATGCTGGCGAAATCGTACAAAAGTATCATACTTGTGAAAGGACATCAATGCTTGAGAGTTACCGATGTCTCTGGGATCCCTGGGAAAACAGAAGGAGATAGCACATAATTATTATTCCTCCCTACATGAAACAATTAATAGACTTTACTTGGCTCTTCATAAACATGATTTCATAAAATCTTCTTGTATTCAAGCAGAATTATTCTCGCTTTCAGACCAGGGGTCGCTTTCACGAACGGCCCTGCGATCCATCGTAACTGGAGTTACGAAGGATAACCCATCGTAACTTTCACGAACGGCCCTGCGATCCATCGTAACTCGAGTTACCAAGGATAACCCATCGTATCCTACGTAGGGCTGGAAGCCTGTAATGTATCATAGGGCGTTTACGAAATGGAGGCTCAGGCTCCGGCTCCATTTTCATGAATCCATTCTGAAAGGAAATGGGATCAAAATAGAGGCTTTTGGCTGCGGTTCGGAAGTAGATTCTCTGGTTTGAAAAGGAAAACAGAGCATCAACTTCAATGGAAAACCACAACCTATATTTTCATCATAATGGATGACGGGCCTAAGCCTTAGTTTCGAAAAGGTCCTACGTAGGATCGGTATATATTTGGGGCCAATTTCATAGAGCTGCTTGGCACAAAAATTCGCTAAGCATGATATTTCTGTCTTAATAAAAACAGGGTTAACAACCAAATATTCGTGTGTTGTGTATCACTTGCAATTATTTTGCTCTTTGACTGTTCTTTTGCTGACCATGAATATCAAATGGAATTTTCAATGGTGGTTTGTTTTATTGGGCGAGTAATATTTGTGCTAAGCATTTTTGTGTGTGCTAAGCAGCTCTATGAAATTGGCCCCAGAGGTTCTACGATTGATAGTAAGTTAGGATGAGTTTGATGAAATCGACCACAGGGGTTGATTTCAAGAAGCCCTGCGATCGATCGTAACTCGAGTTACGAAGGATAACCCATCTTATCCTATACGTATATGGCTTCAATGTATCATAATCATAAAATTGATTGTAAGTTACGATGTGTTTGATAAAATCGAACCCCAGCGTGAAAGTGGCATCGAAGTCTGTTGGGAAGCATGTCTCAGTATGGTCTCAGCAACTGTGTGCCGACTTAAAAAAATGTTATGCTTTTGAAGTGGTTGAACCCCAGCTCGATAACCCCAAAGTGGGGGAGATTTAAGTGGATAAAGGAGTTGTAATCCAAAAGGCATACACGCCTTCTTGAAATCCTAGTCAGTAGCTTGAGTGGTATTATCTCTTGTATAGGCCGATGACCAAAATGTGACATCATTTTGTCTCTTCAACATTTTGAGCTTCAGTTTAAAGGTAGTATCATACTTTGGTAAGAGACCAAAACAGAAATGTTCATAGATTTACGTATAACGTACAGGGTATGAAGATGGTGGTTGTAGAAACATACCGTTAACATGTTTTCGCCTGAAATTGTGTATTTACCCAGAAATTAGTAAAACAACGACCGAAAATCCTTTTGATCTTTTAAAACATCAAAAATGAAAAATGAAAAGACTTAAGAAATACTTCGGCTGTTTTTCAATGTTTTCTCAAACAGTCGGCACCGTATGGGACTGAAATTTTCACAGATGACTGTTTCTGTATCTGTGTTGATATTTTCCCCCATGAATCTGTATTTCTTTGATAAAAACCAAAGTATGATATTACCTTTAAGACAGAAATTTCATGGTTAGCAAATTATTGTGCTAAGCAGGGCCGTGAAATTGGCCCCTTAGGTTTTAAGGTTTAAGATGTATGGTGTAGATGGGTTTCTGTACACAGGTTACTTGCAGGCCTATGCGATTCGGCCGGCCTAGGGGTATAGTGCATGCATGGGCTACTGCATACAAGGGAAGGACCTGGTAGGCCTACACGGGATGTGGGTGTTGATGGCTTATGTGATGTACACGGTACGGAGTACAAGGATAATGGAATCGTGAAGGAATGCATTATTGTAGTACATCACGACACACAATCTAACAGGGCCCGGTTCGAGTCCCTGCACTGTCCGCTCGTAGTTTGTTTCAAAATCAACCCATGTCTCAAAACTGGCACAAAGTTCCGGGAAAAATTCATTCCACAGCGAGAAACGGGGACGTACGATTTACAAAGATAATAGGGACACGCCCGGCCAAAAGAAGTGAACTAAACGCACTGCACTATACAACGCAATGTTTCCACACCAAATTTACAATCAAATTTGGTCACAAAATGTGATTATGATTATGGAGAGGGATTAGCTACATTGTTCACGTTTATAGGATTAATTTGATGAGCACAGATTTAGCTTTATGTCAGCTTGTCTCAGTGGAATCTTCAACAAGCTATATCTTTTAATCCTCAAGTTGCTCAATCAACCAAGCTTGAGTCATTTTCCCCTGCGCCCTGTTCGAGTTCGGTCAGTCAGCATATCGTTATAGTTCTGACATTTCGTTATGATGTTTTGCTGGAATGCTATATGGCTAAGCTTCTTCCTGACATATCTGTCAGAGTATATGCCCCTTTATTGCTGAGTTAAAACTTTAAAGTATTTTGTTGTCGAGACTTCTTGAGGGAGTTAATCCGAGTGCAGATTGGATAAATGACATCTGAAAGGAGGTAGAAGGATGATGCTCTTTCTATACGGTACTTTGGAGGAATCCCTGGGGTCGAAATTGTCCGGAATCCTTTCCCTCCGATAAACCGAGTCCACCGGAACCTAACTCAATCTGGCAGTTGGAATCCCAGGCGGGACGCTCCATAAATTGCCCACCAAAACACCCTAAACGCTCCCTAATCACAACCTAATGATTCCTCATTTTCAAAACCCACTGCCCGCACAAATAGGGGTCTCCCAAGGCACACCGTAGGGTCTTCCTGACAACAAAACAGCCCCCATTCCCGGAGGGAGCAACTTCCCTGCTTTTCTTTAGGGGATCGGGATGAGACTGTGGAGAAGAATGGTCAAGCGTCCGGAGGTATTTGGCCCTGAAGGGGGGTGACATGAAAAGGAGGGGGAACCAGGAATAACCCTCAACCATCGGATCGAAAACACCTTTGTCACCAAATTGTATGATGAATGGCGCACTTTGGGTACCTCATTATATCGATACCCATGAAAAGCGGCTTAAAAGTCGGGCAAGTAGGAGGTGGGTTTTCTTTTTTGGCCAGTTTGCCGGGAAAGCTAGACGTCAACGATTTGAATAGAAGAATTCGATCCACGGGTAGGTCTCGGCGAGGTGGGCACTGAGCAAACCATTCTTGACTGGTGCTTTCATCCAGACAGGCCCTTGTTGTTGTAAGGACACAAAAGTGGAGTTAAGTAGCTGAAACGACCAGGCCGGCCCTCCCTCCCTCAAAGGGGAGTGTTGTTTTAGAGGACACAATGGGACGACCAGGAAAGACATCTCCCTACCTCCCAGATGTGAGCTGCTGGTCATCTTAAGACTTCCCTGTGGTCAGCCGCGAGTTAGGCAGAAGAAGATGGGCCAAAAAAGGGTCTAGGAAGATTGCTGGACAATCCAAAAAAGGCCCTGTCTCCCAAGCAGCTATTGTGCCAGGGATAAAAGGCCCACTATCCCGTCCACGGCCCCAGCAATAACACCAAACAACACAGCCACAGACTTGTTGTTTTTCACGAGACGTGAAAGAGGAACGGTATACTAGACCCGGGTATCATGACGTGAGTTTCAGCATTATACTCACACCCAGCACGAGTCCTCCACAATAGCTTGTTTGCCAGTAAAACCCCCCCCCCCCCCTGTGGCAATCCAATGTACCTCCACTGGTAAATGATACAAAATATCGAATTATTAGTCGAGAGAAGAAAATGCCACGTTGCCTATTGTCACGTGTTGCTGTTTACTCCATGCATTCTCCAGTAACATTATGCAGACTCGCACTTTTATTACGTCGTTAAATTTATGGTTGTAAAATGATATATGCAAAATTTCACTGGCAAAAAGAAAACGAAACATGTTTTTGCTGTGGCAGTAAATATGTATATATATGTATATATAGGCTATAGCCTTTCAAGAAGGCATAGGCCTATAGGATTTGCTAAAATGTGCGTTTTGGCTGAATTTGGTACAGAAGTGAAGGTCTTAAACTTCCTTACAGACGTTGTTTCGTGTACCTTTTTAGACTTTGTTCATCTGGATAGCAGAAATACGGCTGAAATAATCTTGCTCCCCTCTCCGAATCTTTCACAGTTACACCACACTTTCGAAATGCAACTAAATAGTTCGGACGAACGATCTTTTTAAAAGACACTAAATCTTTTTCCTTGAAAAACACCAGCATCTGATAAAACAAGATTTCTCATGGTGACTGTTTGCACTGTTTACGAACTGTTGAGTCAATTTCCTGTCTCAAACTCAATATTTTTGAGGAGGCCTTGCAAATCCTGTACGCTGCCTTTAAGCTCTTTGGTGAAATACTTAAAAGTCACAAGGTGGGTAAAATGTAAGCATTATGTACATACAAAGTACTATTGATTAATTTGGGATTCAGCATATCAGACATTTTCCACGATAAAAGTTGATTTTCAAATTGGATTTTTCATTTAAGACAGATATCATATTTTTCAGTTGAGCTGGGATGGCTTACGTGCACACAAGTATACAATACGAACAATTGTCAGTCCTACCATGTAGGAAAGAAGACGGCCCTGCAATGGAGCTATAAACATAGATGTACAAGTACATGTAGTGTACAGATGTTTTAAAGGTACTATCATACTTTGGGTTTTGTCAAAGAAATGCAGATTCATGGGCAAAAATATCAAGAAAGATACAGTAACAGTCATCTGTGAAAATGTCTGCCCCATACGGTGCCAACTTTGTGAGAAAACAGTGAAAAACGGCCACAGTATTTCTCAAGATTTTTCACTTTCATTTCTGATCTTTAAAAGATCAAAAATAATTTCGGTCACTGGTGTTACTCTTTTCTGGATAAATACAGCATTTCAGGTAAACACCCTTAAACGGTATGCTACCATCACAATCTTTATACCCTGTAAGTTATAGGCAGTAAATCTGTGAAGATTTCTGTTTCGGTATGATACTACCTTTAAGAGTCATACGTTTTTAGTGCACCTTTTTTGTAATTTCACTTCAATTAATAGACGTCATCGTCAAATATTCAGTGTTGGTGTCAACAATCCAATTTCCATGAAAAAAATAATTTCAAGTTACGGAATCTTTAAAATTCTGACCAGTGATATTAAAGAAATATCGAAGCCAGTCATAAAACGTATGTTTCTATATATGGATACATGGCTTAATTTTCCTATGGAACGCCGCCGAATGGGGGCGCTTTGGCGTCAACTTCATTGCCAGGGGAGAAGTCAGTCCTCGTGACTTTATTGCGTAGATCATTGGTGACTATGCATGGATGATGTGGTACAAGTCAGACAGTTTATTCTTTAAAGGTAGTATCATACTTTGGTAAGAAACCAAAACAGAAATGTTCACAGATTTACGTATAACTTACAGGGTATGAAGATGGTGGTGGTAGAAACATCCCGTTAAAATGTTTCCGCCTGAAATGGTGTATTTATCAAGAAATTAGTAAAACAACGACCGAAAATCTTTTTGATCTTTTAAAAGATCGAAAATAAAAGAGAAAAGACTTAAGAAATACTATGGCCGTTTCTCACTGTTTTCTCAAAAAGTGGGCACCGTATGGGACTGAAATTTTCACAGATGACTATTACTGTATCTGTCTTGATATTTTTGCCCATGAATCTGAATTTCTCTGATAAAAACCAAAGTATGATATTACCTTTAAAGGTGCATGTAATATCATACTTTGGTTTTTATCAGAGAAATTCAGATTCATGGGCAAACATTTTCAAGACAGATACAGTAACAGCCATCTGTGAAAATTTCAGTCTCATACGGTGCCCACTTTTTGAGAAAACAGTGAAAAACAGCCACAGTATTTCTTAATCCTTTTCTCTTTTATTTTTTATCTTTACGTAAATTATACGTAAATCTGTAAATATTTCTGTTTTGGTCTCTTACCAAAGTATGATACTACCTTTAACGAAATTGTTTTGAAAAAATAATTATTTATAATGGCATGCGTAATTGGACGAGGACACACTATATATCCGGGTTGTGGAGCTAGACGACGACCCGCATAAAATACAAGTGAGAACGACCTCGGCTGGTGCATTGCATGCACGGGATGATGAGTGTGGGCCGGAGCCAGGGGCCGGGGGAGACCGATGCACACAAGCACCTGCTGGCCGTAGGCCGTGGACGGAGTACAGGGCCTGTGCTAAGGGGATACGGGCTGCATGTTGATGGCTGGTGGTACGGTATGGTATACACGGGGGTATAAGCTAAGGTGCTGGCGGTGTGATGCTTTTAGGATGCAGAAGGGGCTAGGTCCGGGTTTGGAGATGGGGATGGCGGGGAAATATAGGATGAATCATGGGTGGCTCGGAGCGTGGCTGCACGGCAGGGTTCTCATTGTATACACGCTCATTCATGGGCTATCGATCACATTCCACTTGGTGCGTTTCGCCAACCTACCCTCCCTCCTCATAACTATAGCTGGTCTTTGTATTTATGCATATCAAGATGAATACTGCTTCCTGTGCATGTTGGACCATACGGTTGTTACACATTAGTGATTTGGAAAGTACATGGGCCTAATTACCTAAATATTTCCACATCATCAACCCTACGTGAAGACCGTTCTATTTTATGTTTATAATACATTGCCATATCCTCTTTAAAGGAAGAATAAATGCTTTGTAATATTTAAAGGTAAAGTATCATACAGGATTGGTAACATACCCAAACAGAAATGTTCACAGATTTACGTTTAACATTCAGGATATGAAGATGGTGCTTGTAGAAACACACCGTTAAAATATTTCCACCTGAAATTGTGTAAATGTGTAGGCCCCTATTTATCCAGAAATTAGTAAAACAAAGAGCAAAAACAGTTCTGATCTCGGGGTAAGATCAAACCATACTTTATGTTTTATACGAAAAATTTAGTCGGGTTTCCGCTAGTTTTCTCGTGACTCAGATATCCGATTGATCTCAAATATTCGCAGGTTTATCATTTCATGTACACGATCAGATAACATGTGAGTGCTTTTCTGTGACCTTTACCAATGATGTATTGAGGGTACACTTATTACTGTGACTTAAGAGCGAAAACAGACATTTGACTGGGACGATGTTCAACCTCTTGACTTCTGATTTGTCAAATAGACGCACGATACCATCTGAGCTATTATAATACATGTAGCTATCCAGTCCCTATACCATGTGTTACTTCACACATACTTCACAAATTCCAGCAAACCTTCAGAAATGTTCGCCTGATATTTAAATAATCAACCGAATGCCATTTGGCAAGTAACGTTAATGAAACTCGATGCTGACAAAACACGCAGGCCAGCCTTGTGAAAATAACCCGGATTTATAATACCGCGGGGGCTAAGAGCTGCTGAGATGACTGGTGGGGATGAGCGCAGCGCGTCACCGGCCGAAAATTTGCCCGAAGAAACTGACCGTCTCCTCGGTGTGACATTGAAGAGGACACCGCGGTATGCAGGCCCGTTATCTCCGCTCCACTACATCTTAGTTTCGCTGACAGGGTCTCTCTTTTTTTGGATCCCAGGAATTAATTTGTCTAAGGGCGAGGATATCTGCTACCGATAATGCTGGGATTAAGTTGCTGCTGAGTGAAAATCATTGCAAGTTGTGATGATTTATTTCAAAGGATAACCCATTGACACTTGACAGCCCCGGCTGGTGATCAAAATATTAAAGAGGATGTTCAACACTCAACAAACCTTGCTTTATTTTGTTAGAATTATACTCCTTAAATTACTTCAAATGAGACAAAAATATCTATCTCACACTGAACACAGAAAGAGAATCTTTTTTGATGATTTTTCTCTCGGCCCGCAAGCTCCCCCTAAAAATTCAGATTCTCTGAATTTCTTTTGTTCCGAAAGAAAAGGCTCCCATTATCTGACGTCACGGAATCACACAGATTTGTCTGCTGCCCCCCATTGACGAAATTAAGAGAATCTGAATTTTTGGGGAGCTTGCGGGTTGAGCATGTTGAGAGAAAAATCATCCAAAAGGACTCTCTTTCTGCGTTCAGTGTGAGATAATATTTTTTCTCATGTCAAGTATGAATATTAAATGATTTTTGGTCGGGAAATAGATAATATGCAAATTAGGCTTGCACTTCACCGACGTGGATGAGCACTGTATACTCAGTGCTTGTGAGAGCACGTGAGAAAAAATCACATGCTTGCTCAGGTGGGATTCGAACCCACGATCTCCTGCTTAGACCCCATCTAGCTCGGTGGCCTAGCAGGTAAGGCATCTGCACTAGTAAGCAGGAGGTCGTGGGTTCGAATCCCACCTGAGCAAGCATGTGATTTTTTCTCACGTGCTCTCACAAGCACCGAGTATTCATGTCAAGTAGTTTAAGGATTATAGTTCTAACAAATAAAGCGAGGTTTGGTGAGTGTTGAACATCCTCTTTAAAATACCCCCAAGCAACAATCGTACACAGGCTGATGTACACGTCGATTAAAAGTAACAAATTGTTTTCAGAAAATGACTTTATACGGAGAAAAAGCTCTGCTAAGGGATTAAGTGGGAACTTGTGCACTAATGTACAAATAACATGCAAATGCAATGGAGAGGGGAGGGGTGCCCAATGGGAGACTTTTGGAGAGTCGTTCTTGAGTCAACAGCGCACGCGCACGCACGCGCAATACAACGCGCGCATGCTCACAAATGCGCAAGCATGGTTTGCGCGTGCGCTGTTGACTCAAGACAAACTCTCCAAAAGTCTCCCATTTGTACCAACTTGTGCACAACATTTCATAAACATTGAAAGATATTGCTGAATGTAAGACAAGCAATGATGCTATGTATTTAAGTTGTACAGCTATGGAAAGTTTGCAAAAAATGTTGAATTTGCTCACGCCGTCTGTCAAGAAGACAAAATACTTTGCAACATTTGGCCGCCCATGCCAACCACCAGTGAATGTTTGTAAACATAAGAAAGGTCTAGAGGCCCTAAGCGTGTAATAAGCAGGGTTATATTTTATTCGAACATTTGTCAACTTTCTCAAGTTCAATTGTCAGCCTCTGCTCACGTTTCTTTTGCCTCTTAATTGGCTTCTTAGCAACACTGTAATGGCATAATTAATAGTTGATTTATTGAAATTTCGATCCAATAGGCCTACAAATTCTACATACAGCTTTTTAGAGCGGGGTCATAATTATGACCGCCTTTCCACAGGAGAAAAACCTTCGAATCTTTTTTCAGTTTCCTATAAAAGAACATCATTTACACTTGAAAAGAATACAGCTGGAACTAATAAGTCCTACTTTACACGAACAGAACCCACCAGTTAGATTTCCATATTATTTTTTTATATGCTTAGCCAGTACAACTGACAAAATACAATGATATCCGGTCTCTGTTTTAATACCTACTTCGGGAACAAACCCGAGAAACGAAAACCATAAAAATGACAAAAACAATCAGGAAAAAAAACACAACAAATCCTGGGAAAAAAGGCCATATTTCATATTTACACAGACCAGTTGAGAGTTATCCTTTTCGACCGTTTAATTGGTTGAGAAGATATTATTTTTTTGAGCAAGAAGGGTTCTCAACCGACTATCCTACCAGCACAAAGCTAAAAAAACACTGGCAGACGAAAGTAAGAATGAAAGAAATGGAAAGCAACAGACATGACGGCTAGTATAACTCGCCATCATGCGGGCATGAAGTATAACAACTGTTTAATTTGATTCATTAATATGCGGAATTGAAGAACCATAACTTGAGCTCTTTAAATATCATAAAAGACAAGCAGAGACATTTTGACTGTATACCAGCAACCGTACGTGCGCCACGCGGGTTTTCATTTCACAAGTGTCTCTGGTCAGCTTCCGTCTGGAAAACAAAATAGTCCCGAGTCCTTGGCTTGGGGACAAGAGGCCTTTTTTTTCACTTAAATAAAACCCACCACCGCAAAGATTGCGAGTTTTTTGTCATGCTTGAGAAATTTCTCAAGGATTTACCAGGGACCGTATGTCGTCACTCTCGAGCATTGGTGTAATCTGGTTCCCTGTGGCCAAAGATTCCCTGACGACTCTTATTAAAAAATAAGACTATACACGGGTTTACACTTCGAAAAGTGCGCATGCGTGGAAGTGCCTCGTTTTGAAGTTGCGATCAAAATCTAAGATGGCCAGCGAAGTGTAAACCCGTGTATTGTCTGATTTTTGATAGACAATAGTCGGGAGCTTATTGGGTCTGGGAACCGGACTAGCATTGGTGTCCTTTCACACGATGACACTTTCGTTAGATTTCTCAAGCATGAGAAAAACCTCGCAAGCCTTTACAGAGGCTTTACTGATACGAGTTTCTTTTCTAAATATAGGATCGTTTGAAAAGGTCATCATGGCGATGAATTTGCAATATGAGTGCCGAATTTGGGAGACATTGTCCAGTGCGATAGTCCTATGATTGGTAAAAGTCCCAGAACAGCACTCACACTTCTGTCCAAATACACTTACGTACAAACTACAAAATACAATTTTTTAGCATAAACAATGATAGACAGGTTGAGTTTTTATGACAATACAGATGTATTTAACTTAATATGACTTTTGATTTCAGGTAATCTTTAAGATGATTTATCTTTAATTTCTACGCAATATGTGATGTCACAATACAAATCACTATGGTGATTCTGAACAATTAACTCGTATAATAAAGATTAATCTTAGTGCTTGATGAAATCCAGCCATGGTGCCAGAGCAGAAAAAACTGTGGAAATTGGAAAATCCACGTGTTGACATAAACGTATCCATTGTTTCTATACACCACTGATTACCAATCCCAAATATAGGGCGTGCATATTACTTATTATTGTACAATGCTCGTGACCTTCTAATGTTCAGTTAGCCTTGTGCACCAGTCACTCTTCTGTAAAAAAACCCAAAAAAACTCAAACTGCAACAAAAACCAACCAACTTCTTATTATCAATATCAGTCAATCACATTCCCCGTTGAAAACTATATGTGGGATAAATACTCAACCGAAAAAGTGTACACCAATGAACACTATCCGTTTTTGAGTGGTGCTTTCTTTCACAAACGGTCAAATTTTGCAAAGGAATTTTAAAAAGTAAAAAAAAAAAAAACCAAACCCGAAGTCATGACAGGAATGTTTTGCCGATCGAGTGGTCTACAGCATCAGAGAAAAAGCGTGGAATCAGTTAAGGAGCCAAATTGGGCCAATTTGTGTCGAGTATTAACGCGTTCTATACCCGAGCCCGCCCCCCTGTCAGCCCGAGTGGGCTCCGGGCGGTGTTGTGGCTGCTATCCCCCCGCCGAGCCGAGGCGCTTGGCGCCTGGTGACCCTCTTCCATTACGGACCGTCAACTCCACTCACCGTGGCTGCTTCAAAAAAAAAAAAAAATTGACTCACGCACGTACAACAAAACTCACACACACAAATAACACACACAAAAAATACCCAACCAGTATTTTTGTTTAACCGCGGGGAAAAACTTGACACAAATAACCGCGAATCGTTTTGATCATTTTCTCGACTCGGATTCATCCATCAAAATTCGCTGCTGTTTGGGGTGAGTGGGTTTTTTTTTCTTCTTTTTTAAATAAATTTATTTAGTTTCTTTCGAAATCGATTTAACAAAAAAAAAGTTCCGTTCCTGTTTTCATTCTGAAGCGTTGAATGATCCATCAATATCCAAGTATACGAACAACCGACAACAGACGCCCGGAATTTATGGGGGGAGATTTTTACCGGGGCTCCCCCCATGCATCACCACGGTATCCCCGGTAATCGTTCGGGGGAAAAAAACAAGATTAATCGGGGGACTTATTCGAAATGTCGCTGGTAAAGTCGGAGCCATTGTGCGGTGGAGTTAACCTCCCCATTGTTAGTTACAATTGCAAAGTGCAGTGTTTTGCTAGATTGTGCTTGTAATGAGTGCTAGACCTAACCTGCCGTGACCCACGTATATACCATTTACATCTCATCATATATAGATTAAAGCTAATATCATACTTTGGTTTTTATCAAAGAAATACAGATTCATGGGCAAAAAATATCAAGACAGATACAGTAACAGTCATCTGTGAGAATTTCAGCCCCATAAGGTGCCCACTTTTTGAGAAAACAATAAAGAACTGCCACAGTATTTCTTAAGTCTTTCTCTTTTATTTTTGATCTTTTAAAGATAAAAAAGATTTTCGGTCGTTGTTTTACTAATTTCTGAATAAATACACTGTTTCAGGCGGGAAAATGTTAATGGTATGTTTCTACCACCACCATCTTCATACCCTGAAAAGTTATATGTAAATCTGTGAACATTTCTGTTTTGGTTTCTTATACAAATGTATGATACTACCTTTAAGTTGCCTTTGAAAAAAACTTGACACACACACCATGTAGATTAGATTTATGACGAGGGGTTAAAAACCAGTCCCATGCATTAGCAAACTACATACACAATCACACATTCACTATCAAATAATGAAATAAACGATTGAGTGCCTTTTCCTCTCATTTGTTATCATGCCAGAGCAGCGCTGTCAATTCTGCCTATTGACTTGAATCTTTTACCCATAGTTGAAACGGTGAATGAACGACTACAACACCATAGATTTGAATGCGGCCTACTCTCTAACGTTGTACAAATACATGGTATTTACTTTTTAATGGGGGAAAACGTACAAACTCGTAATCAACATAAATCATCATATTTCACGACCATTGAATGATTGCTTGAAGTATAAGAGGGAACTCATTGGGTGTTAAAGGTTTACTGTAATCAATTTTAGAATAGAGGTAAAAGTGCTTTAAAATTCTTGCTTAATGCATAATTAATGACTTTATACATTTATATGTTTATGTAAGTGCTTAATTTTGACCAGAAAGTTACAAAATCAGTATATTATGTATGCCCCGCCCCCTAAAAAAGTCCTCCTTGGAACCGATCCACGCAACAATAGCGTGTGACGTCACATACATAACTAAAGTATAGGGTGCATTCGTTTAGCAAACTTTAAGCAGCTCTATGGAATTGGCCCAAATTTGCAGCAGTTTGAAACTGCACGTACATGTTCTGAGTTTATTACTTGTAACTGTATTGGTGAGCTGGGACGTCTCTTCCTTCCTCCATGTTCTGACCAGCTACCAAGGTTTTGATTATCAAAATCGTCAAATCCATAAAAGGTATTCAATTAAGGTTTGGCATGGGTGAACTACTTACACACGAACTAAAAATGGTCGCCGTATATGAATGATGTATAAAGTTTGTCATTCTTGGCACATGTGGTAAGCGGCATCGAGTTGTCGGTCTCTCCTCTGATGCTTGCCTTATCGCACTGCTGACGGTTCAATAGTTGTTGATGTAGTACTGGGTATCATGAGCCGAAAGGTGGACATGTTACCATTGGAGCGGGGAAGAAAACAAACAAGACGGGGCGGTGAGGGCGATTGAAACGGCCGAACTCGAGCTCCTTGGCCCGCTGGGATATTGACAACAACAAAAGCCACGTCAGTCTTTTCCATTTACTAGTACCAATATGCCAGCAATGTCCTACTTTGGTTTTTGTCAACTGAATGAAATATAGATTCATGGGCAAAAATATCAAGACAGATATTTCTAGATAAATACACCATTTCAGGTGGAAACATTTTAACGGTATGTTTCTACCACCACCATCTTCATACCCCGAAAGTTATACGTAAATCTGTGAACATTTCTGTTTATGTGTCTTTCCAAAGTATAACACTACATTTAAAGGTACATTTGTATACAGTTATACAGAATTGTAACATACCCAATCAGAACTGTTCACGGATATAATTTTCAGGATTTGAAGATGGTACTGGTAGAAACATAAGGCCTGCGTTAAAATATTATTTCCGCCTGAAATGGTGTATTTATCCAGAAATTAGTCAAACAACGACCGAAAACAGTTTTGATCTCGGCGTAAGATCAAAACCATTCTTTATGTTTTATAGGAGTTAGAAGGCATGGCGCAATTTCGATCCTAGCAGGATCTTTAAAGGTAGTATCATACTTTGGTAAGACACCAAAACAGAAATGTCCACAGATTTACGTATAACTTACAGGGTATGAAGATGGTGGTGGTAGAAACATACCGTTAAAATTGTTCAGCCTGAAATGCTGTATTTATCCAGAAAGCCGTAACACCATTGACCAAACCTATTTTTGATCTTTTATAGATCAAAAATAAAAGAGAAAAGACTTAAGAAATCATATAGCTGTTTTTCACTGTTTGCTCAAAAAGTGGGCACCGTATGGGACTGAAATTGTCACAGATTACTGTTACTGTATCTGCCTTGATATTTTTGCCCATGAAAGTATTTCTTTGATAAAGACCAAAGTATGATATTACCTTTAAAGAGATTAGATGATCAATTATTGATGAGAAATCAATGAGCAGTCAATTAGAAGCCAAGTGGAGTGTCTATACTCCATTGA
The DNA here is from genome assembly GCA_963971285.1 of Astropecten irregularis. Taxonomy (NCBI): domain Eukaryota; kingdom Metazoa; phylum Echinodermata; class Asteroidea; order Paxillosida; family Astropectinidae; genus Astropecten; species Astropecten irregularis. The sequence continues at coordinate 12,935,401 of OZ020247.1, forward strand.
GTACAGGGAGGTAAGTGCCTCCCGTTTATTTTTGGAGAGTTAATGCATGGTAATTCCCAAGCCCTTGCGGTAATCCCTACCAATCAGGTACCGTCATCGTAACCCGATCTCCGGATTAAAACATCCCCTTAAATCATGGAGGGTGAGACGGCTCTTTTCTTTTTCAATGAAAGATACAAGATTTAGGGGGGTCGGAGGGCCCTCAAGCGGCGAAATAGGAACCGGAGATTTCCCATAATGTGATGTAAACCGGCAGACCTTTATCCATCTCGGTAGAGTCCTGGTCGATACGGGGTGCGGCGGGGACCAGATGGTGGTAACATTACACCCATAAAAGAGGGCTCTCTCCCTTCAAGTGCAAAAAAAGACGTCTGAATCGTTTTGTTGTTGTACGCCCAATGCCTGCTAGACCGCTAAACCTACCATGTGATTGATATTGTATTATGTATGGGGTAGACATTATTATTCATCAAGTGTCCTGGATTTTTAACATTTTTGCAGGTCCGGGGACGTAAACTATACAACAACTGAACGCTGCAGGATCTCAGCTCTTGCCCTGCTGTCCGAATCAATCGATTTGGAAGCCTGGGCGCAACAGTTATTGTAACTCTAGAAATTGGACACTGTGAAAATATGACCACAGAAGGGAAAAATCAGGAGGTGGAATACAAAAGAGAAAAACATCAAGAGGGAGGAAATGGCTTCTGGAACTGATGGGCGGTTGGTTATTAAGAAGCTGCGATTGCTGCTGGCTGAGCAATTAGTGAAAGGGCTGTGGACTCTGTGGAAAGAGCTTCTCTCTTGCCTCAGTATAGAGGAAGGAAACAGAGCTGCCTGCTGCATGTAGGACTTGATTCGGCCCGTGGAGCGACAGCGCGGTTTTGGGGGCCTAGCGTGTCAACTTTCCCGGCCCTCGGGTTAGAGAGAAAAAGCTGTGGCGAGGCCCGGGTGGGAGGAGGAGGAGGGAGGAAGGCTTGCAAAGTGGTCTCCGGGAGCAGCGTGAGCCTGAACACCCACGGCATATTCAGGGAGACTGGGGAGGTGGGTGAGCCGAGCCGGGGAGTTTGTTTCTTTACCAAGTAGTCTTAAGTCGACTCGACTGACAAGGCAAACCAAACAGCCTCAAGAGTTTCAGATCAAAATCAAACATTGAGAGCGAAACGCGAGAGTAGTGAAATATCTGCCTTTTTATCAAAGAGAGCAATTGTACTCCACAGCAGACGTTTAAGGATCGATTAGCACTGTGGTCGGACATGTTGCCATGGAGACTGGAATTCCTCCGCCATGTTGTCGTACCATTTTCTTAAAAGGGGAAGTAAAGTTGCTGATAATTTTGTAGGTCAACACGTCTAATGTTAGGTCGGACCATGGCGGGACAAGGTTTTGTAAACTTATCAGGTAACTCGTTAAAGGTAATATCATACTTTGGTTTTTTTTGTCAAAGAAATGCCGGATTCATGGGTAAAAATATCAAGACAGATACAGTAACAGTTATCTGTGAAAATTTCAGTCCCGTACGGTGCCCACTTTTTGACACCGAAACAGTAAAAAATCGGCCACAGTATTTCTTAAGTCTTCTTAATGAGTATTCTTCTCAATACAAGTAATAAACTGTTACAAAACTGCTCATCAGCCAAAACGACCTGAAATGATATCAAATGCTTGGAGTTAGGAGGGCCTGACGCGTTTCGATCCTAGCAGGGTCTTTTCTCAAAGATTTATTTAGCTTTTGAGACAGATCCTGCTAGGATCGAAACGCGTCAGGCCCTCCTAACCACCAAGCATCTTATAAACTTACAGGTCATTATTTTGGCGGATGAGCAGTTTGCAGCAGTTTATTACCGTTGTATTGAATATTATTCTCATGTAATGTTGGTCCTTTGACACAAGGAAGACGAAATGAAAGATGAATCGTGGAGTCTGCCCGCCCATGGAAGCAGAAAAAGATGGTTTGACCAATGGCCGTTATTGTGGGGACACCTGCATGTATTCTTGGTCATGTCACATCGCAACACCGCCGGCAGGAATCATTGATGTTACACATCAGTCGCACACAGACCAAGGGAAGATACGGTTCCTTGCTTGATTTTCATTAGTTTCTTACCCCCAAAAAGCTTTTGCATGCAAGGAATTTGTTTTGCAATAGGCTTGCCCTTCACCGACGTGGATGAGCACTGTATACTCACTGAAAAAAAAATCACATGCTTGCTCAGGTGGGATTCGAACCCACGACCTCCTGCTTACTAGTGCAGATGCCTTACCTGCTAGGCCACCGAGCTCGCTTTTTTGCTATAGGCCACCGAGCTAGAATTTGTTTTTAACAATTTGTAAAATTATATCGGGAGAATGGGGCTTGAAAATTAATAGTGACAACGATCTCCACAAATAAGACCACCACGTCACCTTGGTATTATAAAGTTGGTAGGAATTCGTTCCTAAAGGTTGTATATACTTTGGTAAGAAACCAAAACAGAAATGTTCACAGATTTACGTATAACAGGGTATGAAGATGGTGGTGGTAGAAACATATCGTTAAAATGTTTCCGCCTGAAATGGTGTATTTATCCAGAAATTAGTGAAACAACCACCTAAAATCTTTTAAAAGATCAAAAACGAGAAAAGACTAAAGAAATACTGTGCTCGTTTTTCACTGTTTTCTCAAAAAGTTGGCACCGTATGGGACTGAAAGTTTCACAGATGACTGCTACTGTATCTGTCTTGATATTTGTGCCCATGAATATGTATTTCTTTGATAAAAACCAAAGTATGATATTACCTTTAAGTTATTATGCTGTGTGCGAGCATCATCATCACCCAATACGGCAATATTGTATACCGCGCCGAAGCACGCTCCGAGCAATATTACCGGTTTGGTTCACCCACTCCGCAAAACACTCAAATAAACAACCGGTGTTCGTGCAAATAAACACCGGGGCCTGCGCGCCGTCGGCCACGGGGAACCAGACCCGACCGGCACCGTTGGAAGTCCGCGGCAAGTTCCCCAAACACCTATACCCCTGAAGAATAATGTGATATACTCGAACCGTATAACCCCCTCTATCCTACTCCTATATCGCATGATATTTCCGGACGATGCCGAAATTAGTTCAGTCTTATTATTATCTGGCTGATTATGATGCTATATGATGTTTGCCGGCATCCATGTTGATAAAAACACCGGAAGGAATGATATGAAATCAAGGATTGAAATTGATATTTAATTGGGATGGGTGATGACGTGCGCGCGGTGACTATCACTCGCCGCAAGAGGGCGCCACGGGACAACATAAATCTATGACGTGGCAGATTGTGTGCACACACAAATCCCAAAACAAACAACACCAGTCACTTTCTAGGCCCTAAACTGGTCAACACGGTGGGTGCATAATGCGGTACACAGTAAATTGTTAATTATTATGATGCAATGTTTGCAATCTGTTGCCTTATTAAGAGTAAATCAACTGCGATAAAACATAATTTTGATTTGACAAGAGAGTAACTTATACCAGCTCACAGCCCAATTGGTTTAACATCTGGGGCCAATTTCATAGATCTGCTTAAAAGGAGCATATAGGATTGGCAAGGCCTCCAAAAAAATGTATTGAGTTTGAGACAGAAAATGGACTCAACAGTTCGTAAACAGTGCAAACAGTCACCATGGGAAATTTTGGTTCATCACAGATGCTGGGGATGCTTAGTGTCTTTTCCAAAGATCGTTCGTCCGAACGATTTTTGGAACAAACATATATAAAGTAAACTATTCTTCATGTTTTATAAGAAAAATCGAGTCGGGTTTTCGCTATTTTCTCGTGACTCAGATGTCCAATTGAGCTCAAATTTCCACAGGTTAATTTGTTCATGTACATGTTTGATCAGACAAAGTATGAGTGCTGTCCTGTGACCTTTTCCAATCATGTATTGTACCTTTAATAAGCAAATGTTGGTGCTGAAGCATCTATGAAATGAAATTGGCACCATCACACGCTGCAGTCAGGGGAGGGGCGGGGCATAGATATGGGATGGGAGTTGGCCTTGTATTTCTTCTATAGTTTAGCACAATCCGAGGAGAATCGACCACAAAATCAGAGCTATTATTGTGACATCTTAACACTTATATCAATAGACCGATCCGACGGCACGACATACCGTCCGCCATTCCTGCGGTGTCCCCACCCGCAATGTGTGCCTACTGAAAGGCAACAAAGAATTTCCTCTCCGTCGCACTCTATACTGCAGGGTGTACACATGTATGTCCCCTGATACACCGCAACGCCAATTACATGAATCGCAAGTCGGATTTGCGTATTACACACAAAATGCGGGCGTGACACCGCAGTAATGGCGGATGGTATTTCGTGTCGTCGGATCGGTGTATGGAGTATCAACACCAAGAACCAATTTAACCGATTTTGTTGCTGTAAACATCAACATCGGCAACAGAAACATATGGTACTTAGGAGGCGGTGTTAACAAATTAATTGTACAATGCTGAAGATAAATCTTACAAGTGGTGATGTGAATGGAGTGACATGACCGATCGGTCATTGACCTGACAACTTCCCCGGATGTCAATGACCCCTGTCAAAACAACATCCACTCTTTTTTTACCCTAAAACAAATTGTTACTTTCCCCTTAAATGAAAACAAAATCGCCACGAATCCGTGAAGAAAGTATAAAAAGCAAGACGAATTTGATCCCCCAAACTGTGACTTTATGGATATGGTTTTGTGACTTTTGTCACAGTGTTGAACCGCCGTATAGCGGGGAATTTTTTTTATATATTAAATACAACGGAGTTCTGAGAAAACGCCTGAAATATCCATCCCAATCTGCGAATGAGGTGTTAGTTCTAACGCCATGACAGTTTATGACTAGGGGGCTCTCGGTCGGATTCGCACGAAGTCTTGACACCTTGGTGCGTGTGTGAGGCACAGGTGAGGTTTACGGGGTGTTACTGTCAGGCTATAGACTACACATTGCACGCACCGCGTACGGAGTCATGCACCGGGCGAGCCCCAACCAAGCCAGAGCCCACCACACCACCCGGAGCAAGGGTAACGCGTGTCTGTTTGGGCATCCTAGTCCTGACCTTGACTACACCAGGGGGGTGTTTGGGACCCACGGTGTGGAGTAGAGGGACACTGGGAGCAAGGCTGAGGGTAAAATGTGAAGGCAATGTGAACCGCAGATGTATACGTCGCTGTGAGGAACGTTTCCCCAATGCCAATGGGTTTTAGACATGGGTACTGGAATTTGGTTTGAGAATGAAAACCAATTGTAAACAACACCACCAACTCGAACTGTGTCCCAGTCAAGTCGCTGTCTTAAGGCCTTTTCACACGACGCTAAAAAACTCTCACCCATTTAGAAAATATCTCGTGGGTCTGGACCTCGGTCAAAATCTCTCAAGGATTCACCTTGTAAGATTTCGCAACCATGAGAGAATTTCTCAATGGTTGGGAGTTTGTTGCGGGCGTCGTGTGACTAAAAGGCTTTATGGAAATACCTTTCGGAACATTATGACATTCAAGTTCTTGCCTTGTAAACCTTACAGACTCTGGGAACTTTCCCGGGAACCCAACAAAGTTCCATAGCCTAATGCAGTGCAGTTTGCCTATGGTTGTACATTCCATCTAAAACTCCTCAAGTTCTGCCACTCAAGTTTGAGGGATGATGTCTTTTTCGTTACTGATCTATGAACGGTGAAACTAGTATCATTCGAAAGCGTGATTATTCCTCAATGATGTGTCATTTGTTATGCTAATGTTATCGTTGAATGTACAATCCTGATAAATATGCAGCAATGTCAAAAATGGAATGTTGCAAAATTCGATGCAGTAGTGAATTCCCAATCGTTTCGAGGATGGACTGAGTTCGATAAATGGTGTTGATGCGCTGATGCGTGAAAGCACGGTCCAAAAATGGTGTATTCTCATTTGCATTTTGCAACATTTCACTTTTGACTTTGTCCTATATTCAGGAGAAATGCACATTCCATGATTACATAATCACAACAGATGGCACATCACTGTTAAGAGGAATAATGAAGCTTTCCAATAATACCAGTTTCATCGTTCATAGATAAGTAACAAAAAAGATATCACCCCTCAAACTTAAGTTACAGAACTTTTTTGAGGGGTCATCTTCAATACTGAAGATGAGTTAGGACGAATACGACAAGATAACCCGTGCGAAAAAGGCTATCTGCCCAATAGTTAGAGCTCAAACCATGAATTTGCACCGTAGACTCGGCCTTTCAACAGATTGCCAGTATAATTTTCTTCAATTATCAGCAAATCATAATGTATACATCTCCATAAGGCCCGCTTCAAACGTCGAACTTCTGCCGTGTCTAATGCAATACATTGCATTCGACATCAAAGCTGCGGAAGTTCGGCAGTTGCTTCAAACGCCGGTTTGCTGTTAACCTTTCAACATGGCGGACCAAGAGAGACTTATGATATTGCTATAATTCTTCCACAAGAGGGCGGCGCTCTCTCTTTTAAAATGGTACGGGGTGGAACTCCGATTTGGGACGTTTCAATTGAATTAGACACGGCAAAAAATCGACGTTTGAAGCCGTGCTGCTCTTCTGCCGTTAAAAGCGGCAAGCCCTGTCGATCTTTCGGCAGAAAGCCGGCAGTTGCTTCAAACGTCGAATTTCCGCCTTGACGAATTCAAACTATGGGCCAATATTTGAATTAGACACGGCAGAAGTTCGACGTTTGAAGCGGGCCTAAAACCCATCAGTCGAAACACGAAGAATATTTCCCCACATTCAAAACACGTATACCACTGCGAGACATGAGGGCGTCTGCATGAAATTCTGTTGACTTCAATGTCAAGCTATTATAATACATAATATATACATATTTTTATGTTTTGTATACCTGAAACCCTTCAGTATTCGCAGTAGGTTAACGCCAACCACCCACCGCCCGGCGCTGCGAAACGCGCTAAAAAGGAACAATTTGTAAACAAACCCGTAACCGAAGCCGAGAAGTTATCGCGGCAAAACTAACAACCGCCAGCACGATCGTGAAAAACATTTACCCATGAATCGTCAAAACACGCGCCGTTATTATCAAGCCACGTCGTTTTTTTCTTTCCCTTTTTTGTTGTCCCTTATCGGTGGAATAATAATAATATATAAGCAAGGTTGGGCGAGGACGAGTCAGCTAGCCGACCGGCGCGGGGATTTTGGGCAATTCGCCCCCTCGAGGCACCATGTTTCAGACACGGTGATCGTGCTTCTCGTGTCGTCTGCCGAATTAAAAAGACCGGCGTTCTGATGCGAGGCGGTCAGACCTACCACCGTATACACTGACACAACCATCACGGCGAGTACGGAGTACGCCATCGATACACGCGTGTGTTTTTTGGATGTTTGATTTCAGTGTATACATCACGGGCAACAGGGCGGGTGGGGGGAAAAAGACGAAAGGGGTGTGTTCGGCGTTGACTTAAGGGTAAGGTGGTATTGTCAAAGAGGCCTGTAATTGTTTAATTCGTCCGTCCTACTGTGGGGGCGACATCGTAACAGTGGGGGTGTATGTTTGTCTTGGTCTTTGTCGGTGGGCCGATCGAGGGCCCGGACCACGCACGAGTCAGCGTGTTCACAGGAGAAAACTCTCGGGTGAAAATGCTACTTTCGACGGTTGGTAAAGAGCAACAGGACTTGGTCCAATACGTCTAGATATACCGTACATATCAACATTGTATGATTATACCTCAAAAGACTCACACAAAGTCCTCGCACACAATTCTAGCCAAACTGCTAAGCACTTTTTGAAATGGCATGTTCTATAAATAGGTCTCTCACTATAATAGGAAAAGTACATCTGCATAACTAATATTATAACCAATCAACCATTATGTCTTGTTTAAGAAGATACTGGTACCACACTGTAGCATAATGTGTGCAACGAAGCACAACCACGACGTCTGGTACCCACACCACGCTCATTATACCCGTACGATATAGTGGGAAGGGCTCCAGTCTAAATAATCCCCCATCGTCTCACACTGGCAGTATAAATGTACAAGTTTACATATTTTACCGGGTACCGACATTCTAGCAACCTTGAGCAGCTGACCCTGACTGTTCGTGCCTGGACATTTCATCAGGAGACGGCACCTATTGTCAGCTTGCCGCCCGACTTTAATCCCCGCCCCGAGGCATGGTCTTTTAAGTCCCAGAAGTTGCCTACACCACGGAGTACAAAACAACAACAAAAATAGACCTATATACAGCATAATACTCCATATCATCTGCCCTAATAGTACCGGTACACGACATAGGCCTACTTAAAGGTAATATCATACTTTGGTTTTTATCACAGAAATACAGATTCATGGGCAAAAATATCAAGACAGATACAGTAACAGTCATCTGTGCTAATTTCAGTCCTATAGGGTGCCCACATTTTGAGAAAACAGTGAAAACACCCACAGTATTTCTTAAGTGTTTTCTCTATAATTTTTGATCTTTTAAAAGATCAAACAGATTTTCGGTCGTTGTTTTACTAATTTCTGCTTTCATTTTCAAACCGTGCAGTGAATCTTCTTCCGAATCGCAGCCAAAAGCCTCTACATGTATTTTGATACTCGATATTTCAGAATGGATTCACTAAATGGAGCTGGAGCCTAAGCCTAAGCCTGAGCCTGAGCCTGAGCCTGAGCCTGAGCCTGAGCCTGAGCCTGAGCCTGAGCCTGAGCCTGAGCCTGAGCCTGAGCCTGAGCCTGAGCCTTCATTTCTTAAACGACCAATTACTCATTATTGTCTTTTAATGACAATAAGTTCTTGCAATCTTCGAGATGACCCCATACGAGAATTCTAGATTCACAAACATAAGGTGCGTTCTTTTAGCTTCCACGGTGCATCCCTGACCTGATGAGAATGGTCGTGTTTACTGCACAAAACAATAGAGTAACTGGGGTGGGGGACGAGGTCGACTGGTTTGGATCCGAAGAAGCTAAACGAACGCACCCATTACAAAGGAAAACAAGTTCAAAACTGTACTCTTAGTATCTGTGAGTAAAAAAGCCTCGCAAGCCTTGAGAATCTAAACGAGTTTAAATTTCAACAAAATACTCACATTTTGTGGAATTAAAATTAGTTAAAATACTAGACTAGTGCAAACCACATGGGCTTCAAATCAACATAGAGGGCGCTTTGCATCTATGTACAATCAGAATGCACGTGATACAAGTCATCTGATCGTTATCGCGGCGCCACTAGTAGGATTTCTGGAACCATTCCCCCAAAGCAATTATTTTTGGTGGAGGAAGGGAAACTGAATAAACTTGTTGAATTGTTCAATCCTGTCCCGCCCCTCCGTCATTTTATTTTCATTTTTGTATTAAAACCGCAAAATGACTGCAATTCTCCCCCTACAGAAAATGAATACATTAAACGGCGCGACGAGAACGGGCATTACCCAATATTTGTCAATTTGGTTTGTATATTGGCGCCAAAAAACTAAAACAAACAGGCAAATCGTCTGCAAGACAACCAAAGCACATAACGAATATTTTTTCTAGTCATATTGACTGTATTATATGCGCTGAGTCATATTAAAACATCACGAATTAGAAAAACTAAAATTTTCTGAATTTGTTTTCGAATTGGAAAGGAGAATATGACGGCAATATTGCAAGTGCGAGTTTCGCTTTCTGGCGACAGAAAGGCTTATTGTCTCAAAATACTGTCAGACAAAAAGAAAATAATAATGTTGTTTTTATGAGATTTAAACTCGGTGGAAACAGTGTGACAAAGTGGCGAGGACCAATTTTTTGCAACGTGGTGGGGGCAATTGGAGACAGTGAATTTCGGTAAAGAGTTCAAAATGGGGGCACAGGGAGGGGGAACGTGCCCCCATGCCTAAACTGAAATCAGTGAAAGATTTGAGGCTTAAAATGTATCATACATGATTGGTAAAGGTCACAGAACAGCACTTACACTTTGTCTGATCCAGCATGTGCATGAAATGACAAACCTTTGAACATCTGAGCTCAATCGGACATCGAGAAAACCCGACTCAAATTTGCTTACAAAACAAAGAATGGTATGATCTTATCCCGAGATCAAAACTGTTTTCGGTCTTTGTTTGACTAATTTCTGGATAAATACATCATTTCAAGCGGAAAGATTTTAACGGTATGTTTGTACCAGCACCATCTTCATAGCCTGAAAGTTATAGATAAATTTGTGAATATTTCTGTTTGGATATGTTACCAGTCTGTTACCTCTAATTGGCATGGTGCCAATTGGTATGTGGATCGGTTTGCGAAAACACAATGTGATATTCGTTCGTACATTCGCACTTATTGTTTCGTCACACTTCTGGTTAGGTCTCAACGTTTCGACTAACCTGCTCTAGTCATCCTCAGGAGAAAGAATAATACAAATCATGTCTATTCCATTGATCCATTGTTGTTCTTGAATCGAATATAAATCATTTCAAGAAGAAAACGCCGCGTAAAATCAAGAGAAAATTGACAAAATGGAGAAAGATAAAACAAAAACAAAACCCAGAGATATAAGAAAGACGGTTAGGTTTAAAGGTAATATCATACTTTGGTTTTCATCAAAGAAATATAGATTCATGGGCAAAAATATCAAGACAGATACAGTAACAGTCATCTTTGAAAATTTCGGTCCCAATTTCAGTGCCTACTTTTTGAGAAAAACAGCTACAATATTTCTGAAGTCTTTTCTCTTTTATCTTTCATCTACTAAAAGATCAAAAAGATTTTCGGTCGTTGTTTTACCAATTTCTGGATAAATACATCATTTTAGGCGGAAACATTTTAACGGTATGTTTCTACCACCACCATCTTCATACCATATAAGTTATACGTAAATCTGTGAACATCTCTATTTTGGTTTCTTACCAAAGTATGAAACTCCAATAATTATGAGATTACAGAAACGAGATGGACCGTCACCAAGAAAGTCTGGAGACCGGCTCTTTTAATCTTACTCCCCTCGGTTGTTTTTCGCTGGCTCCGCTCAGGGACACCGCATCACCCCCCGAGAAGAATGACCGGTCTCTGAGAGTGTTACCGAAATGTTAACTTTTCACACCTGACGTTAATACAAAGCTCGGGATGCTATTCCCAGGCACACACATCGATCTGAACTCAGGGACACTCTAGTCATCTTATGGTCATCAAAAGACCGCGCCGCCGACCGAGTGCCCCACGTGAAAAACATCACGGCGACAAAGAGAGACACCTCGGTGTGTTTCATCCTGACCACGCCGTCCTGTCCCTCTACTATCTCCCTCAGTGCCTTAGCTCTCTGAAGTGAACTGAAGATCCATTACTGACCGTCTGACGCGGCAGAAATGAGAGAAAAGATTCCTTGGTTGCCTCCAAGGCGATGGCAAGAGGTGTCAAGTCCGACACCTACTCGCAACCCCTACCGCGTGAACAGGCGGCTTTTTAACTAGTCATCACTATCACGCCTTGTTTTTTTGTTCGCCTCCACCCCTCCACTTTCATTCCACGCATGCGCTGGAGCAGGACAAAGGGCGTTTATACGAAACTGAGGCTCAGGCTCAAGCTTCAGTTCTGTCATCCATATGCTGAAAATATAGGTTGTGGTTTTTCAATTGAAGCTGAAGCTCTGTTTTCCTTTTCAAACCAGAAAATCTACTTCCGAATCGCAGCCAAAAGCCTCTATTTTGATATCCGTTATTTAAGAATGGATTCACGAAATGGAGCCTGAGCCTGAAACGGAGCCTGAACCTTCGTTTCGAAAACGCCCTAAGCCTCCGTTTCGTAAACGCCATATGTCTGGAAAGCGCCCTCTGTCGGTGTGGTTTTAGGAAAGAGTTCGGCGTTTGAAATCGGATTGAAGTCACGTGTAAACAAGTTCACTCAATCGAGAGGTGTAAACAGGCATATCTATTTCACTCTGGTTACAAGTAATTAATCATATCAAGCTATTAATCATATCTTTATTCCCTACACGGAAACAAACCTGCGCTCCAAAAGCTACATTAAGAAAGACAGCTAAGTTTGAAAAGTACGGAGCTCCACGAGTGCCATTTCACTTATCCAGATAACCACATAATTTATCTCGCCAAGTCGACTCATTAAGCCCTAAAAGTCAACTTTATCGAGATAATGCATCCGTGAAAGATGACTTAGTGAAAGAAGGAAGTCGACTTGTCCTGATAGTTTACCTTGTAAAGACGACTTACAAAAACTGATCAGGGTAGGACGACTTTTTAGGTTCAATTTTTAAATGATTTTGGTCGGGAAATAGATAATATGCAAATTAGGCTTGTCCTTCACCGACACATGAAAAAAAAATCACATGCTGGCTCAGGTGGGATTCGAACCCACGACCTCCTGCTTACAAGTGCAGATGCCATACCGCTAGGCCACCGAGCTAGCTGGTGTCAGCAGAGTGAATCGAATCCAATATCACGGTGGGTAAATCATGAAGATTGATCTTAGTGTTTTGTGAATCGGTCCCTGTTCTCCACATCGCAGAATTCCGCAAAAACTAGTCATTAAAAACAATAAATTCATAATCACTAATTCCACCAATACAAATTTCCCCCCGACTATAAAAGGCACGTAGCCCTCATTTCCAAGCTGCCATGCTATTGTGTCGGTCTCTTTGCATATACAAAACCCATCAAAGTTTCATAACACTATGGGGACGGTCTGGATATAAAAGTGCACTCCCCTTTGTGTACTTTTTGCATATGAATCAAAAAGCAACTTGATAAGTCGTTCATATAATGATATAATTATAAGCGTTTCGTCTATACAAATTACATCATTGGGCACAGATATACGACAGCTGAGAATGTTGGGTTCTGCAAGTCATTAAATGCATAATTATAGGCCTATGTCCGAAAATCACATAAAAGAGCTGCTGACTGTAGCTTTTTGCTCACAACATTGGTGAAACCAAGCATGACGTTTACACAATTAGAATGCAAATGACAGAAATGTATACATAAAACAGCCGCTAGACTCGTTTACACCATTCTTACATTGGAAGCCGCGTGGTTTTACTATTAACTATTTTTTGTTTTCTTTTCAAAAGCGATGTAGGCCAGGGGAAGTCGAGGAAGATTAAAAGTTCAATAATTATTTTGAGAAAAAAAAAATCCACACGGAATTCGTGAGGGAGGACAAACCCACGTTTCACCCGTCGGTCAGAGAGCGAGGTTGAACCCAGGTCAGGGGCTAATTTCATAGAGCTGCTTAGCACAACAATTCGCTAAGCATGACATTTCTGTCTTAGTAAAAACAGGATTAACAACCAAATTTCCGTGTGTTGTGTATATCACTTGCAATTGTTCTTTGGCTGTTGTTCGCGTGACCATGAATATCAAATGGAATTTCCAATGGTGGTTTGTTTTATTGGGCAAGCTATTTTTGTGCTAAGCAATTGTTTGTGCTAAGCAGCTTATAAGCACAAAATTGGCGTAAGCATGAAAAGTCTTCCTTAATCAAACAGGATTACCAATCAAATGTCCATGTAATATTTCCTACTTTTGACTTGCGCTCGGTCATTGTTTGCTGAACATAACATTCACAAGGAGTTTTGGCGATGGCATATTGTTTTTTATTAACCTAAGGTTTTGGGTGCTTAAAGGTAAGTACAGGATTGGTAACAAACCCAAACAGAAATGTTCACAGATATACGAATTACTTTCAGGATATGAAGATGGTGCTGGTAGAAACACTGTTAAACTAATTACGCCTGAAATTAGACCAACAAAGACCGAAAACAGTTTTGATCTCGGGGTTAGATCAAAACCATTCTTTATAAGAAAATTTGAAACGGGTTTTCGCTATTTTCTCGTGACTCAGATGTCCGATTGGGCTCAAATTTTCACAGGTTTATTATTTCATGAAGGCCTACATGCTGGATCAGACAAAGTGTGAGTGATGTTCTGTTACCTTTGCCAATCATGATTGTATTATACCTTTAAGCAATTTTTGGTGCTTAAAGGGATGGTACAGAACTGGACAAAACCGTTGCTGACAGTGAAAGCACATTATGTTATCAATCATATACCTTAACTGACAAACCTGTAGAAGTTTGAGGTCGATCAGCCATCTGGGTCACGAGAAAATAGTGAAAACCCGTTTACACATTTCAACGATTATTATGCGTTCATTAATAAAACGCTTCGAAGCGATTTATTCCAATCGGAAAAAAAGTTTCATTTATTTCTCAACGAATAATGGCATTTCAGACAAAATCATTTCATGTGATGTTTTCTCATATCATCACCATTATACTGTGTAAGTTTATGTGAATCTGTGATCTTGAAGTGTATTTTGTCTTACCAATTCAGTACCATCCCTTTAAGCAGCTCTGTGAAATTGGCCCCATGCAGGCTGTATGTACCTATACATGATACCACTGAATCAACTTGACATGTACATTGCACTTCTTCCTCGTTCAAGGTTGAACAACCTCGACAATGGGATGCCCGGACAATGGGCGACCGGAGACCGCAAAATGAAGTCGCCAAAAACTGTGTCAAAATGTTTCAAACGAACAACGTTATACAATCTATAGGATATAACAATATTTACTTTTTTTCAGGGTATTATACTTCAGGGTAAAAACCCATACATTTTGTCGAGGAAAGGTACCCGATATTCCTTTGAGAAAGATACTATATGCTAGAATCGAAACGTCGGGCCCTCTTTTAACTCCGAGCAGTTAAAGGTAATATCATACTTTGGTTTTTGTCTGAGAAATGGAGATTCATTGGCAAAAGTACAAGAACAGTCATCTGTGAAATTTCAGTCCCATACGATTCCCACTTTTTGAGAACACAGTGAAAAACGCCCACAATATTTTAAAAAATCTTTTCGCCGTTATTTGTGATCATTAAAAGAATTGTTTTGGGTCATTGTTTTTACTCTTTTCTGGATAAATGCGCAGCATTTCAGGCAGAAAACTTTAACTTGTTTCTACCATCAACATCTTTATGTCATGTATTAAGCTATAGGTAAATATGTGAAGATTACTGTTTCGGTACGCTACCAAAGTATGACACTACCTTTAAAGGTAATATCATACATCGGTTTTTATCAACGAAATACAGATTCATGGGCAAAAATATCAAGGAAGATAAAGTTACAGTCAACTGTATAAATTTCAGTCCCATACGGTGGCCACTTTTTGAGAAAACGGTGAAAAACAGCAACAGTATTTCTAATGGTTAAGTCTTTTATCTTTTATTTTTGATCTTTTAAAAGATCAAAAAGATTTTCGGGCGTTGTTTGACTAATTTCTGGATAAACACACCATTTCAGGCGGAAACATGTTTCTACCACCACCACCATCTTCATACCCTGTAAGTAATACACCGCCATACCACAAAATGACAGAAAAACACATTCTGTAAAATTTATGTCGAGCATTAACCCAACAAAGCATCACATTGTATACGGATTTCATTCCATTCAGCGCATGCATGTATGCATGCATGTCTATTTAAAATATTTTTTGAGAAAGGGTGGAGGGAGGAGGGGGGGGGGGGGTGTTAATCTTTGCAGAGTCGAGGAGGTCGGCCGGGTTTGATCCTGGGCATTAAAATGCGCCTTTTTCTGGACAAAAGACGACTTTCCGTAACAAAAGATCCACTGAGCATGGGGTTCAGACTTGTCGCGTTATGGAACACGAATGTCAGAAAAAAAGTATTTCTTTTTGCAGATTTTTTTGCAGATTTTTTTTTTTTTTGGGGGGGGGGGGGCTCTATAAATTCCAGACGACTGATTCAGGATTATAGAATTAAAGAAAGGAACATTGACATTGATCATGGTCGGGATCATGAAAAACCCAACCACAACAAAAGAACCAGAGTACATTAACTGTATAGCGGCAACAGCAACACACTTTTCCAGCGCCCTAGGCTTATATGTATAAAGCCATGCACGATCAGTGAACTTTTGTTGACATCGTTTTCATTTTACACTGTATTTGAAATATGTCAATAATGAATAACACGAACACGGCAAGAATTTTATTCATGAAATTAATTATTATTTTTTAACGCTTTTGCTTCATTCTACACTAATGCAGTGTAATTCAATCATTGATTGACGTCATTGTGACGTCACACGAACCATAATAATCAACAAGCGGGGATGGCGGAGGGACAAGCAAACAACTAAGGAACTATATTACGAACAAACCAACTCGACCAAGCACAACAAGAATTTATTTTATTTTATTTTTTTTATGAAAAATCGCCAATCACAAGGCCCAAAACAGGCCACTCGAGGTGATGGCTAAAACGAGGAGAAAAGGGAACAAAGAAGAAATCATGGGGTAGAAAGATAACTATTGATGTTACGTCGTTGAATTTGATCAAGCAGGGACAGACTGCAAGCTGGAGCACCAGCCCAAATATGACAGCAGTACTCCATGACAGGACGTATTGTGGATTTGTACAAATAGAGCAAAGCAGCTGGGTGAAGATATTGCCTGGCACGATACAAGCAGCCTACACACTGCGAAGCCCTTTTGGCAATCCTACGAATGTACTTATATTTATTTCTGGTAAAACCAAGTATTCCTTAAAAAAGCGCCCATAGGCACTGTAGCTCGAAAGCCTGATGAAACCTTTTTATGGAAAGATTATGAGAAGAAGATACAGTTTTAGAGGTGGAGGAAAACCCCAGAGTAATATTCTGGGTAAAACCCACAGAATCAGGTATAGGAAAAACCCAATTCACTTGTGCACCGAGCGGGACTCGAACCCGGTCCACAGAGGTGAAAGGCGAGGAAATAACCGCTATGCAAATGAATTATTTAATTAATTAAATTGGGCATCCCAAAAGAAGCGAACTTAACAAACAAACGAACACATTCAACAACAAAAACAAACAGACAAATCACATCCCAACAAACAAACAAACAAACACCCCAACAAACAAACAAACAAAAGTAGACGTTTAACATCTTTTCCAAACGTACAAATTGAGCAGGATGAAATTGAAGTCCATGCCGTTTTTTCTTTCAAATCTGGTCTCGGCAACAGCATGTGCAACACACGGCACGGGCTTCGTGTGGCTTACCGAGTGCTCGGCACACTTACAGGCCGTACAATCTAACCAATTTCACGGTCAGATTGCCCGGGTCCCTCCACTGACAGTCAATACGATTCGGGAAACAGAAAGCCATACTTTCATATCCCTAAAAAAAACCCATGTTTTCATTTGATAATTTGATCTGTATAAACGACTCACCCATCAATTGTGTGACTGTACAGGGTGTCCCAGAAAAAAACCGCAACACTGTGTCGGGACCCATTATGTTAAAATGTAACTGTTTATCACTTCAAGATTCAGATATGTAATACAACCATGTATTGGCTATATCACCATGTAGAATTTAAGCATATTGGGGCTGAAATTGGCGAAAATATGACCAATTGAAAGAGTACTTCCTAAAAACAAATTTACAAGGATAACATAGTGGTCAATACACACATAATGTGTATGAAAGAAAGATGAAAATCGTGTTTTGAGGTTGGATAATTTAGTCTTATTTCTTTTCCACTAAATTTTAGTCCAATTTTGCTCAAATTCTACATGGTGATAGCCAAGACATAGTTGTATCACATATCTGAATCTTTAAGTGATAAACAGTTAATTTTTCATATAATAGTTTCAGCGCAAAGTGTTGCGGTTTTTTTTTTTTTTTTGGGGGGGGGACACCCTGTACACAACATGTGAATGATCTCACAGTATAGTAATACATGCATTTAGTTAGCTTACTATTCTATACATTGCTTAAAATGTGTAATGGTATCTGGTCGACAGACACATATGTAATGTAAAAGATTTCCACCGAGGCAGATACCAGACCAGAGTGACCAACCTCAGTAGTGAACACTACAGTATTGCATCTCATCCTTAAATAGTCTGGCTCCCACATAAAAAATGTGTTTGCATAATACAGAGCCAAATTTCACATATTCATCGAATTAAAGGTATAATACATGATTGGTAAAGGTCACAAGACAGTACTCACACTTTGTCTGATCAAACATGTACATGAAATAATAAACCTGTGAAAATTTGAGCTCAATCGGACATCTGAGTCACGAGAAAATCCAACTCAATTTTTCTTATAAAAACAGACAGAATGGCCGTTTTGATTTTACCCCGAGATCAAAACTATTTTCGTTCATTATACTATTTTGTGGATAAATACACCATTTCAGGCGGAAATATTTTAACGGAAGGTTTCTACCACCACCATCTCAATACCCTGTAAGTTATACGTAAATATGTGAACATTTCTGTTTGGGTATACATGTTACCAGTCCTGTACTTGCCTTTAAAGACTAAATACCTTTCTCGTGCCACGTAACCTATCAAAAGAATTTTCATTTCCATGGAAGTGAGTGAATCAAACATTAAAGTTATTTCCCTGCACCAAATTGGTTTCATATTTTACATAACACTACGATACGAGCATACTTATACAACGCCCTCTCGTGGCGACTCACAGAACATGCATCCATTTTGTTTTCTAACAAATATCTTTCAAAATTTATATAATTTTTCAATATCGCTGATTTTGATGAAGCAGTTATCTGTCTGATGTGATCCACACTAATTACCTATTCATGAGAACCACGTTAAAAGAAAATCCAACATGCAAAATGCGCGCGTGTATAAGGACACAAACCACATCCATAAGGAAGATCATTGCGCTGTTCCAGAAAACAAATAAAAATGGAAAGTTGACCATACAGGTATAGAGCATCTGATACAACATGACTAAAGCGTTGACTACGCATTCTGGGTTAAGTCAACACAGTGTCTATAATACTACAGCATTCCTTGCCAAAATTCAGTTATCATACTGAAGCTTTGCTTACATTCAAAGAAGCAAAGTCACAAATCCCAGCCAGGGAACGGAAATGCAATGCAATACAAGCAAGCTCGACAACTATAACATTTCCAATGGCTGAGTCGAGATATTTTTTTGTGGTCTCGGTGGCTGTTGTCTTTTTTTTTTTTTTTTGGCCAGTAGATAGATTTTAACATAGCATCTCACGCCGGGCAAAACTAGAATTAGCATATAGATGAGGAAGAAGACCTCACCGGTGTAAGACGGAGGGTAGACCGACAGCGGGTCTTAAGGTGGACTTACGGGCAAGAGAGAGGAGAGGGTTATGCTCGGTGGCCCGAGCAACGAACTGAATAAACCTCAATGCTCTAATTGGGTCACAATGGAGGCTATAGGTATAATGGGGAAGAGGGGGGCACGAGGGCGTGGTTTAATGATCATAAGGGGGAGGGAAAAATCAGGTTAAAACAATTTCCTCTAGGTCCCCGTCAATAAAAAGATACAAAATATTCAATGAAACAAGGATTTGGGTTTCCAATAATTTTTGCAAGTTTTGTGTTGAAACGTTTTTGAATTTCTACATATTCGTCACCGGCACCACTAAGTAGCACGTAACTTACAAAAAAATTTGTTCATGTTTTGAGATATAGCTGTTTGAAGTTTACGACTTTTTAAAACCGGCTTATTTTAAATACAATTTAAATATTACGACTTTTTTTAAAATAATTCCTTCTGAAAAATATGTTGCAATAGCCGACATATTGTAGAAATCAAACGAAAACATAAAAAAAAAGAAAACAAATTTGCACTACGGTGTTGTTAATTTGTAAGATAAATTGCTTAAATGTGTAATACTTAATTGGTAAAGGTCACAGAACAGCACTTACACTTTGTCTGATCCAGCATGTACATAAAATAATACACCTGTGAAAATTTGACATCTGAATAGTGAAAACGCGACTCAGTTTGTTTAAAACATAAATAATGGTTTTGATCTTATATACTCCGAGATCAACACTGTTTTCGGTCTTTGTTTGTATGTCTAATTCCTAGATAAATCCTCCATTTCATGCGAAAATATTTTAACGGTATGTTTCTACCAACATCATCTTCATACCCTGAAAGCTATAGGTAAATCTGTGAACATTTTTGTTTGGGTATGTTACCAATCCAGTACTGTACCTTCAAATGGATCGAAAATTAAAATAACAAAACAAAATGATCATCATGGAAAATCTAATTTACAATTCTATAAATCCAACATTCTTTTGTGAACAAAATCCATCATCATGGATACCGAACACATTGGAAAGATAAACCACAAGAGTAACTTTTCAGGTTTTAGGGCCTCTTAAAGGTAGTATCATACTTTGGTCTGGTCACATTGAGGTCAATGTACTAAGAGTATATGTAAACCGACTTGATTCCATCAAACGAAAATGATACCATGTCAGGTTTTATGGCTTTCATTGTCAAGTTTAAAATAGGGAGAACAAATCGGAGAACCCCCCCCCCCCTCCCCTTCTGACTGCAAAATAAATCATACCTCCATTCCAGGGGCTGTTTGTGTAAACGCGATCTAGTATCAACAATTGGGGGAAAGGGGGTCCGACTGAAAACACAACAATAACACTGCTATGAAAATAATATAGGACTCTGATGAGATGACTAAGTGCTACACTGTTGTTTGGTCGGGGGTGATGTATGTACATGTAATAGAACAGGGGAATAAAGAAAGAACGACACAATTCACCAGCGTGGGCGATCATGTCACGCGCCGGGGATTACGCGCCCGAGCCCCGGTCGGGTTTTTGTCCGGGCTTCCGGTGAAACGCAAACACGCCGTGATATCGCACTCCCCGGAATATTGTGGTAAAAAAAAACCTCCTAAGATATACACGAGCATCGATGCGTTCAGTTCAGCGCTATAAAAGCATTATGGCGGATCATGACAGGGTATATGGCCGGCCCAGTATCGGTAAAAACAACTCGATGGATAAGAACGACTTAATGGAAGAAAATGTGGGTTCCCTGTGACAACCCCAAAAAAGGGCTGCAGAGCCGCCGCAGCGGTCATGAATGAAAAATCACACCGAGATGGCGCTGGCTCCATCCCCGGCCCCTCGCCCTAAAGTTATGCTTTCTCCTTGCTTCTAAGGGAGATCTCATTGGGATGTAAAATCATAATACGCGGGGTAAATTACAGATGGTATAGATCTTTACAACACGCGTCGGTACCTTCCCCAGCAGCAAGCCTAAAGGGACAGGACAAAGTATATAGACGAGCGACCAAAAAAGAAAAAGAAAAGAATTCTCAACGACAAAAGAATAATAAGATAGAAAAGAGCTACAGAGATTTGGGGCTCTTATCTTCTACTGAAGTAAAAGGTCCCATTACGGATTACCACTCCATATACAAGGAGAGACATTTACATACATAAAAGGGTATAAATGCATCGCAGCTTATTCCCGTTTAGACCCCTCTTTCTTCTAGACTCCAACCCCAGTGAGAGTTGCGATGCCTCGGTGCCCCAGTGGTCCGGGGCTAGGGTAGTTAAGGGCTTAAGGTCTCGCTGCGTTAATGGAACGCGGCACCCCGTGCATTCCCCACCGTCCGATCGCTCCGTGCGCGCTCCGCTCCGAGGGCCGGGGGGCTTGCGCGGCGTCTGTCCGTCCCAAAATCGCGATCACCGCCGCCTCCTTGGTAAAATAACAAGAGTATACGACGTTCCGTGGTTATACTAGACAGAACAAAAATGAAGTCACGATTTCATGTAATCATTGGATTTTTGTTTAGTCGCACTTTTCACTCGGTTCAAAATTATATAGACCAACAATATTGTAGTGAACTGAATGTATCTATATATTGCATATTAGGGAGACACTTTAGCGTCTAAAAGTGAACATTTGGGAGACATCTGCAAATAGGGAGACTTTTCGGTGTCTCCCTAAGGTACATGTACCAGCTACCTTTTAAAGACATATTTGGACTGTCCATATTTTATTAGAAGACAGAGAATGCCCTCAATATGAACATATGTCAATTTCAAGTTCATTGGTTTGGAGGATGTTTAGAAATATAGGTAAGTATACGTTTGTGCGCGACCCAATGAGAAAGTTTCCCTAATGACCCATTCCCGGTAATAAAGGAAGCATTTGTGTATGGTGCGAATCAAGTCAGTCCACTGTGGCAGCAGAGACAAGATACTGCATCTAGCGTTTCTCCAAAAGTTCAAGAACAAACAGTTTGCTCACGCGACACTGCAGCTTGCAACATCCTTCTCTAAAGGGGCATGTATTATATACATCTAAAAGCGTTAAGTTTAAAACTTAACACTCAATAGGCTCACTTCAAGTACTTAGAAGTAAGATATACAAGTTTGTCAGTGAGGCAATGTCCCTCCGTTAGGTGAGTCCATGGAGCCTGGAAGGAATTGACTGTATTTCTTCCTCCCCGGGGAGTCAGTCATGGCAGTCAGTATAGTTCAGACCAGTCAACCAACAGACTATTACGAGAAGAAGACCCACCAGCTGCAAGTCAAGCAGCGGTAGGCGAGCAAAACAGCAACAAGCCAAGTCTCAACAGGCTAGCAGCAGCAGCAGGTCAGACAGCAGCAGGTCGAGCAGCAACAGGCAAGCAGCAGCAGTAGCAGGTCAGATAGCACCAGGCCGAGCAGCAGCAGCAAGCCAAGTAGCAACAGGCAAGCAGCAGCAACAGGTCAGACAGCAGCAGGCTGAGCAGCAGCAAGCCAATTAGCAACAGGCTAGCAGCAGCAACAGCAGGTTAGACAGCAGCAGGCCGAGCAGCAACAGGCCAACCTATAGCAACAGGCAAGCAGCAGCAGGTCAGACAGCAGCAGGCCGAGCAGCAACAGGCGAGTAACAGCAGCAGGTCGAGCAGCAGCAGCAAGCAAAGTAGAAACAGGCGAGCAGCAGCAGGCCAAGTAGCAACAGGCAAGCAGCAGCAGGCCAGACAGTAGCAGGTCGAGCAGCAGCAGCAGGTCAGACAGCAGCAGACAAACAACAGTACATTGAGCAGAAGCAAGCCAAGCTACATACCCATCCCTCAGAAAAAAAAATCAACCATACAACCAGCCAGTTAACCAAGTTACAAGGCCTGCAGCTATAATAATCATAAACCAGGGAGACAACCACCATTGGCCATGCATATACACGGACCCCATTGTCTGTTTGTCCGTCGGGCTTACTATCTATCCGTCCATCTCCCCTCCACTATCTTTGGGTTGGATCGCCAAAAAGGATGTCAGTAACATGAACATCTGGTGTCACATTTTGCCATCTGTGCTGTTGCACCTCTCCCAAATATCCAACTTTAAAAAAAAAAAAACAGGGCCAATTTTCTCAGTGCAAGCCAATATAGGACGGTCTCTCATAGTTTCCTAAACCCATGAATAGTATTTCTTTATCTGGATCCAAGCCAATTATGTTCATAACTATCCATGCATGAAATGGACTGCATGCAATTATGATTGATGGCAATGAATAGGCACAATATATGAATAATTAAAACTATGTACAGTCGTATACGTATACGTATGGGAGAAATGGGGCATGTCCAAAATAATGGCCGACATCGGAACATTAAGTATTTATTGGATAATGTCGGACGGACAAAATGCTCTCCATTATGTCCATTCCGTCTTTTAAGATCCATTTTCTTAATGATGAAGTTAATCGACCTTGCAGGATGAATATCATTGCCCGGCTGTGAAGAAACATCGACTTATTACAAAAGTCATCTTCTCAGCTATAAACAGTATATCAGTACGAAACTAAAAAGGTACAGTACTGGATTGGTAACATACCCAAACAGAAATGTTCACGGATTTTATACGTATAACTTTCAGTGTATGAAGTTGGCGCTGGCAGAAACATATACATGTTCCACCCGAAATGGTGTATTTATCCAGAATTTAGTAAAACAAAGACCGAAAACCGTTTTGATCTCGGGGCAAGATCAAAACCATTCTTTACGTTTTATATGAAAAAATCGAGTCGGGTTTTCTCGTGACTCAGATGTCCGATTGAGCTCAAATGTTCGCAGGTTTATTATTCCATGTACATGTTGGATCAGACAAATTATGAGTGCTGTTCTGCGGCCTTTACCAATCATGTATTAAACCTTTAAAGTTCAACCATAGCGGACTGAAAACTTGGGTGGTTACAGAGAGCGTGTTTCATATTTGTCTCCCTTTTTGCAACTTATGATCTGTCATTGTGTACTTAAAGGTGATATCATACTTTGGTTTTTGTCAAAGAAATACAGATTCGTGGGCAAAATTATCAAGGAATATACTATTAAAGTAATCTGTGAAAATTTCAGTCCCATACGGTGCCCACTTTTTGAGAAAACAGCGAAAAACGGCCACAGTAAGTGTTTTCTCTTTTATTTTTGATCTTTTAAAAGATCAAAAAGAGTTTCGGTCGTTGTTTTACTAATTTCTGGATAAATACACCATTTCAGGCGGAACAATTTTAACGGTATGTTTCTACCATCACCACCATACCCTGTAAGTTATACGTAAATCTGTGAACATTTCTGTTTTGGTTTCTTACCAAAGTATGATACCACCTTTAATAAAAGTTCTCCTTTTTGTCAGCTGAATGCGTTAATAATAAAAGTCGCTTCATTGGAGTATTCTGAATACCGAAATAATGAATTCTTTTCTTCCATGGGTATAAAGTCGTCGAGTGTGCGTGCATAAGTCCGAAGCGGACGCCGCCCTTGGAAGGTGTGGATAATACCGGCATCTAAGCCCCGATTAAACACGTTGCACGGACGCGGTCAGTCCTCGGCTCGTCGACGAGACAAAAAAAAACCCGTCATTCTTCACAATTTGTCGCCAGCAAAGCATGGCAACGAAGGACTTATTTCTTGAAATAAAAAAAGAATGAAAAAGAAAATTACGATTCCCAGCCATAAACAAATTCGAAGGATACAGTTTTTTTTTTGAAAAGTTAACAAAAGACACCAGCAATCGTAGGGTCATCAATTACCATTTCAACGCACAATTCCGTCGAAAGGAATGATTTATTACTTGTTATTCAAACTCCGAGCAAGATTTCTTGGGCCCACAAAAAAAAAAAATGATTTTAAACAACGGGTGGGTGTATTCTGCAAAACGAAATCCGGGTTTTATTTTTTATTAAAAGGAATGGTATTAATCAAAATTGGGCGGAAAATAGGCTTATTAATAATAGGTAGGTATAAAGAGGGAGTTAAGATGGTAAGCCATGAATCTTTGTTGGGTAGAAATTGAGTGGACTCGTAGAACGAGGGAAATTAAATTGTTTACCGGTACTTATTATTTGTATACTGCCTGCAGGTAATACCGGGGATAATATCAGAAGAATACAGGGGATTTTCTAACGCCAACTTCGGCCCTAAGGGTTGCATTGACCGAAATAATTACCCTATCGTTCCGTGTATACAGTATAAGAATGCCTTAATGCCTTATGTGGCAATTTATTTCCAAAAAGGATGACCATGGCACATCAAAAGCCACTCGTTTGAAAGTTGGCAGATTCAGTATGCTGGGGTGGTGTATAAGGCCTATACTAATTTATCATTTTAGACATTGAAATGAATGAAGGAAAAAGTCAACCAGCGCCAGTATCAATTTAATTTCATTAACCTTAATCGTGAAGAATTAAAGGTAGTTTCATAGTTTGGTAAGACACCCAAACAGAAATGTCCACAAATTTATGTATCACTTTACAGGGTATGAAGATGGTGATGGTAGAAACATACCGTTAAAATTGTTCCGCCTGAAATGGTGTATTTATCCAGAAATTAGTAAAACAATTGACCGAAAATATTTTTGATCTTTTAAAGATCACAAATAAAAGAGAAAAAGACTTAAGAAATACTGTCGCGGTTTTTCACTGTTTTCTCAAAACGTGGGCACCATATGGGACTGAAACTTTCACAGATGACTGTTACTGTACCTTCCTTGATAATACGCCCGTGAATCTGCATTTCTTTGATAAAAACCAAAGTATGATATTACCTTTAAGCATATACAGGTTTATATTAAGTTTGTATATGACCTTTTTTGCAGTCAACTTGGAGTTACAATGTAATTTTCGATTTAACATTAACAAAGGATATCCATATCACATGTGTGGAAATTAGTTTAGTACCCTATATAGGCCTATAAATGGATATTTATATGGGCGCGGGTTTCTTGGCACCCCATTGTTAGATAAATGTACGGGTATATATTTATGTCATCCTATACGTGACAACTTGTAATTGAAACGATAATTCGAGCTCGCATACTCATGAAATTAATATTAACATACACAGGACATTAATATTTAAAGGGATGTGGCATTGATAAAGCAGTCCCAATCTGGTGAAATGACCCATGTACGGATAAATCGATCATGTTGCCCGATTGCGAATATGCTTGACTGGGAACATTGGGCGTTTACGAAACTCAGGCTCAGGCTCCAGCTCTGTCATCCATGCTGAAAATATAGGTACAGGTAGTAGTTTTTCATTGAAGCTGTAGCTCTGTTTTCCTTTTCAAACCAGAGAATCTACTTCCGAACCGCAGCCAAACTTGGCCTCTTTTTTGATACACTCTAAAAAATAAGTGTAAAATATTGTTGTGTAAAGGGGTTGGGTAAAGATGTTGAGTAAATTATGACTCAATATTGAGTAAAGTCTCATTTTCGTCCTTACACTTCACTTGTGTAAACGCCAAATATCAGCTTACTCATCTGTGGTGTTAAAAAAATGATCAACAAAAGACTAATAAACGACTTTGACTCAAGTGTTGTTTCAGTAGTAAGCAACGCGGTTGAAGTTTGACGCCGCACAGTTCAAGTTTTACTCTTACCTGGGTAAGTTTTGACACAATAATGTACACGTGCGCGCGCGTACACACACCACGCGTAACTCACTGCAATAATGGACACCGTCAAGACTAGATTGGAAAGCTGGGGCCTGCAAGAGTTGATACCTCTGTTTGAAGGTAATTTCTTGTTGAAATGTGACTTTGAAAGTTTTAACTGTAGTATTTTTGTTACGGGAGATGTTGATAAATATTGAAATTGATCGTAATTATGTAACATTTATGATTATTCCAGAACAGTATGACGCTATCTGTCACTGTAGTCATTCAATCATCGTTGTGCATTGAAATTACACACTGTACTATTACTATAGTATTAGTACTTGTATACACTGTGTAGTATAGGCATGTAGAATGTACATGTACACGCAATGAAGCAGTCTAAACTACAGTACGTACACTATACTAGAGACCCCTATACAGCCACAATGCATTTAATACGTGGACTTTTACGCGTCACATTATATCAAAACGAATATGAATAATGTTCTCTTCCTTCATCATGGGAATGGATTCATGGCCAGTGTTATGTCCCGAACTGGGGTTTGCACCCTCCTCATAATTCCTAAAACAAAGTAGGGCCAAATTATAATGGCAGGTTTATATTTTTTTCTGTTAGAATTAGAAGCTCTATAATTTTGCCATAATTAAATTACATGTAGTTTGTAATGTTGTGCATATTTATATAGGCATAGGGCTGGCCTACCATGAATAGATAAACACACTATTTTACACTGGAGATAGTATTACTTCAAAATGTATATTGTTGTGTGTAGTGTCATATCAATTGGACACAACTAGTTTACTGGCAAATATCTTATAACTATTACTATTATATCTCTCATTTATTTTCCACAGAAAATGGCATTGATGATGCTGCCTTCAATTTGCTTGATGCTGGGTCTGTCAAAGATCTTATTCCAAAGATGGGGCTACGACTCAAGTTCCTGAACAAGTTCCAAAATATGTCACAACCTGTGAGTAAAACAAATGAAGGATACACATGCTTCAAATGTTTGGCTAAAATGAAGACTACAAACATGTTATGGAAACATCTAAGACAGCAGCATTTTATAACCACTAAGTCAAACATGAAAATTGCATGTAGTCAGTCACATTGTGATAGGGTATTTTACAATGGTTACAGTTATAAGCGACATGTAGAACATGCTCATAAAGAGATGGATAGTAATGATACCGATACTCAGTGTCCCCTTTTGAGAGGGCTAGATCATATCAGTCTCCCATCAGTTGCTGAGCATCCCTTTGCACCTGCAAATAATGCAGATCATGCACTCCGGAAAGTCAATACATATGACGAAATAAAATATACAATTGCTGTCTACATTGCTAACCTAAAAATGACATCATTACCAGTAACAACTGAGCAGAAAATACTCACTGCATCCAGAGAACTAGTTGAAAATATTGTTGGTACCATTGAGAAATCAGCTGCTCCTATTCTAGATGAGGCAAGTGCACAGAATGTGCAATCTTTCCAAACTGTCTTAAACACACTCAAAGATCCAGTGAAATCTTTTGGTTTATCAACCCACTATCAACAAGCCCAGTTTGCCCTTAATGCAGGGACTTTAGTGAAACCTGAGGAGATTGTGCTTGGCCATGTTTTCAGAGAAACCATAAACAAGGTTTCAGGGAGAACTGAGCAAACAAGAGTAGATGAAACCTTCCAGTATATTCCTCTAGGAGACAATCTAAAATCATTCTTAGAAAGAAAAGGATGTATGAAAAATATGTTAGAGTTTAAGAAAACTTTACCTGAGGACAACATCCTACAATCCTATTTGGATGGTGCATATTACAAAGAAAGCAATATGCAGCCTTGTAGAAATATCACAGCAGATCTGCTCCTATACACAGACGATTTTGAGACAGCAAATCCTCTTGGATCCAAAAAAGGAAAACATAAAGTACTTGGTGTATATCTCTCACTGATTTGCCTCCCCAGAAAATTTCGGTCAAAGCTTGACAACATCCTTTTGGTTGCTGTGGCAAACTCCTCTCTTGTTGCGAAGTATGGAATAAACTCAGTACTTGCACCAATTACCAAAGACCTTACACGACTGTTCAGAGAGGGCCTGAAAATACAAAGTCCTGGTGAATTCATGGGATTTGTCACACCAAAGTTATTACAAGTAATTGGTGATAACCTGGCCCTTAATTCTACTTTAGGATTTTCGTCCAGTTTTGTTGCTAACTTCTTTTGCCGATTTTGTAAATCTCACCGAGAAGTCACCCATTCACAAGTCATTGAAGATAAGAAAACTATCCGAACAAAAACTAATGTTGAAAGTGATCTTGAACTAGGAAATTTGTCACTAACTGGACTGAAATTCTCATGTGAACTAAACAAACTGAACTATTACCATGTTGCTGACAACACAGCACCTGATCTAATGCACGATTTCCTTGAAGGACTTTTTCCATTTGAGCTGAAACTAGTGCTCGCAGAATTTGTCAGTCAAGGGAGATTCTCTCTCAATGAATTCAATAGCAGACTTCATTCTTTTAGCTATGGTTTTGCTGAGCAGGCAAATAAGCCAAGTCCAATTCTTCAAGGGCAACTGACAAATCCATTTGGTGCCAGTGGTCAAAAATCATCTCAGATGAGTTGTCTGGTAGAATACTTCCCCCTCATGGTTGGTGACAAAGTGCCAGAGGAATGTGATTTCTTTCAATTATTCAAGATTCTGATGGAAATTTATAGATTGACTGCTTCACCAAGTATAAGTGTTGATGGAACATATTATTTGAAGTCTAGGATAAAAGATCATCACGATTTGTTTCTCAAGCTTTTCCCAGATAATCA
Source organism: Astropecten irregularis (assembly GCA_963971285.1). NCBI lineage: Eukaryota > Metazoa > Echinodermata > Asteroidea > Paxillosida > Astropectinidae > Astropecten > Astropecten irregularis. The sequence goes on from OZ020247.1 coordinate 12,964,977, forward strand.
TCTGCTTCCCAAGCACCATCACCTTCTCCATTATCCACGTGCAATACGGTGCTTAGGACCTCTCATGCAGTATTCATGTATGAGGCATGAAGCAAAGCACAAACCCCTTAAAAAATGGGCAAGAATATGCAATAATTACAGGAATATCGCTAAGACATTAGCATCTAAACATCAGGAATCACAAGCATATAACACATTAATGAATCAGGACCTAGAAAGTAGCTCAATAAATATTGTTCGGCAAGAAGTGGTCACATTGTCATCTTTGAATAGAAATGATGAAATCAGAAACCTGTTGCACTGTGAGAATCCTGAGACACAGTTGACACTATGTGGAGCTGTTGAGATCAATGGATATACATGTAGGGAAAATGTAATGCTGTTGACAGACTGGGATGGTGATTTTCCTTCTTTTGCACGAGTGCAGCATATTATTAGAATGGAATCTGATTTGTATTTCATTACACAACCATGGACAACACATGAATTTAGCCATCATTTCCAAGCATATGTATCATCAGAAGCCTTTGGAAAGCCCCTAGACTTGAAAACACCCAGTAGCATCTTTGATCATAGACCAGTACATGCTGTACAGAGTTACAAGGATACCGACAGTACCTGGTACATCCCGACACGATATACTTTGGCCTAGGCCCAATATACAAGATCAAGATCTTTCCATTACATTTGCAGTGACTGTTGAGATGTCGGTAAGGTAAACTTTCTGTTAACGACAGCAAATATTGTCTTTTTACTTAAGTGCATGATACAATTACATATCTTGGAACCATTTCCATTTTCCAAATGATACTTGATAAAATTCTACTAACTACACATTTCAACTTGTTGTACAACGTGGGATAGAGTACAGTATTTTTATGTGTGTCATCATGCAATAACAAATTTCATTTTAATATATTATATTAAAATGAAATTGTATGATACATCAGGAATGCATCAGTGGCTGGAAAAATATCACTTATTGTTCATGCACACCATTGTTTCATGTCATATATTTTCAATCATGTATTATAATAAACTTTTTTATATCCACTTAAAAGGTATTTGTCTTCTTTTTCTTCTTCTTTAGCAGCCAAGTCTTGAGACTGTTGGTGAAGGTTCCTCTAGAAGTCAGACGCCACAAGACATCTTCAACAGTATGTTTTCAGAACAAGCCATGTCTGACTCTTTGATATCTGACTTTGAGGCATGTATGTCGCCATCATCAGTCCCTTCCACTGTATCCTTGGATCATGACAGCTCAGCATCTATATTGGGATACGACCCTGAACTTGATGAGGAGTCACCCCCATCATCTCAAATGAAAAGAGGAGCTGTTCGGAAGTGGCAGTCACTACAAGATGAAGAAGCGGCTGCCTTGCCATCTTTGAAGAGGCAAAAGCTAAATCAGTTTGTAAGTTTCATATACTACAAGTCCATTATTTTGTTTCTTATGAAATTAAGGTTTGCGGAGACACAATGTCTAATCTCTTTTAGGGATGTGTGGTTCTGAAAAGAACTGATGAGAAGTTAAATTTACACGCCCCAATCCTATTTAGCATTGATAAAAATTACATTCCCTGTAAGTGTCATAAAACAAACCAACATTTAATAATGAGGTGATGGAGGTGCAAGTACGAACCTTGTAATGCTGTTCAGAGTGTATAGTTTTATAAATGAAGTTAAATTGACTGCCTTGATTCACTAAGTCTTTTTGACCCTTTTGCAGGATGTTGAAGACATACTGAAAGAATCTCCAAAAGGACAACGTGTAATCAAAGATCTGAAGGAACATCATGCCCTCAAACCCCAAAATGGCAAAATCATTGCCAACATGTGTGCTGCCCATCTTGTGAAAATCTATGGAGACAAGTAAGTTTAATAACACTATCTTCCTTGTTCTAGGGATGTATGGCACAAACAGGATGCTAATTTTCATTTCAGATGTTTCCTATTTGGTGAACTCATTCCTGGAAGGGATTCTTCATAATCATTAGGTTGCCATTAATTGGAGCCTGTTGTCTATTATTAGACTTTTGAAAGTGTGGCTGACACATTTAAGGAATTCTGTTGGAAGTGTGTAGGCCTACAAATGCACATTTCTGTGGTTCACCTCTTTTGTTTAGCATCTACTTCACTGCCAGCCATCAACACAGAATGATTATCCAATCGTTTCTCTGACTATGATCCTGCTCAAACTCTGCAAGTTATCTGACATAATTAAGGAACTTACAGAGTTCTTACCACAGGTGTATAGTTGCTGATTCAATGAGAGAACTAACTATGGTTACTGTATTGTGTAATGGTGCATGTACATGTTTTAATGAACAGGCCTTCGTCAGATGTCAAAGAATCTATGGCTCGCAGTATTGTCAACACTTTTCCCTGTCTAAAGGACCCTGAAGGCAAAGGCTATGTAAGTAAATTTTGTTTTTGCCAATTTTCCCTGAACGTTTCAGTTGATTGTCAGTTAGTCTTATAATTGACAATTTCAAAAGATGGTTTCTATCATAAAGGAACATCATGAGTATGACTGTCAGTTTTGCTTACTCTATTAGAAAATTAAAATAAGTCAGGAAGTGCAATCTTTTGATTAAATTTCTGCTGAAAATAATTTAAAGGTGGCCACTGCTTTCTTGATCTCTTCACTATAAGACCCATGTCACACGAGGCAATTTACAGGCAATCAGTTCCAGGCAATCTCCAAGAAGAAAAAGCATCCATCTTTAAATCATGAGATGACTTTATATGGGATAGTGAGAAACTGAGGTACAGAAACTTTCCTTTTGTATGTGGTGTACTTTGCCTCTAAATTGCTTGTAAAAATTGCCTCGTGTGACATGGCCTTTACAGTGAAAATATCCGGAAAATGGGAATAACCATGCACTGCTTATTACGCAAACGAAATGACCAAAGTGTTATTATTTGGAACAACAGGAGCAGTGGTATACTAGAGGTTCTTCAAAGCGACCAGCGCATGGATCCTTGGAGTATCATCTCAAGTACCTTCGAAGGTCAAATAGGCCGGAGACATCAATGGATGCTGCTTCCACTTGCAGCTCACAGGAAACAGATAATGATGTGGAGGTTTCTGTTCCAGAATACGGTATGTTAAGTTGAAAAGTTTCTACCTTAGAACAAAGGTTCTCAAGCATTCCAATTACAACTGTGCTATGATAAGGATTAGTGGCAGATCCAGGATTTCCCGGGGGGGGGGGGGGGGGGGGGGTGGAAAAATGCACCATTTCAATAAAGCGATGGATGCATGTGGGGTCAAAGCTAGCAGGTTACGGTGGGCCTGACGTGAACTGACCAATTAATTTTATCTCAATTTTTTTCTTATCTCTCTCCATCTCAGTATTGGAAAAAAAAACCATAAAAATTGAATCTTTCCCCGAGGACACAAAGTTAGTAAATATTGCATTCAGTTCAAAACTTGAGTAAAATGTGAGCTGTAAATCAAAAGCCTCAACCAAGGAACACATTTAACTGTGAAACTCGTGGCCATTTTCATTGTTACAGATGCCAAAGACATGGAAACAACAGTAGAGTGGCTGAAGCATAATGATGACAAGCTGAGGGTCCGTGAGGATATGAAAAAGACAGTTTTCTTCAGAAGAGAGTACATCATTCCTTCCAAGGACAGCACTGGTGCCACTGGACCATCTATAGCTGACATACTGTCCAAGTATCCTCATCTTCTAGATAATGGAATGGTAAGCCTCTGTTTGCATTGCCTCAAATCATGAAATGTTATGGTTGCACAGCAAGCGTGGAAATGGACCCTAAAATTGCCATGGAATACATTTTTGAAATGCCATAACATTAATGATTAAATGGGTATATATTTCAAACCTGCAGATACTTCAAGACTATGAAGTCCTGTTTCCTGCAAAGCATAATCTCCTCTACCAGAAGTGGCCGGCTTTATCAGCATGTATCCTGAGCTATGCCAACAGTACTGCAAGTGGTTGGAAGGATCGCCTCGCTGTTGCAGACAAAGCAGACAATGAATTGACTGAAGGTAAACTAAGTCTAAAAGACTATGTCTTTCAACTTAAGTTAACTCTCAGGGGAACTAATGGACATCCAAAGACAATTCTCCTTGTCTCCAGTTTACCAGTGTTATTGTTTTAAACAAAAGTTTATGTACCCTATATATTGATCAAAGTATTATGAAGAAAACCAGAATCAAAGCCGCCTACGAAATCAGTCTGCTACTTGCCAGATGTCTCATGGGTTTCTGTGGGTTACTTTGCTCAAAGCTCACCACAAATAATGTGAGATAGTCATATCATAATAATGTATAAGTTTGTTCTTGCTGTTGGAGTTAGAACTTCACTGCAACCCCTATAGATGTCAAGTGTATAAGTAGAAGTCGCATCCATTTGAAGGGAATATCCCTGGATATATTAATCAAATTATCTTCAGCAGATAATTTTGGATCAATTCTTTATGAAATGAAAACATAAACATACCCCTAGGAGAGGATGCTTATGGAGATTTTATTTATTGCTCTATCTTTACAGATGCAAGGATGAACTTGGCCTTTTTTCTTCTGCCTCTCCTTTTTGAGGGAAGAAAAAGTGGAAAAGGTGGCAGAGCATCATACAAGGAATCTCTTGACTCCTTCATTGACTTTCAGAAGGTATTATTTACTTATTTTGATAAGCTTTTCATTTGTAATTAGCTAAGAAGACGATGTCACACAACATTTGTGTGTATACCATTGAGCATAAATTAGTAATTTTGTGCATTCTGTTATGAGTTTGAAGTGAGGTATAATGCTAATTCATCTCTGCATGGGTATCAGGTGTGCTTCTTTGCCCTTCGCCCCGAATTGTGTTTATCATCCCCCCTACTCCCGAAAATGGAAATGAAATAAACCATGTTCCCATTCCTAATTACTTGAAAAACAAGTTGTAGGCTATACATTGCTTTTCTACTCCTAAAAAGACAGCAAAAGTGAATGTTACAAGATGATGTCATGTGTAAATGGTTTTGTCCCCCCCCCCCCCCCCAAAAAAAATAGCTATTCTAGCCCCCAAATTTTGTTGTTTAATGTAAACAAAAGTGACAACCATCCATTTTGTTTAAAGCAGCAAATGTTTACTTTTATTCTCAGGAGGGTACCAGCCTCCAGTATTTCTTGGAGAGGATAGATGCAAGGACTCGAAGTCAACCATTCATCCTAGCTCTGGGAGGGGACTACACTCATCCGGGTCAGCTCTTTGTTATCCTGGAAAGAGAAGCCTTACCTGTGAAAACCCTCATAGCAGCTGTGGACTTGTGCTATAAGGCACATCAAGTCCTAGACTTGATATATGCCCCACAAGCTGCAGCTATTTGGCTTTTTCTGGATAGCCTCGTCTTCTCTGTGAAAATAGCTAACAAGCCTGGCTCTGTAAGGGCATTTAATGCCTATTACCATTTCAAGCAAAGTTAAAGTGACACATGTTATACTCATGCTTGCCACTCTTTCGTCATTTTTTCCACAAACTTGCCGTCATTATTTTCATGTTTTTTATCCATTTGTATTACTCGCTTATACTAGTTTTAACCTTTAAACAGTCAAGACACATTCCAAAAATGTCAACTTCATAAGATTTCTTAAAAGGATTCAGTATCTGCTGTTGTTAAGAAGATCAGGCCTGTTCCAAGTATGTATTTATGCATTTATTTTATATATTCATTTCTATGACTTTATAGAAATTACTTTATTGATTTGTATTGTTTTGTGGCCACAGGTTGGACACGTTTTTTTTTTTTTCAGTCTGAAATTTGTTTAAGATGCATCGTTTTGTATTCATCAAAGTGTTTTCATTCATTTTATCTAAAACATTATTTTCAGGGTTGTTTTGCTATTATGTCAGTGTACTAGACTTGAAATTAAGTCTGTTTCATCTTTTTATCTTAGAAAAAGATATTATCATCTTTAGAAAATGATGAAAAACATAAGGAGGATTGCTACTGCCTGTAGGCCTGTATACTGTTGCAGAATCACTTTGATAGTAAAGGAAAACGTTTTAAAGGAAAGCTTCAAGGAGACAAAGTTTAAGTTACAGTTTTTTTTTTAATATTGTGAACATTTTGGTTTGAATTTGCATGGTTTTTCCTTATGGGTCAAATATGCAGTGCAAGTTTTAATCAAGTCACATTCCAAAAAATTCAACTTAATAAGGTTTCTGAAATAGGGTAAAGTATCTGCTGAAAACAGAGTAAATCAATTATTACGAAGAAAAGACCGGTTTCAAGGCAATATTTAGGCATTTATTTTGTATATTCATTTTTATTGATTTTTTTTTCAATGTCCTTATAAGATTTATATTATGTTAGACCTGCATACCGTTCCAGAATCACTTTGATGGTAAAGGGAAACGTTTTAAAGGAAATCCTGAAGGGGACAACGTTTTTTACACTTTTTGTTTAATATTGTGAAAATGTTGTTTTCAATTTGTGTATTTTTTTTTGCAAGTGTTGACCTTTTTTTTTTTCAAAGATAATTGTTGAGGCCTTTACTACCCCTTATTGTGAGTGTACTAGACTGCAAATTGAGTCTATTTAAATCTGCCTTACTAGGTACTTTAAACTTGTAACACTAAACTCAGTGTTTTCAAACCACTTTGGAAGTCATATAAGGAAAAACTTCTTTGTTATGTTTGCATTGTTGTTATTTTTATATATTAATGATTCCAATCAAGATGGCCGTTGTTATGTAAAGTGCTAAATTTACATGGTTGAGAGAGGTTTTGTATACAGGGATGCCTGGTGAAATTGACGAAATAAAAATGTACTTCATTCAGAAATAATAATGCTTTTAGTCGAGTTTATTGTCCGTCGACATGAAACAGCCGTTGAAGCAGCGCTATATTTTTCCCATAATCGAACACAACCTTGGGTTAAACTGACACAAGTGCTGTGTCAAATAGTACTCAATATTTATTACACAGCGGGTTGGGTAATATTGCATTTGACCTCTTTAATGGGTAAAGAATTTGACACATCTTCAGAGTAAGAAGTTTTACGTCTTTTTCGGGGTAAAAACCTTACCCAACTGCTGAGTAAAACTTGACACAACCCCTGTTGTGTCACGTTTTACCCCGCAAACGTATCTGTTCCCTACTTACTACCCTAAAGTGTAAGATTTTACGCAATATTGAGCACTTTTTTCTTAGAGTGTACCTGTTATTTCAGAATGGATTCATGAAATGGAGCCGGAGCCTGAGACGGAGCCTGAGCCTTCGTTTCGTAAACGACCCTAGTCTATAAGAATCCTTCCCCGACTCACAAAACATGACCCCACACAGGGAGCCTACAATAAAATGAGGAATGCTAAAACTAACTTAGAACAATCAGAAGCTGAATAGGTTCCATTCGATTGTGTTTATCATTATATGTGACGGCAATACTTTTGGCTATAGTCCTTTGTCTCAGTGTGGTTTCAATCTTTTCTTTTTTTTTGGAAGGGGGGGGGGGGGATTCCTATATACCTCTGGTTTCAAGTTAAGTCTTGTTATCAAATCCCGAAGCGTAAATGAAACTGCCAGAAATTGCATCCCCCCGTTTGTGCTGACGCATAATAATAACGGTGCTCGCCCACGAAATAATACGAATTTCGTGCCCAGAAATGTAAACATGGTTTTCTGCCACAGCCAGAAAAAGAAACGAGAGACTTTAGAGTCAAAAGCTGTAAGTCGACACCGTACTCCCCCAAAAATACAGAGAGACAAAAGTGACAAATGCCTATAGCATGTTTTTTCTTTTGTTCATACACACGGCTATACATTTTATACTGGAACAAAAGAAATGCTATAGGCCCCCCCCCCCCCCCAAAGAAAAAAACAGTGTCAAGCTATTTATTTGTATGTTTCTTTTACTCGTTACAGGACGAAATGTTTTCAGTCTAGATTTTGACATTTGTTGCCCAAAACAAGTCTGAGTTATGGCGCGCCAATCACGTGACAAGGGTTAGGGTCACGTGGGGAGGGGGGGGGGGGGGGGGGTCGGGATGAAGGGGTGTATGTAACAGGAGACCCCCCTTTTTTCCACCTTAAAGATTGTTGTGTCTTTGTTTCGGTGTGTATTTTGTTGTCCCCCCAGGGCGCCCCCAATGTTTACGGTGTCCATTGTCCCAGTTTGAATGCAGAGATGACCTTGCTATGGGCCCTTGCATGCAGAAACCGACTTTCCATGATATGTTTGCTCTTACCACTAGTCTCACTTGCGTTCGACTTCTTCTTTTATTTTGCCCGCTTTTTTTCCAAGGGGCGATGTCTTTTTGGTCTACCGACAGCAGACGAAACACGGGGAGAGGAATTTTGTTTGTTTGGCTTCCGATGTTTCACTTCGATCGTGGAGGCTTTCCTTCATGATTGTAAGAAGCGGTGTAAACAACACGTGCGCTATAGTAGCGTCACGAGAGGGCGCTTTCCATATCTAACTGGCCAGCCCTTCAAGAATTAAAGGGCATGTTGTACAACATTACAAACCAAAAACAGAAATTGCGAGAAGTGCGAACGATATAGAAGTGAGCAAGTACGAACGATTATTACATGGTGTTTCCGCAAACCGATCCGCATACCAAAACAGAAATAAATGTTCACAGATTTACGTATAACTTTCAGAGTAAATGAAGATGGTGTTGGTAAAAACATATCGTTAAAATATTTCCGTCTGAAATGGTGTATTTATCCAAAAAGAGTAAAACCAAACACCAAAAACAATTTCAATCTTGGCAAGATCATAGAGGTAGAAATAATAAAAAAAAAATCACGTTTTACAAGAAAAATTGAGTCAGATTTTCGCTATTTTCCCGGGACTCAGATGTCCGATTGAGCTCAAATTTTCTCAGGCTCATTATTTCATGCACATGCTGGATCAGACAAAGTGTGAGTGCTGTTCTTTGACTTTTACCAACGTTGTACACGCCATTTACATCATGTCAACGCTTTGACCGTAAATCCTCCGAATAGCACAACATCGGGCAATACCCGAACACAAAAGCAATGACATCACATTTCTAACTTTTGTTTTTAAATATGTAACAACTTTCACAGTTTTATGAAAATGACATGATTTATTCGTTTAAGAATTGAATAAAAAATAATTTATTATTATGATTGAAATCTCAGTTATAAATTACAATTTTATGATATTTTAAAAGAGCCAAGAATCTGTGTCCATAAACAATCTCTAAACAATCCATTGTTCCTACAAAACAAAGATTTGATAATTTGCCTGTCATTTCCTGTCTTATAAGCTTTAAAGGGAGCATATATGATTTGCAAGGCCTCCAAAAACAATTATTGAGTTAGAGACAGAACATGGACTCAACAGTTCGTAAACAGTGCAAGCAGTCACTGTGGGAAATCTTGGTTCATCAGATGCTGGGTTTTACAAGGAAATCAAGATTTAGTGTCTTTTTCCAAAGAACGTTCGTCCGACTGATTTTTGGAACAAACATTAAGGACACGCTCACTTGAGTTTTATTGAGTTTATTATGTCATGTACATGTACATGTTTGATCAGACAAAGTGTGAGGGCCATGCGCGATTCTACGGGAGTGGGGCCTGGAAAATACCAGTTCTTGTCAAATATTACATGCCAATTACATGAAAAACAATTTGTGTATGCTATAGGTTCATGCTTTTCTACTGCCCCCCAAAAAAAATATTGGCTCTTCTAGCCCCCCCCCCCCCCAAAAAAAGAGGATCTTTTAGCCCCCCAAAAATATTGGCTCTTGAACCACTGTTCAGGACTGTTCTGTGACCTTAACCAATCAAGTATTACACCTTTAATCATGACAGGCCTTTTTCAATTACCATATTGACTATCCTTGCTCAGGGTGCCAGTCAGAGGCCATGACACAAACCCATAAACTACCATATGGCAGCAAATTTCTCCTCATAAACCACACATAACACAACACGTTATATACCAAACCAGCAACAAATAAAAACCTCTGTAAGTTCAATACAACGATGAAGCTTATGGCAGTTATAAAAGGTAGTATCATACTTTGGTAAGAAACCAAAACCGAAATCTTCACAGATTTACCTATAACTTACAGGGTATAAAGATGGTGATGGTAGAAACATATAATTAACATTTTTCTGCCTGAAATGATGTATTTGTCTAGAAAAGAGTGAAACCAGTGACCAAAAATAAAAGAGAAAAGAATTAAGAAATACTTTTTTTTCTCAGAATGTGGGCACCGTATGGGACTGAAATTTTCACAGATGACTATTTACTGTATCTTCCTTGATATGTTTGCCCATGAATCTGTATTTCTTTGATAAAAAACAAAGTATAATACTACCTTTAAATACATCTGTATTGTTATAAAACTCAACCTGTCTATCACTGTTTGTACTAAAAAAACAATATATAGCAAAATGCGGTATTTTAGACCCATAATTTAGCACCCCACTTTTCGCAACTGTGGTGTGAGCCTATACTAGTTCTGAAGGAGACGTCACTCGCTATTGTTCCGTGGATCGGTTCCAAGGTGGACTTTTCTGAGAGGCGGGGCATACATGTTACTGATTTTGTACCGTTTTGGTTAAAATTAAGCACTTACATAAAAACATAAATTGATATAGTCATTAATAATGTATTAAGCAATAATTTTAAAGCACTTTCACCCCTTTCCAAAATGTGATTACAGTAAAGCTTTAAAGTCAAGATGGTACATCTTTAACTGACAACCAATCGGCAGACGGCTGTGATTCTGACTCTTAATCCACTCATCATGGTGTGGTATGATATCCAATGAAATCAAGTGAAACGTCAGGGATGTATTAAACAAACCAGAAGCTAATATGACAGATGTAACCAGCTGGCTCTTATATGAATGCCGAGGTCCCGGACAATGACTTGACGAGAATTGAGCAAGAGGATTGTGGAGTGTAATATGAAAGATGAGATTCTTGAACAAGACCAGGGGCTAATTTCATGAAGCTGCTAAGCACAAAAATTTGCTTAGCACAAAAATGTCTTGCCCAATAAAACAAACCACCCATTTAAAAATGTCATTTGATATTCATGGTCTGTGAACAAACAGAAAAATTGGTATGTGCTTGGTATCGGTATTGCTTTGACAAGTTTTCACAAACAAAGCTCAGTTGTCAGGTTGTGTTCCCTAGTGGGGTTGCCCTCTAAGAAAATCCTCGTTACTGAATGTTTGAAATTGAAAGTGCATTATTGACCCATGGAGAAAGGACCATAGAGCGGCCCGCCAAATTTTCCATTCCTCGTTTCTGGCCCATTGATTCATAAAGGTTGCCCACCCCTGCCATACACTGTCTCAAAATTTGTTCTGGTGACCACCGCAAGACCCCTACGTGGTTCAACTAAAACCCTTCTGCGTCTCTGTGTCTCTCTCCTGCCAAGATCCTTGCGTTTCCGTGGAAACAGAGGATGGAAAGAGATGTCACTAAGAGGGAGGAGAATGCAGAAAGCCGTCCCTGCATCTCCACCAACTCTCGCTCACAAATTCAGAGAAATTTGGGCAAACACTCAAAGCCCCGCGTCTGATGCAAAGAAAACAAAACAAAAGAAAACAAAAGAAAAATTTAAATATAATCATTAAATAGCCACAAGGGAAACTGACTGAATTTTTTAAGGTCATTGAAAAGTGAACAAAGACAAATTGACTGGAGCGGGATTCGAACTGGTGACCTTCTTAATACCGTACAGGTGCTCTACCAACTGAGCTATCCAGCCCTATGTTGGTGGTGTCCATAATAGTCAATTATCATTGTTCTTTGGCTTCTGACTGCCACACGAACAAAGATAATTGACTATTTGGGACACCACCAACACCAACATAGGGCTGTAGTGACAAGTGTAATGATTTAGTATAAAATAAATGACAGCTCCACGAATATGAACGCAAGAGGTACCGGTATTCCCTGTCTGGTGATTCTTTGGAGACAAAGTGGTTTCAGAGCGATGGCTAACAAAGAATCTTAACATGTGTAGGTTACAAAATAGCCAGAGCTATTCCCTGTCCTTTGTCTTTGCTTGGATTTGATGGAGTATCACAGCAAAGCATGTCTGTCCTTTCGCTGCACTAGACAGCTGGGACGGTCACGTTAAGCGCAGGAAACTTTTTTTTGATGGCAAGACAATGTTCAAGCAGCGAGCTTCTTATTTCCTCCCCTCCCCTAAAAAAAATCATTCTCTCAGACCTCATCATCAGTGTCCTAATCCCCACTTTCCGCTCGACAAGATCTCAACGACCCGGATAAACCCTTCCTCTATTGTCCTCCCAAATGCCCTCTATTTTCTTCTTTCTTCCATCTTTAAATCCTGACCAATGTTCGTCCATTCATTCCCCCTAACCACCCACCCCCCCCCATCCCCATCCCCAACCCTTGCCAGATTGTAAATTGTTTTCCGGCTGGCGTAGATTACATCTTCAAATTAAAGCCTTTTGTCTAACAAAGCAATGAAGACATGAGTTGCCGAGTGTGCAAAATGCTATTCTACATTTGAGTCCAGTGGGAATGGGGGGGAGGGGGGGGGGAGCACACATACACACACAGGACTTAATACCAGACTGACCGTTACAGGACAATTTGCGGGTAAAGGCTCATTAAAACTATCCGCAACAATTAAGAAATACAAAGGGCAGAACAAAGATCTTAATTAGGAGGTAATATTCGCCGACCGTCTCGAAACCTAATCATCTAAGACTGATTCCTGCGCCCCTGCCTGTCGTGGGTTACCCTCAACACATCTCATCACCTCCTAGTGTCCACAAGGAAATTATTTTACAAGGTGAAATCTCTTCTTCAAATCTATCAGGGTATTAACCCTGCCATTATGGGGCCAGCCACCTGTTTTTGCAACAAGTCCAATTTCTGTTCCCATCTCAGGTTGTCTGCGTCCCGACAAAAAAAAAAAAGAAGAAGAAAAGTCCCCGAGCCCAGGAAATTATCGGGACTTGTTTATATGCAAATCCGTCTTGATTAAAAAAAATAATAACAATCGCACTTGCGTCTTCATTTGCATAATTCATTTTCTGGGGTGGGGGTTTTTCATCGGTGACAATGTTATTTGTTTCTTGAAAATGTGTCTCATTTCATGATAATCCGTTCCGTTAATCTGTGAAATTTCTTTTCACACGACTCAGCCTGTCGTGGGTGTGAAATACTCCGCATACTCCATATACCGACTTAAAAATCCATCATCTAGATATATTCTGTTAGCTGGTCTCACTGTCTGTCTACTTTGCTCTTTGTTTCTAAGCTTGTTTGGAAAAATCACTATAGGTCGCAAAAAAAGACCAGAAAAATGTTAACGGTATGTTTCTACTATCACCATCTTCATACCCTGCAAGTTATAGGTAAATCTGTGAAGATTTCTGTTTCAGTATGCTACCGAAGTATGATACTACCTTTAAAGCGTGTGCAAAAGTTTTCAGGAGACTGGTAGTTTGATGCCCTCTATCGACAGGCCTATCCAAAAGTCTCCCATTGGGATTCAACATGCAGTACTGCTACCTCCATGCTCAAACTACATATCAGTCAGTGTGCTATTGTTACATCCCAAATGTGGCCAATGCCCCAACTGTGTTCGGGCCATGCCCAACTGTGTCAGCACAGTTGGGCATACCCAACTTAAGTTGGGCACAATGCCACAAACGATGCAGGTGTGGGGAGGGTCTTAAATATTTTTCTATCTTACCAACCCTCATTCAATTTTGAAAACGGAGAAGTGCTGGCTAAAAAACTTGTTTTCTGGGTGTCTGACTTCATTTGGCTTGCATACAACGGGGATCTCACGATAATAAACACAATTCCTCTTCAATCTCCACATTTCTTTTGGCCAAACACAAACATGAGATAGGCCTATAAAATAGTTATACTACCTAGCAAAGTTTGCTCTCTATACATATCAAAAACTTAGTGTTTAGAGGTTATACTGATTCGCTGAAGAGGTATTTAAGTACGTTTGTGCCCAACTTAAGTTGGGTATGCCCAACTGTTGTCCGTCACAGTTGGGCATGACCCGAGCACAGTTGGGGCGAGGCACAGTTGGGACGTAACACTATTACGGCCATCTGTAAGTCATTGCATTCAGCTTGACTCCACTGGTCAACTCTCTCCATCCCTGTGGCCACCTCCAGCCACTTCTCAGTCACCATAACATGACTCATCATAATCATCACCGACGCTTCTTCCTTTTTGAGGAGGATTATGGGGGAGATATAACTGCAGCAATCTTTAAGACCCATTGAGGATTACCAGCTGGGAGTTAAAAGGACCCCGCTCTATGTCCTACAGATGGTGTTAGAAGAGGCACAAATGATTTAGGTTTTTGATCCTGGCGGCCGTCTTTATTCCCGGCGTGAATGAGGGAAAGGGGGGGAAATCGTCTTGACCGCCACTAGTTAAGGGATACAGCTTGTAGAAAGAAACTTATACAAGTAGTAAATGGTTCTGAGTTGATGTACCAACTCCTTGTCCTACCCTGGAACAGCATAATTCATACTTGGACCTGGAGTCCCCCCCCTTACAAGTTGAAGCTCTGTCCATCAATACAAATCTTGGCCCCACTTTCATAAGACCCAAAGGAAAATAAGGCCGAAAAAAAAAAATTATTGTGTTGCCCTCAAGTGGAAAAATTAAAAAATTTGGGTCGGTCGGTCAATTTTTTATTTATTTTTTTTGGCCGACTTTCAAACATTTAAGAATAAATACAGGATGTATGGTCACCAGGGCTTATAAATTAACGGTTTTGGGTCGTTTTGAGGAGACACGCTTTTTTACTGCTAAATCTTACATTTTCTTTCAAAAATAGTGAGTTTTTATACTTTAGGACTCGGAGAAAAAAAAAAATCCAGACCCAAAGTTTTGGCATTTCACGGACAGTCGCTGAGGGCAACACAACAATTTCTTTTTTCGGCCTAATCAATGCAAGTAATAAACACTAAAAGTAATAAACTGCTGTAATCGGCTCATCGGCCAAAATAATGACCTGAAATTTATAAAAATGCTTTGAGTTTATAGGAGGGCCAGATGTGTTTTGATCCTATCAAGATCTTTATCTTTATACCCTTTTTACCTAGAGTAAAAGGAAGATATTGGAAAGTGATTTGCGGGATTTCAAATGCTGTATTTATCCAGAAAAGAGTAAAACCATTGACCAAAAACAATTTTGATCTTTTAAAGATAAACAATTATGGTGAAAAGACTTAAGAAATACTGAGGGCATTTTTCACTGTTTTCTCAAAAAGTGAGCATCGTATGGGACTGAAAATTTCACAGATGACTGTTACTGTATCTTCCTTGATATTGTTGCCCATGAATCTGCATTTCTTTGAAAAAAACCCCCAAAATATGATATTCACCTTTAATAGTCAAGGAGCAAAAAATAAAATGGAAGTTTATACCATTAACCATAAGCAACCTGTTATTTTACAAGCAAGACTTTTGGTGCTAAGAAAAAACATTTAGTTGCCTGGCAAACTCTATGAAAATGGTCCCTGGATAAAATCTACTACATGGCTCGAATTTCGTGAAAAAAAAGCACTGGACAGCATGTCTAGTAACTGAAGCATTTTACTAGACATGAACCTTTTTCACTAGACCTGTGACATTCATGTACATAGGAAAACAGAAAGTGTATGCAATATTGTGTCAAAAATCATCAATTTAGGCACCATTTTAATTGTGCAAGGAAAACAAAAGCAATCACTAGACAGCCAGACTAGTGCAGTACACACTTTACTAGACCAACACTGAAATCACTAGACTCGGTCCTCGGTCTAGTGGATATTTCCAGCCCTGTACTGCAACACTGAGTTTGGTCTGCTAGGACTGTGGACATTTGTACTACAATTAAAAAACAATCTTCAGGTCTTCTATGGGAAACGTGGTTTCAATATTTTAAACACACACAAAAGAAACAATCAATGAATAATACTGATACATTTGTGTGTCTGTTCCCCCCCAACGCCATTGCCAAGTTGTTGCTGGACACAGCACACATAGCAATCCGTCCCGTGACGCTCTGATCTGTGACTCCAACAGACCGTATCTGCCCCACGTAACCGTGGTGAATAATATATAAAGGAGGGGGAGGAGGGGGGGGGGGCGCATCATACAAGGCTGGGCAGGGGAAAATGTGATTACAGCCGGACGTGTCATGGAGAAGGGGGGGGGGGAGTTGCGAAGGAACGAGGAAGGTCGCAAAGCCTTTTTACCTACAAATCCCACATCCCCCCCCGACTTGAACGAAACTGATGGCCAGCAGGCCATTTTGTTGAAATGCCGTCGGGGCATCCAATGCTATCATTTATTCATTTCCATGTGTGCCAAATGAAGGAATGCAAGAGATTTATTCCATATAGGGATCGTACAGTACATTGCAATCTAAGGCAATTGCACATTTTCGGCTAAAGTACATGCAGAATGCTGATAATTAAAGGTAGCACACTGACAGAGAAATCTTCACAGATTTAGGTATAACTTACAGGATATAAAGATGGTGATGGTACAAACATACTATTAGAATCGTTCTGCCTGAAATGCTGTATTTATCCAGAAAAGAGTACAAACCAGTGACCAAAATTATTTTTGATATTTTAAAGATCAAAAATAAAAGAAAAAAAGACTTAAGAAACCCTGTGGCTGTTTTTCAGTTTTCTCAAAAAGTGGGCACCGTATGGGACTGAAATTTTCACTGTTACTGTATCTTCCTTGATATTTTTGCCCATGAATCTGTATTTCTTTGACAAAAACCAAAGTATGATATTACCGTTAGTAGTATCATACTTTGTACTACATGTATATACAAGTTCTTGGCTATAGAATGTTACGGAACCAATTTTTTATTCAATGAGGTTCTGTGGCTCATTCAGAGAAATATTAATTAATCAATCTTAAAATCAATCAATCAAAATTGTCAAATTTTGGAATGTTTTGCCTTGATTGTGCTCTTAATCATTAGAAACAAATTATCTAATAAAAAGTTGATATGAAATGTTTGATACCCTGAGCCCTCTTCAATTAATATGACCATAAATTATGACCTTTCCTTGGATCTGGGTCGGGGAAAAACTTACAGTCCTTCCCTGACGTATTTTTTCTGTTGTCATTTATAACCTTCACAAAGCCGATAGGGACGTTCATTTTGGGGTGCGTGTCCAAGCGTGGCGCGGGGACAAACAAAAATTGAGAAATTATTATGAGAACTAAAAAAAAAAACCCACATCATTACTCCTGAAATTGATTTTTAATGACGATGTGCCGCAGAAAGCTACAATAGCCATTTTCGATCGATTGTTGGGAGTAAATTGGCTCGGATCAACATGGATTCTTGCCACTTCTACGCCCCAATGCTTTCAAATAACCCCATCGCCGCCGCACTATCAAGCCCTCAACTTCACCCCTGCCAAAACGCCAACACTCCTTTCATATTTAGAAAAGTTAAGCATGAAAGTTCAGGAGCATTGTTATTACCCCAGGGGTCAATTTCACGAAGCCCTGGGATCGATCGTAACTCAAATTACGAAGGATAACCCATCGTAGTGGGCCTATCCCATGTAGGTCCTCCGATTGCTAGTAAGTTACGAAGAGTTTGGTGAAATTGACCCTGTACATACAACAATCTTCCATAGGGGGTATTCAGACACAGTACTAAAAGTTGTCTATCTTCGGTTTAAACTGAAAAGGGTCTACCTACTTGTGTCTGAACGGTCTACGATAGACTCTTTTTGGTGCTAAAAACGGTCTGTCTCCGAAAAATAAGACTGCCGAGAATCGACGGTCTAGACTACGTAGACCGGTCTACAAATGTGCCTGAAGACATCTGAATGGTCTATCTCAACCACATCCAATTTTTGGTTGACCTTAAGCGGGTGCACAACTCATCGGTGATTTTTGCCACTACTTTTGAATAAAGGGAAGTCCGGTTTCAGAGTTAAGCAACACTTAAATGACTTCTAAACACCAGAGATAGACTGTTTTCAGTCTAACCCTGTGTAGTATAGACACAATGGGGGTTTGGGATGAAATGTTTTACCTGCCGCTGTGACCGCAAAAGGTTAGACCTTTTCCGGTCTCCAGAGTACTGCATCTGAACATAGCCATAGTGAGATAGAGATAATGTAGATAGGGAGAGGGGGAAAGGGAGGGGGGGGGGGCTGTACTTCTATATCGTGGTAGAATCACCCGGCTGAGATTTTACGAATCCAGTTCCAGTCTCGGGGAGATGTCTTGACAAAAATATAGACAGTGATTGATGTCCGAGCGAGAAGGAAGTAGATGTATAAATGGTACACTCCGCTTGCATAATCAATCAAGTGAAGGAGGTAGGGGTAGGGGTGTGTGTGTGTGACTGTGTGTGCTCTCATCTGTGACCATCCCACACGGAACTCGGGAACATCAGTGCGCTGCTGCTGCTGCTTGAACGGGGCCCCGGCCAAGCCAAGCCAGGCGGGCGAGCTGCCAATAGCCCTGGGAGTCAGAGCATGACCGTCCACTTCAAATACCTCAATTGTACCGAGGGGAAAAAAACAACAACAAAAAAACCTATACAAGGGGTCGGGACTATAGTTCTGTACCTCCACACTTTTTCAGCCACTTCTTTTTTTTTGAAAAAAAAAAAAAAATATGGAGGAGAATTGTATAGTTTTAATTATCCGTTTAAGTGGCATTAACGGCAGCTGGGCTTTGTCGGCCGCCAGCTTTAGTGAGAAGCAGACAAATGTTTCAAGTTTAACAGAGCAAAAACACTATTCTCTTCGCATGACCTTAATATAAAAGCCCCTAGTTAACTTGCTAATTGGACTCTGATAAAAAAAAAATCTGTATGCTGAGTAATAATTGTCAACCGAATCGCCAAAAGGACCGAGTAACATAATTTACCCATATTATTTCACGGTTTAGGATCTCGACGTCAATTTGCATAGAGTCAACTCCGGTATAAGTATTGATAACTTCAATAACGGCACGATGCCGCAATAACTCGCCGATTATAAACACACTGGCTAGTTTCTCTGCACTAATAACCAGGAACTTAAAAAAATATAGACGCAAGAAGCCAATTACAGAACAAAAGAACAAACGTTTGCAATTTGTGTAGGATTTAAACATCTGCTTCATTCGGTCTGAAGGAACAAGTTGTCCACACTCAAACTATAATGGTCCGATCTCGCAGCTACAGTGAGAGGCCCTTTAATAGCACAGTCACAGCACATGCAATCTAAATATTTTTATTATTATCAAATAACCACAACGGAAACTGACTGAATTTTAAAGTCATTGAAAAGTTGACTAGAGCGAGATTCGAACCGGCGACCTCCTAAATACCATACAGGCGCTCTTTACCAACTGAGTCATCTGTGAAAATTTCAATCCCATACGGTACGCACTTTTTGAGAAAACGTTGAAAAACAGCAACAGTATTTCTTAAGTCTTTTCTCTTTTATTTTTATTAGGGTTCGAACCGGCGCCCTCCTGAATACTGTACAGGCGCTCTTTACCAACTGAGCTATCCAGCCCTACGTTGGTGGTGTCTCTATTAGTCAATTATCTTTGTTCGTTTGGCAGTCACAAGCCATGAAACCACACACACACACCGCCATACCCCAAGGATCATTTCATTGATACACACAGCATTACAGCAATGCTGCAACCTGAGAAATATTTTGATGAGGACTATATAGGGCGTACTATTCAAATCGAAACATTGAGACCTTAATTGCGAGAAGTGCGAACGATATAGAAGTGCGAAAGTACGAACGATTCTTACATGGTGTTTCCGCAAACCAATCCACATACCAATTGTCACCATGCAAAGCCTCAAATCTTTCTTAATCCTCTTCTTTTTACGAGAATGAAACACTGTTCTGAATGACGCCTATAGTTTCATTATTCAGTCTGTTGTCAGTGTTGGAGTACTCGTACTTGAGTACAACTCATTTTCGTTACAATTTCACGGTTGATAATGTTGCCGATTTCTGATAAATTACACAATGGAAGTAGGACGATCATGGGGAGTTTAGTATCCAATGGAGTAATGAGCACAGTGTCATTTGCAAGGTTTGCAAAACATTATTTTCTGAGAAGAGTGGCACAACATCCAATTATGAACATCTTTCAGAAACAAACTGCAATTGTTTATGCGCTGCGCGTTGGTACTGTACTCGGACGTGGACTCCGACATTGGTACTCGGACTCGGCCCTGTAATCGACCTTGAATGTACTCGGACTCGATACTTAGGACTTGGACTCGACAGCAATGTACTCGGACTCGGCCCAGTACTCAGACCTTGAAGTACTCGGAGTACTCTGTACTCGGATCTGAGGACTCTACTCCAACACTGTCTGTTGTACTCATTTTGTGCCTATGACACAGCCAATCTTTGTTTAAAAAAAACAAAACCCATCCTCAAAAAAAACAGCACTAACATGTTACAAAGGACCCCCCCTCCCCTCCCCCAATGTTACAATACAAACAAGATCCTATAAATGACGTAAAATACGAAGGAGGGAGGGGGACTTGCCCGTCACGTGAACACACAGACTAGAGACAGACAGGAGACAATTCACCACGCTGTCGAATTCAGGTCACAAAATCCAAACTAAATTGAAAATAAATCCCCCAAACTGAGACAGAGAGTGAGCACCATTGCAGGTGAGGCAAGAGCTGGCCAGAAAAACAACACACAAAAAAGTCTCACTTTCTTGCGGTGCGTTGAATTATGAATGAAATTGCTTGCGCTCTGCCGTAAAGACCCCCCCCCCCCCCTCGCCCAATATTTACATACTGAAGGCTGAGGAACAAGAGGATTCCGTTCAAAAATATCATTTGATTTTAAAGGTAGTATCATACTTTGGTTTTTATCAAAGACTGCATAAAGATTCATGGGCAAAAATATGAAGGACGATGCAGTCACAGTCATCTGTGAAAATTTCAGTCCCATACAGTGGCCACTTTTTGAGGAAACAGTGAAAAACGGCCACAGTATTTCTTAAGTCTTTTCTCTTTTATTTTTGATCTTTTAATAATTAAAAGATCAAAAAGATTTTCGGTCGTTGTTTTACTAATTTCTGGATAAATACACCATTTCAGGCCGAAACATTTTAACGGTAGGTTTCTACCAGCACCATCTTCCTGAAAGTTATTCGTAAATCTGTGAACATTTCTGTTTTGGTTTCTTACTAAAGTATGAAACAACCTTTAAATGTATAATACCAGTACATGAGTGCTAAAGGTCCCAGAACTGCCATCAAATTTTGTCTGATCCAACATGTATATAAAATAACACGACCATGAAAATTTGAGCTCAATCAGACATCTGATTTCCGAGGAATGGCGAAAAACTTACACAAAGACAAAGAATGGTTTTGATCTAACCCCGAGATCAAACTGTTTTTTGGTCTTTGTTGTACTGATTTCTGGATAAAAACACCATTTCAGGTGGAAATATTGTAACGGTGTGTTTCTACCAGCACCATATTCATACCCTGAAAGTTAATATGTCAATCTGTGAACATGATCTGTTTGGGTATATTACCAATCCTGTAACATACCCAATATGTAACATAATGTAACATTATGTAACATAACCAATCCTCGAAGACTGTTTTGGCTCATGTGCCAATTTATTACGTGAAAGAAATAACATACTGTAATAGGTACGTGTAATCGTACACATGAAAAATTATTTTTCAAAAAAGCTCTATTACAGTGTGAAACAACTTGCTGAAATGACAAATAACAATAAGCAACCCCAAATCACAGACAATTGGCACAGTGTGCTGACAAACAGCTGTACTTATATCGCAGTAACAAATTACAGCTCCAATCTTTGAATTATGGACAAAAAGCACAGTCAAAATGACCGACCAATTGGCCATGCATTCTCATGGTCCAAAAAACAGAAAAAGAAATGAATAAACCACTGTGTGTACATTGTACAAGCAACCTGTATCTGAGCAACACACACAGATGTCTCCTTGATGCCACAAAACAGCCGAGTCAAACTAATTACCAAATTACTTCTGTATAACGGAGAAAATTGCCTAGTCATCAACCTTCTCAACAAAACATAATGATTATTGTATTGGACTTAGACTTACAAGCACGCTGACAATAGCCCACTAATGCTTAATAATCCATACATGTACCTGTTATGGAGAAATCACATCATCTATAAAGAAAAGAACTGGTAAATAAAATACACATGCACACACATTTTCTAAGGTTTCGTTTTGAGGATCGCCCGACTATAAAAGGAAACATAACAAGACACCCTTCCCTTTTCTTCCCTCGATCTTCTAATTTCCCCTCCAGGTATGAGATTTACGGAGAGGTGTCGTTGGATATTTAGACGGACAGATGGAAAATTGGCTTCTCGATGGAGGCACAATACAGATGTAGGGAATAAACTGGAACCAGCTGAGCCTAGGATCTAGAGCTGGCCCGGCCCGGCCTGACGATGATGATAGAGCCTGGCTCACCGTGGTGTGGCACTGACGACGCAAGCAGTAGTGGCGGCGGCGGCGGGGTCCTACTGCCGTAATATAGCTGGGGGCAGTGTAACAAGTCAGTGATGGAAAAGCTACAAGCATCCAAGGGGGGGAAGACCCGGCCATCTGAGCCAGTCATTCTGCATCGCCATGAATCCTAGCCACGGTCCCTACCCACGGTCTGCCAGCAGCAGATGACGGGGTTTAGCAGCCAACCCCCCCCCCCCCTCTCTCTCTCCCTCGCAAGAGATGACAAGGATTAGGCCTGGATCTAACAGCCAGAGAATACAAGAGAGGCACAAACAGACTGGCCAGATGATAATAACGACCCTGAAATCAGATTCCTTGTGTAAATGTAGTCCTAATAAATTTGGATGATTCACTCGGAAAAATCACAGACTGTGAAGAATTATAGGCAGGGGAGGGGAAAAAGAAAAAGAAAAAGAAAAAGAGAAAAAAAAAAAAAAAAAAAAAAACGACTTCAGAGATGGAATTGGGTTAAAAGTCAAAACAGAATTTTGATGTTTTTTTTGCGTGTGCGGGAATGGATAATGAACGACATTTAACTCATTCTCAATAATTTTCTACCCCACTTAAAAATTCAGTGCCATCTGGTTGACTATAATTTTATCAAGGGTAACAAAATGAAGATATTCAATTTTTTTTAAATATGAAGGGGGTGGGGTTGAGTGTGGGCCACAGAGCTAAAATGTAAAAAATGTAAAAAGTGATGCCTGCTGGGCGCATCCATGTTTGTGCACAAACCTATGGAAAGCCCACAATTTTGTACGTTTTTTGTACGTTAATTTGCATTTCTGCGTTGTGTTCTATACAGGTGCGTTATCGAAGCCAAATACGCCCAAAATCTGACGCACCTCTGGTTAATGCGCGTTTCATTTAGGGCCGTGCGCGAACACACTCTGCACTTCCGTCACGCAATTATTGCACCCCATTGCGCGTTGCATATAGAGTACACTCTTCGAAAGGCATTCCAGTCAAAGTTTTCTTGTTCCACAGACACGCACACAAATACAAAATGACTGCACCCAGGACGGCTTCAAAACATCTACGCACAGAGAACGCAAAGCTAGCACTCTAGTAATTTTAATATAGCTCTATGGTGTGGGCGGATCATGGATCACACAAATATACATCAATAGACAGATACATGTATCTTAATTCCATTTAAGATGATTTTCACAAAGTTTAACCTTATTCTGTAAATTCTTGTTGCCCTAACTCATCTTTCACTTCTGTTTCTTAAAAAACACCCCCTATTCTTTTAAAGGTATAAAACATGATTGGTAAAGGTCACAGAAGAGCACTCACACTTTGTCTGATCAAACATGTGCATGAAATAATAAACCTGTGAAAATTTGAGCTCAATCGGACATCTGAGTCACAGCAAAAAACCTGACTTCATTTTTCTTATAAAACAAAGAATGGTTTTGAATTCAAAACTGTTTCCAGTCTTTGTTTGACAAATTTCTGGATAAATACAACATTTCAGCCGGAAATATTTTCATGATTTTTGTCTGAGTAAATCTGTGAACATTTCTGTTTTGGTTTGTTAATACCAATCCTGTACATGCCATTTAAAGGTAATATCACACTTTGGTTTTTATCAAAGAAATATAGATTCATGGGCAAATATATAAAGACAGATACAGTAACAGTCTTCTGTGAAAATTTCAGTCCCATACGTTGCCCTTTTTTTTTTGGAAAATGGTGAAAAACAGCCACAGTATTTTTTAAGTCTTTTATTTTTGATCTTTTAAAAGATCAAAAAGATTTTCGGTCGTTGTTTTACTAATTTCTGGATAAATACACCATTTCAGGCGGAAACATCTTAACGGTATGTTTCTACCACAACCATCTTCATACCCTGTAAGTTATACGTAAATCTGTGAACATTTCTGTTTTGGTCTCTTACCAAAGTATGATACTACCTTTAACACAGCAATCTTCCTGCATGTAAAGAAAGGGGGGGGGGGTGTAAAGATGGCAGATATTTGAATGCTAAAGTTGGATGCATGTACTTGATATGTACTTGAATTTTGAGAAGATTTACAGCAGTCGGGGGAAAAGAAAACAAACCAAAAAAAAAAAACCCGAACCAAAACCAAAAAAGGAAAGATATTTTGAATGTCAACATGAGCGAGTGGTAATCCGGCATTTCCTGTAAGCTCTGCATTACACATGAGGAGCTTGAAATATTAAAAACAAATCAAGTTTGGCCATTTTCTTTTCTTTTTTTTCATTCTGTGAATTTTTTCCCCCCTTTTGCTTTCGGCTTTCAAATAATAAATCCTGGATAGGTATTGAATTAACCAATGGAGCCTGAATAGAATCTGACATTGTGTCCCTCGAGTAATCCGGCCAGTCAACGTGTCAACGATCGCACTAATTTACGGTCCGAAAAACGCTCCAGAATGTGGGCAGGTAGGAGAGGGAGAGAGCAAAAAAAAAAAATGAAAAATAACGTCCACGACAAAAAAAAAGGAGAAGTTTGGAGGCAAAAGGTTGGAAATGGAAAGCCAGAGGGGGAATGAAAAGGAACCAAAGTAACCAAGCTGGGACTTCTGTTATTTCCCCCCCCAAAAAAAATGTCCCCCTCTCAGAATCTGCTGTTGATGGTCTCCCCCCTCTCCCCATCATCTCTAATACTCTCTCTCTCAAACAACCCTCTCCCGAGATTTGCCGATTTTTTTTTGCCGGGGATGCAATCAAGAAAAGCAAGTGTACTCCCAAGAGGTTAGTCCCTCCTATTTTCCCTTTGTCGTGTAAACACCGCTTGCCCGGCCGGCCCGCGCAGTTTTCCCCCGGCCAGGCGTCGGCACAAGGCAAAAAAAAAAAGAAGAAAAAAAAAGCCCCCCTCCCCATGCATTATTCAACAGCCTTCGCACCCCCGTGTGGGTTTGAATAATAGATGAGGGCCGAAGCAAGCTGGGGGAGAGATAGATGGTCGTCCCCCCGGGATGGGGATGATGTGCCGTCTCCAAAATAGGAAAACTGCATCTTCTGACTGTAAATTGCCTCCATTTTCCAGACTCAATGAGGGGTAAACGTGAACAGAGATTGCTGGCATCAGATCCATTGAGTGACGTTAAAGGTTGGTGATTCTGGTCTGGGACGAAGTGACTGCATGAAAGTTATCTCCGGCTATAACGGGCCGGCAGAACGAGCAAGCTGGTGTCTCTCCCACAGACCATGGACACTTGTCTCCTCCGATGGGTGGAAATGAATTCTGTGGCAGATGTTATCGGTCTTCCGCTCGCATTATCTCCAATTATAGCGTTATCTTATTTCATGGAATTTGACGGTAATTCCTGTTTAGACGACGGCGTGCCACAGAAGACTGGTTCAGGGGGGGAAGATGCATGATGGACCAAGTCCTGAGATACATCAAACATTGGATCGCTGTCCATTTTTTTGGGGAGGGCTGCAGCGCTACCATTGGGACATCTGCAACCCTCTCTGAGTACAATGCACAATCATGCTGCATTCTCCGTCATTAATGACTCGTGTCTAATTCACATTTTTTTTCTGCCTTCCACCCCCCCCCTCCTACCGCCCAAATCAAAAAGAATTTGCAAAAGTGTACCAAGTGATGGTACAATTATTATTCCTCCACAAAAAAAGTCACATTCTCACAATTAAAGGTAGTATCATACGTTGGTAAGAAACCAAAACAGAAATGTTCACAGATTTACGTATAACTTACAGGGTATCAAGATGGTGGTGGTAAAAACATACCCTTAACATTTTTCTGCCTGATATGGAGTATTTATCCAGAAATTAGTAAAACAATGACCGAAAATCTTTTTGATCTAAAAGATCAAAAATAAAAGAGAAAAGACTTACATGTAAGAAATACTGTTTTCTCAAAAAGTGGGCACCGTATGGCACTGAAATTTTCACAGATGACTGTTTGTATCTGTCTTGATATTTTTGCCCATGAATATGTATTTCTTTGATAAAAACCAAAGTATGATACTACCTTTAAAGAAGTATCACGGGGACATGGTTAACATCTATATTTAGGATAGAAGATAAAAGTGGAGGTAGAAGTGAGGTGGATACAATTGAGTGGGTGCTAATAGGGGTCTACGGGGGTGTTCACTGTTCAGACACAGTTCTAAAAGTAGTCTATCTATATTTGTGTCTGAACGTTCTAAGATAGGCTATTTTGGGTGCTAAAATGGTCTATCTACGAAAACTTAGAGGAGGATAAAAATGGACTCCAAATTGGACTTAAGACATCTGAATGGTCTATCTCAACCACATCCAGTAAGTTGACCAGCAAGCAGACGCATAATGTGCAACTAACCGGTGATTTATGTCACTTTTTGTGAATTAATGGAAGTATTGTTTCAGACGTATGCGACATGAGTGACCTCTAAACACCAGAGATAGACTGATTTCAGCAGAGTTGTTGACTCAAGTCACGGCCCAGCTTAGTTAAAAAAATTTGCTAACCATGACATTTCTGCCTTCATAAAAACAAGATTCACAACCTAATTTCCATGTGTTGTGTATCACTTTGGCTTGCTGTTCGCAGACCATGAATACTACCAAATGGAATTTTTAATGGTGGTTTCACTAGTTTGTTTTATAGAGCAAGACTTTTGGGCTAAGCAATTTTCGTTGTGCTTAACCATGAAATTGGCCTGAGTGCATTGTCCAGCATAATCAGTGACCAGTTGCTTGTTTTGATGGACAGTACCCAACTGGCCAGCGCCAGTGACAGCGTGACAGCATGACTGGGGCTCACAGCATGCCTTTAATTAAATAAAAGATAACAGTGTCTACATCACTGGCAGAGAAGTCGGAGCTTGGGGTGGTGGTGCAGTGGTAGGGAGGCTTACTGGCTACAGTCAAGGACTAGCTCTGCCTAGTCAATTCCAAGCTGGCAATAGTAGCACAAGAAGTCCTTATTTGGACACATCAAGGTTTAAAGGTATAATACACAATTGGTATAGGTCACAGAACAGCACTCACACTTTGTCTGATCAAACATGAACATGAAATAATAAACCTGTGGAAATTTGAGCTCAATCAGACATCCGAGTCATGAGAAAATATCGACAACCCAACTTAACTTTTCTTATGAAACATAAAGAATGGTTTTGATCTTACCCCGAGATCAAGACTGTTTTTGGTCTTGGTTTTACTAATTTCTGGATATATACACCATTTCAGGCGGAAACATTTCCACAGTATGTTTCTACCACTACCATCTTCATACCCTGGAAGTTATACGTAAATCTGTGAACATTTCTGTTTTGGTTTGTAATGTTGTACCAATGAAATCCCCTTTAATTCTTGAATGGCTGGCCGGTTAGATATGGAAAGCGCCCTCCCTGGATGCTACTAAAGCGCACGTATTGTTTACACCGCTTCATATCGTGAAGGAAAGCCTCCACGATCAAAGCATGATCGAAGTGAAACGTTCGAAGCCAAACATAGTAACCCGAAATAAACCTGCCACATTAATCACATGTGTATCAATACAGATACGCGGCCACAGATCAACTAGTTGCTAATACAGAATTGCGATGAATATTTACAAAGATGGGGGTAGCTCTCTTCAAAACAAGAGTGGACAAAACAGACCTGAACTAAAAAAAAAAACCCACAAATTCAAGTTGTTGACATCCAGTCTTTATAATGAGAACTGTGCATGTGCATTTGCATATATCGAAAACGTCAAACATATTTACTTTCCCAAACTGGAAACCGTCTATTTTCATATTTGCTTAGATAAACTGTTCCGACGGCAACAAGAGCAGTAGAACAACCTCAACAATAATAGATTCTTGGCAGAATCGTCCAAAAATAAAAGTTTGAATGACGTTAGATGAAGTATATGCGAGCTCAAAATGTCCTCATTTAAATACCAAACAATCATCGCAAGACCGTGCATCTGTGCACCGTGGGTATATTCTTAACCTGTGTACGTCACCCACTCAAGAATATTCAACAGCTGATCAGTGGAAAGAGTCGTATGACTTCCTAGTGCCCCCTTCTTGGAAGATTCAACCGATTTTTATCAGTGTTGGAGGTCTCGAGGCCGGCCTTGGCCTCGAGGCCGGTTTTTGATGGCCTTGGTCTCGGCCTCGGCCTTGCTGTATGATGACTCGGTCTTGGCCTTGGCCTCGGCACCTCCTGGCCTCGGAAAATGGGCCGAGGCTGGTTCAAGGCCGCCAGTTTGGACTCAAAATTTCCCAACACTTATTTTAGGTTTTCACAGTTGAATTTTCACCCAGTATAGGTCATGTTAACAGCGGACCCTACGTGATACCCATAGATCTGCACGGTTCATACACATCGAGCTGCCATGTGCGATGCGCATTGTGAGTCTGGACTCAAAATTAAAATGTGGATTGTCGCACTAGACAGATAAGACTGCATGTAACACAAACCAAGTTTTGGGGTTGGAGCAAATATGGAAATCCGATGATCTCCGAGTAAATTATTTTACATGATGTATTGTGTGTGCACTAAACGACCGGCCTTGGCCTCAGACACTGTGGCCTTGGCCTCGGCCTTAGACACTGTGGCCTTGGCCTCGGCCTCGGTCTCAAATGCTCATGACTCGGCCTTGGCCTTGGCCTTGGAGACCCAGGACTCGGCCTCGGAGGTTGTGAACTCAACTCAAACACTGATATTTATTCATTCATTCATTTATATGTCGTGTACAAAGAACATGAGATTACATTTATGACACTTTCAAAGCATAAATAATCATTTCTTTAATAGAGAGAAAACGAGAAGGAAAATCCCCAAGGATTTTGATTTGGTCGAACAAAATTTTTACCAAATATTTAAGCAGACTGTTTGTGACAGCCAGAGGCTAAAGGCAGTAGGGGCTAATTAACACAGTGCATGGTAGTCTGGTTCCCTGCCCAAAGATTCCCTGACGACTCTTATTAAAAATCTTAGGTCAGGTATCGGCTACGGTTAAAAATAGAACATGACACAGCTGTCATGTCTGCGCCTGCGCGGAAGCTACATGTACTCCATCTAATTTTAATACAATAATTTGTACAATTAAAAAAAATGATAAATTGTGGAAGCTGCTTAAAATTCATGTAGGCCTATGTAAAAATAATCAGTTTTCTATCCATTGCTTTCCTGTAGTATGTTTTTGAAAAATGAATTTCACCATTTACTTTTTGGCTACAAGTATTTTGGTTTCACATTATGCATAAATGTAAAATTCATGTGATAGACATTATTTTCTGAGTTGAGAGACCATTTTAACCCAGTAGTCAATAGTAGGGTCTATTTAGTCCATGGTAATGTAGAAATGTTGTGTTCATCGATATTTTACAAGTTTATTAGAGTTAGAATTAAACTCAGACGTTTACATTTGCTCATGAATATTATACATATTTTGGATGCTAAAACTGTTTGGATTGTGTGAAATTATTTTAATATAATATACCCTCTAGTCTTAGCTTATGAACAAGCCCCCTATAAGTTACATTATAGCGTTCAAACTCCCTTAAAAATAAATTAATTGGCCCCTCAGTAATAATGTCACGATCAGCTCCAAATAAATACGCGATCCTGAAGAAAAGAATATATCCCCCCAGAATATATTTAGTATATGCCCCATCCCCCAACATCATTATTTTCAAGCTCCCAAACAAATAAAGTTACAATCCCTCATGAATAATGTCACGATCATCTCCAAATTTAAGTACGCCATCCTCAAGAAAAGAATATATCCCCAGAATATATTTAGTAAATGAAGATAAAGTTAAAACAGTGCACAATGAAGTTATAGATCACCCAAGCTTTCGGTGCGATGCACCTTCTTCAAGGGAATGGAAAGGCGTTGAACTCGATGTTCATTCCGTCAGGGTGGAGCGAGTTCAACGCCTTTCCATTCCCTTGAAGAAGGTGCATCGCACCGAAAGCTTGGGTGATCTATAACTTCATTGTGCACTGTTTTAACTTTATCTTCTTTGTTTTCATATGATTCCAGTGCAACGCAGCTACTTTTTCTTATATATTTAGTATATATGCCCCATCCCCCAACATCATTATTTTCAAGCTCCCAAACAAATAAAAACACCATCCCTCAAAAATAATGTCACGATCAGCTCCAAATATACGGGGTCCTCAAGAAAAGAATATATATCCCCAGGATAAATCCAGAGTGCTTCTCTGGCAACATAATTATTTTAAAGCTCCCAAACAAATAAAAACCACCATCCCTCAAAAATAATGTCACGATCAGCTCCAAATAAATCCAGGGTCCTCAAGAAAATAATATATCCCAGAATAAATCCAGTATGCCTCTCCCGCAACATGTATTAAAGTATATCCAAGCTCCCAAAGAAATAAAATCACTTTCCTTTTGAAATAATAAGTCACCATCAGCCGCAAAAAAATAGGGCCCATGAGCATTTTTGGGAATGTAGATTTTTAGGGTTGGTAAATATAATTTTTAAGCCATCGATTAATATCCCGGTAGGACCAAAACGCGTCAGGTGCTCCTAGTCCTAACTCTAAGCATTAAATATATTTATTTAATCCAGCCATGCGGTCTCTGCTCTACCAGAAAAAAAAAACATGAAAAGTGATTGACAGTGTTCGTCGCGCCCAGTGCAACTTGCGGTCTGAGAGATTATGGCTTCAACTCTTGGGCACTTGTCTTTGAGTATGCCGCCAATTTCCGGACCTTACCTCTTCCATAATCTGATGGTAAACAAGTGTAAAATCTGGGTAGGGGGAGGTTTTTGGCCACGCAAAGCAACACGCGTAGTAAGCCC
Source organism: Astropecten irregularis (assembly GCA_963971285.1). Taxonomy (NCBI): domain Eukaryota; kingdom Metazoa; phylum Echinodermata; class Asteroidea; order Paxillosida; family Astropectinidae; genus Astropecten; species Astropecten irregularis. The sequence continues at coordinate 12,996,250 of OZ020247.1, forward strand.
ACGCAACTGATAGCCCCCGTTTCGTCCACGAGAAATCCCCGCGTGGGCTCGTGGGCCCTCGCTCGTTCCACAAATCTACACGTGTGGAACTTTCGTCACGCGTGGATTTGGAATTACTTGTGACCACCACTGTAGTTTTAGAGTCTGACGGGTTACTATTTTAGCATTAGTTTTTGCACTTTTGAAATCACATGCAATGTTATCTGGGCAAAATAAGAGTTAAAAGAGTGGGAACAAAGCCATGCAACTAAATCTCCCAAAAGTGCATACATGAAGAGTGCTCTGTTGTATGTGGACAATAATTATGCTCTATTTTGGCTAACTGTAGCACGGGATCAAACATATTTACACGACCTGTCTTGTCCTGTGCGTGACCTCGCGTGACCTGTCGGAAATAGCCGACAGCATGATGTAACTAACCGAAGTTGGACGAAGACGAGTTCGTAATGTTTCGGATAAATCCATAAAAAGTCAAAAATTGACTTTTTTGGTCACGTGACCCTCCAGTGAATTTAGCCGATACCGGACCCTATATTTGACAGACAATAGTCGGGAGCTTTTTGGGTCCGGGAACCAGACTAAGTGCATGGTCACTACTCAACAGGTTGATGTTGATGATATACCGGCACGCACAGTCCACACTCCGCACACAGTGAATATTTATGAAGCTCGGCAAGCTTGCTCGAGTAAGAGTAGAAAAACAAACCGAGCCTACATGAAAAAACCCAAAAACCAAAAACAAAACCAAAAACGAACGCAGTTCTTGACGTTGCTCGGCTTTACCGAGCGAATAAATGTTTAATGTCTGACATAAATTTCCATTACTGAGAGGTGCCGTGTCAAAAAATATCCGGTATTAGGAAAAAATCCCCGTCCGGGAATTAGTGCGGTGCATTCGAAGCATTTTTTTGTCTGATCCAAGATTAGCTGATGATCTGCGATGATGCTTGAAATCGTTTGAAAGCTCCGATAATCCAAAATTTACAATTCAAGTTTGACCAATACAATAAACAGTTCTACTGCTTGTTAAAAAAAAACAACCGAAACCGAGAATATAACAATGAGATCGTTGGAGGAAGTATGAAAATGTTACAAATGACGCGACAAAATCCCAAAATATTCTCGATCTATTTACAGGAAGCTTGTTGTTGTTGTTGTTTCGTCTCCTTAATATATCACCAAAACGTCAAGATGTAAATTTCTTTTATTTGTAGAAACCATTACGGATGTTCCTTTTTATTTTCCAATCCTCCTCTTCACTTTTAAGGTAGTATCATACTTTGGTGAGAAACCAAAATAGGAATGTTTACAGATTTACACGTATAACTTAAAGGTATGAAGATAATGGCGGTAGAAACATACCATTAAAATGTTTCCGCCTGAAATGGTGTATTTATCCAGAAATTAGTAAAACAACGACCAAAAATCTTTCTGATCTTTTAAAAGATCAAAAATAAAGGAGAAAAGAGAGAAATATGTACTGTGGCAGTTTTTCACAATTTTCTCAAAAGGTGGGCACTGTATGGGACTAAAAAAGAAAAGACTTCAAAAATACTGTGGCTGTTTTTCACTATTTTCTCAAAAAAAGTGGGCACCGTATGTGAGTGAAATGTTCACAGATGACTGTTACTGTATCTACATATATCTTGATATTTTTGCCCATGAATCTGTATTTCTTTGATAAAAACCAAAGTATGATATTACCTTTAAAATCTATCAATAATCATGATTTTGTCCATCTACGTTCGACGTACACTGGAAAAGCAACCCCTTGAGCGTTTTGTTCACGAAACTTTTCTGGATTCGCATGAATTTAAGACTGTGCATGCAGTATCCCTATGACATAGACCAAGTTGGGCCATCAAGCCCTGTATAAAGTTACAGTGGCTGGGCGCTACAGTCCTGTATCCATCCAAATACCACACTGTACAGAGTATCCCTTATGGCACAGTTTGTGGATTTGGACCAAGTTGGGCCATCAAGCCCCGTTTAAAATTACAGTGCCTAGGGTTTTTACATATGTACAGTCCTGTGTCCATCAAACTACCGTACTGTGCCCGTACCCCCCTGTGGGGGCATTACGGACCAAGTTGGGACATCAAGCCCCCCCCCCCCCCCCCCCCCCGTAGCTTGTAAAGTTAATGGCGCCCGGTTCCAACTAGCCTGGATCCCTCCAAATCCTGCAATTACATGGGGTGGATTTGAGCGGACTGGTTGGGCTTTATGTGGGGATTTCTCTCACCGAATCCTGAGGAATCTTATGATGTTCGCCCTGGCCCTAAACCCCAAGATTTTTCCCTTTGGAAAGAGCGGTTTTTTTTTGGGGGGGGGGGGGGGGCATGGGGGGGGGGGGTTTGACTTAGTTGAGATATGAGCCAGTACCGTTGACGAAAACATTTTTGGTAAACATTTTTGTAAAAATACATTCCAGCTTTGTACAGGGCTTCGCCCTCCAGCTATTTATAGAATACGCCCTTTATATTGACAGCAATAGTTACCCGGATGTTAGGACAAATTGCACAACGTTTATGGGTATTAAAGTTAAAGGTAGTATCATACTTTGGTAAGAAACAAAAACAGAAATGTTTACAGATTTACAAATAACTTACAGGGTATGAAGATGGTGGTGGTAACATACCGTTAAAATTTTTCCGTCTAAAATGGTGTATTTATCCAGAAACTAGTCAAACAACGACAACAAATCTTTTGATCTTTTAAAAGATACAAAAAAAGAGAAAAAACCAAAGAAATACTGTGGCTGTGTTTCACTGATTTCTCAAAAAGTGGTCACCGTATGGGACTGAAATTTTCACGGAGGACTGTTACTGTATCTGTCTTGATATTTTTGCCCATAAATCTGTATTTCTTCGATAAAAACCAAAGTATGATATTACCTTTAATTGGGCAATTTTTTCGACTTGTTTGTCTGAACATCTGAATGTGACGTCACAAGCACGGAGCCCTATTGGGGACCTTTTCCCAATCATGGACCCTACTGTCCCTTTTGCTATAAGTCCACGGCTTGAATGTCACTACAAACTCACACACACCCACCCAAGTACAAAACAATTCACCAGTGACCTATATAGCTGTCTGTCCCGGGAAAAAAATGCACAGAATGCCGTCCAGAGCAAAAAAAAAAAAAAAAAAAAATCAATTTTATTATAAACACCCACTTCAGACAATCAAACAGAGCGAGTTGACATTGCTATTATCCACTCGAGCAGAAACAAAGAACGGAACCTCTGCCAAAGAAGAGAAAAGAGAGACACCCTAACACCATGACCATAGTCCCCTCCAGACAACTTGAGAAATTCCACTATAGCTTTGAAGTGCTGGCTGTTATATGGAGGTTACTGCCATTGTGTTTCTGTGCCAATATTGTAAAGGAGGGCGCGTGTATGATAAAGCCAGTCGGTGAATATACCATGTGTGCGGTGTGGTGTGGTGTACATGTACATATACACACGTGGAGTGTGCCATGTATGGTAAAGTGGTGCAAGCACTTGAGGCTCGGCCTGGCCCGCCACAAATAAAAGAGTAACTCTTGACGGCCACGCATGATGACTTCTCCTATACGATGATGGTAGATGATACAGCACTATAGGAAAAAAAAGATATATAAAAATGCAGCAGATGGCGCCGTGCAAACAAGAGTAGATCCCAATACCAACATGCTATGTCATTCAGAACGGAGGTACACCACTCTTAGCGGCAACTGTACCCTCACCCCCAACAACCAAGGGAGGGGAGAGGGAAAAAACCAACAAAAAACAAGAAGAGAAAGAAGAAACCCTTAAAAGAAAGAAAAAAAATCACTTCGGCAGGCTTTTTGACTGACACACACAGCAGCCCAAATCGCTTAAGCGTCGACCGGCCAAAGCATCAAATGACAGTAACGACGGATTACAAACGTGTAATTACTATCATCGTGTTACCGGGATCCCTACCCCCCCCCCCCCCCCCCCCCCCCGGATATCTCCTTGACCGGTTGTTCGCTGTTGTCGTCTACAGCGGCGGCGGCAGTGACGATAGTCGTCGATCGAGGGCCCGGGCCATGCCGGAATAACAAGGCAATTTACAAGGAGGGCTGAGTACAGTGGAGGGGGGCGAATGTAGGGTCTACATCGATAGAACCAACAGGCACACTGCCAACACAATGCCAACTCTGAAATAATCTGATTATTAACATACAGATTATTAGCTCCTGTCATTGACCAAACATCACATCATTTATACCTTTCAAATAACCTCTCTACTCACAAAAAAGAGGAGTGAGAAGGGAGGATTAATTGAATTAGAATAACAAAACACCACAATCGTGTTAAATCCGCCCTAAAAAAAAAAGGAAAGGGATCGTATTAATGAATTCACAAGACTACTCTGGGTTCGGAGCTTGACAAGTATCATCTATGACTGCAAATGTCACTCCAGCTCGACACTCCGGCAATATCATCCATCCAACCCACCCCCCACCCCAGCTTAATTGAATTAAAAACAACACACCAGCAAGACTCTAATCAAATTAATCACGTACACTAATTAAACCAACCTGTAGGAATACCCTAATTAAAAACCCAAAGTCTATCAACGAGTAATAATAAAAAAAAAAATACCATGAAGAACATGAACAAAAGAAAACACACAACTAATGATCTTAGTAACTCCCACTTACTAGCAAAAAAAAAACCTCCTTAATTACAGTCCGCCGAGAGTTGAAAAAATAAAATCAGCAATAAAGCTCATTAATTAAAACAGCGAATCATCGTATCGTGCTGATTGCCGATTGGGTTGGCCCGGCCAGCCCAAGTCGTCTCGAGGAAACAATCAATTAGTGCGGGTCTCCTTTATCTCAAAACAATTGCAATTAAATGCTAATGAAGGGGATGGATTCATACCAAAGACCAGTCTGGAGTCTGATGCATTAATTAGTCTTAATTAAGAGAAAGAGAAGCATGTGAAAAATGCACAGTATGCTGTGAGACCCATGACATGAATGTGAGGCAGAGTAACATAACTTGCTTTTCACACTATCCAAAATCTCGGGGTTGGAATCGAATCGAACCCCGAGATTTGTTCAACCCTTTTCACACTTGAACATTTTCAACCCCGAGCCAACCCGCGTAGGACGGCCTAGCCTGATCGAAATCAACCCTGGTAGGGAGCAGAGTTGAAAATCTCAACCTGGTTCCAAACTGCATTTTGCGCCGCGATCTGTGTTGTATGAACCGGTTCACCATAAACGTAGTGTGAATGTTGCATCTCTTCGATCCGGTTCAAAAACTTGCCGGGCTGAACCGGAGTGGATCCGGGTCGGTTTCAACACGGATCGAAAAGGAGATAGTGTGAAAAGGCCTTAGCGTACTGGAATTTAGCTTCATGCATTTTCTGCACTTGCTGCCTCCCCTGAGCGAAAACTTCCAAATGGACCGGTCTTGAGCTGCCACTTCTGCATCTTCAACTGACCACCCAGTGTCTAGGAGTGAGAGATCTCTCTGAAATCTCGGGGTTTGATCCGGTTCCAATAGTGGATAGTGTGAAAAGCCCTTATCTCATTAGCTCAATCGTGGTGCCAGTCAGAAGTTCCACAACAAATGTTCTTATCTCACTTCTGGAAAATTACTGAATACCGTAGCTAGATTCAGAATGAAAAAAAAAATCAACTAAAATACATCTACCATTCAGAAAAAGGAGGTTTTTTAGACCTATAATTTAGCACCCCACTTTTTGCAACGAAAAACCTTGCTTACGTCACGTGCATGCAGAAGTTGCAGTATACTGTGGTGCGAGCCTATACTAGTTCTGAATGTGATGACACACGCTATTGTTGCGTGGATCGGTTCCAAGGGGGACTTTTTTTTAGTGGGGGGGGGGGGGGGGGCAAACATGTCCTGATTTTGTAACTTTTGGGTCAAAATTAAGCACTTACATAAAAATACAAATATGTATAGTAATGAATTATGTATTAAGCAATTATTTTAAAGCGCTTTCACCCCTTTCCCAAATTTGATTACAGTAAACCTTTAATAAACAATAACAATAAGGATGAATATTTTTAAGGAATTCCGAAGCTATTTAACTCTGTTTCATAAACCAAGGCGGAGAGTCTAATTGAAAACACTGAAAGATTTTTGTGATAGAAATAAGAGGAATAGGGAGGAATATTAAACAATAAGAAACAGGTCTTAATTGGTACCAGACAAACAATAGGGTACTGCAGGTCCAGATCTTCCTGATCATTTCCACTTACAGAGGGCCCTTGCTTAAGTGTTGCCTGGTAAGGGCTCTGGGCATGTCACACTGTAAGTGGTCCTTATACCGTCAAGTGGCTTTCAAGTGGAGTTGGGAAGAAGTGTCAACACTGGGCCAGTAGTGGTAGCCAGCAGCGCCTATAATAGCAGCCGCCCACACAAAGCAGCTCATGTCAAGTGCAGGGGCCCTACTTACTTACACTCAAGCATGAATTAAAAGCTTGCCTGTCAATGCACAGTCTCCCATAACCCTAACATGGAACAGAACTTGTTTGGTGCCGGAAGTACAATGCAATGAATGGTGTATTTCTGGATTTGTAACAACATGTACAGCAAAATAAGGTAAATTTTTAATGACACCATTGCAATCTCTTCTGTGAGAGTGTGTGGTTCTGAGAAGAACTGGTGGTATATGATCTCTCGACGTTCCGAACAGTGTGCTCTGTGGACGGACACAACTGACCTAGCCCGGATCCCATAGACACGGACAAGCCTGTGCAACATGTAGGAATGGGTTTTAGTTGACCTCAACTGAAATTAATTACTGAATTAATTACTGAATTTCGTCATGCATTTCCAACCCTTCTAGCCCTGCTGTGGTCCCCAGTCCTAGAGTTCCGATATCCTATAAACGTAAGGTGATTTTGGAATTTGTGGTTGGGTCCTTGAACCCCTGCTATGGGCATCAATTAACCGCAACCCAGTCCCGAAGCCAGCCTCTCATCTGAACACACCCTCAGTTACCCTGGGCCAAACCCAGGAGCCATCATCCTGATGACAGCTGTGGCAATTTGTAGCCAGAGTATTAAAAAAAAAAACCCTCACGTTCCCCATCACGACAACCATGCCTGCCCATCAAACCCCATTAATAGTCGGCCAGTCCCACAACCGTTATACCCACCCGACCCTCATTCTCCCAATCTGTTACTACGACCAGATCATCATCATCGGAGAAACCGTGGTCCAGGCAACTGCCATCAAAGACACCTTATCTGTGCCGGAGTCACCGGAAACTTTAATTGTCTCTGATCCTGGTGTTTTATTTCCCTTTTCCCTGTCACCCTCCCGATCTCCGATCCCCTGCACTACCTATCATTTGTTTTGTTGTTTTGACTGAAGTACTGAGAAGGCTCTTTGGACTGTGTTGGTCCAGTATGGCCTCCAAGATTTGATTACATTCTCTGATAAACATCTGAGCATGCCAAGAAGCAGATAAGATGGGAGAGGGGGAGATTACGGGGACAGGGTAAATGACATGGGAACTGTTGCCCGTGTTATGCCGTGCCGTTCCGTCCAGTCGCTGCAAGTTCATGTAACATATCCTCCCTCTTACAGTATTAACCTCTTCACTCCTCACAGCTTTGGCACGGTCTGGCTCCAGAGCTAGCTGAGCTAGATCGTCGATGCAGATACATAAATTAGGACGGGAAAAAGTTCAGATGCCACTTGCCAGCGCTGGGGGGACTACTCATGCTAAATTTATTCCCCTTTGGATATATACGGGCTTGATTTGTGAAATGTGAATCGTCTCAAATTAACCTATGACGCTGGGAGATGAGAGATGTAGTAGTACAAGTTCTTGAAACCCACCCAAAATTTGTTTGGAAATTGAGGCTGCCCTTAAAGGTAGTATCATACTTTGGTAAGAAACCAAAACAGAAATGTTCACAGATTTACGTATAACTTACAGGGTATGAAGATGGTGATGATAGAAATGTTTCCGTCTGCAATGGTGTATTTTTGATCTTTTAAAAGATCAAAAATAAAAGAGAAAAGACTTAAGAAATACTGTGGCTGTTTTTCACCGTTTTCTCAAAAAGTGGGCACCGCATGGGACTGAAATTTTCACATACATGTTGAAAGCTTACAGTGTGAAAAGGCCTAGAGACACATTAGGTCTTTTCACACTGCAAGCTTTCAACCCGGGATGAACTCCATTCCCCCCCTGGGTTAAAATTTGATTTTTCAACCACGCGTTCAACCCAGCGTCGTTTCACACTTTCAACCCGGTGCGAACTCAACCCGATTCAATTCACACTGCCTTTTTAACACGGGGCGAAAGTTTCAACCCGGGCAGAAAAATCTCAACCCTGGTCCGGAGCAGGGTTCACTTCAACCAGGGTTGAAGTCAATCTCGGGGTTGACGCGGGGTTGAACAATTTCAAGTGTTACGGTGAATCGCCGCCAATTTTAACCCTGCGTCAACCCCGCTTCAACCCCGAGATTTGTCCAGTGTGAAAAGGCCCATTTTGGATTGCTTGAAGTGCTTTGAAATGAATTTTGCAAAGACTTCAAAAAAGGGGCAGGTAATTTGTCCTTGCCAGGGCAGGGTGGCCTTTCATGTGAGCAACTCAAATGCCCAATGGATTATCACTTGAAGGGACACCAAGGTAATGGCCCCAGGGGCATGTACATGTAAGGCAGTTCCTGTCCTATTTAAAATAAAAGTTCCCCAGCATGGAAAAAAATTGATAAAACATTTCAGTCAAGTATTTCCCGTAAATGTTCCTGATACTTAGTGTTAAAGGTAATCATACTTTGGTAAGAAACCAAAACAGAAATGTTCACAGATTTATGTATACATATGTAATTTACAGGGTATGAAGATGGTGGTGGTAGAAAAATACCGTTAAAATGTTTCCGCCTGAAATGGTGTATTTATCCAGAAATTAGCAAAACAACGACCAAAAGTCTTTTTGATCTTTTAAAAGATCAAAAATAAAAGAGAAGAGACTTCAGAAATACTGTTGTTGTGTTTCACTGTTTTCTCAAAAAGTGTGCACCATATGGGACTGCAATTTTCACAGATGACTTTTACTGTATCCGTCTTGATATTTTTGCCCATGAATCTGTTTAAGTCAGAGATTCCACCAAAATTTCATGAAAAAACCTGAAACAACTTTACCCGGCCCAGAAAAAAACCCTGAAACTACCCTTACCCCCCTTTCAAAAAATGTGTTTTCTGGTTCTTTTCTCGCCTTTCACCTCTGGAGGGACCGGGTTTAAGTCCGGCTCGGTTCACATTGGGTGGATTGGGTTTTCAGTCCCTGCCTGATTCTGTGGGTTTTACCCAGAATATTACTCTGGGGTTTTCCTCCCACCTCTAAAACTCTATCTTCTTCTCATCATCTTTCCATAAAAACGGTTGCATCGGGCTTTCGCGCTACAGTGCCTAGGGTGCTTTTGAGGAATCCTTGGTGTCATTATCCGGAAATAAACAAATAAATAAAATGTCTTGCAAGCAAATGTCTGACGAGCTCAATTTCTAAAAAAATCCCTCAAAACCTTGAGGTGAGGCCAGTCATGCGTGATGACACTGGACGTTTAAGCTCTGTACACAATGTTGAGGCATTGTAATAATTGATTGTAAACTGCCGACGAAACCTAACCTACCAGCTTAAAAAAAAATCTCATTTTATTTTGCAGGGCATCATAAAAGCACACACACACATGCATAGGAGACAAATATAATTAGAAAATTTTATAGTTTTCACAGCATTGTGTTAAAAAAAAAAATATAGCAATTACAAATGTGCAAGTAGTAGCATGGAAAAATGATGCTGGTTTGTGTTTTAAATGTGTACAACATTAATTTCATTTTCGATCCATTTGAAAACGGGTGTCCTTGGACAAATGTATTGGCATATTGTATATGCATCTATTGGTATATTGGCTTCTCTGGAAGTTGACGTGCGACACGCGGAAGTTATTGTTAAGTGTGGAAATAACGCTCATTTGTTCAACAATGAGTCAAAGCTTTTTAGAAAAAACAACCATCTTTTTATTATGGCTTTGTTTCAATAGTGTGGTTTCGGACACATGGGGCGCGCATTACATTATTCATAGTGTGAAATTAACTATGAATATCATGCGCAAGACGGCCAAGAATGGTGGCGCAGGAGGAACATCTAACATCAGAAATATATTCCCACATATTTGTGATGTTTGGTACATCGTACATCACAACTTCACAAATATCTGCGCAGTTTCATTATGCGATGTTTGCACGTGCATTATAATGACGTATAACAATACATCGTACAACACAAATCTGCGTACATATTTGTGTGTTTTTATAGTGCCATGATTTTTTCTGAAAAATCTTTTCTTGATTTAGTTTACGATAATTAGAAATCAAGTGAAATGTACAAAAAAGGTTATTGAAACAGCGGTCAACTGACGCGAACAGCGCAATAACGGTATGCAGTTAGTGGTTGTGATTTGCCCATTATGTCATGCGTCATGGCGGCCACAAAAACTGCGTAAGGACACTATACAAGCAAAAGTAAGATTCATCATAAATATCATTTAGAAATCTTATTTGTAGCATTTCATTGAACATTGAATAAAGATAGATTTATAAGGAATACCTTTCCAACGCTCTACCAACTGAGCTATCCAGCCCTACGTTGGTGGTGTCCCTAATAGTCAGTTGTCTTAGTTCGTTTGGCAGTCAGAAGCCATGTTCTCTTTTCAATGACTTAAAATTCGGTCACTTTCCCTTATGGTTATTTAATGATAGTAGCATTTAAAACTGAGAGACAGACTGACAGAGAACAGGCACAATTAACATGCAAACAACCGAGGAAAAAGATAAATGTAATATGTAATATTCCTAATAAATCTTTTTTTAAAAGATGGGAGATGCTTCTTATTAAAATGTTGGCAAAATATATGAAATATGAAAAAAAAAAAAACAGGCAAAGAGAACCCCAAATTTCACCCGTCAGAAGCTGGATTGATTTCAACCAATAGTAGAAAAAAAACCTCGTTTACCTTTTCGGAGGGATTTGGTATATTAGATTGATACCGCCCTCTGGGGACCAAGTTGGCAAATTAGGTCTGTCTCTTCGGAAAAAAACAGACCACGATGACAAACTACCAAAAATGACGTCCCCACGACTGAACCGATAGGAGATGAAAAAAAATAAAAAAATAAAAAATCCTAACAACAACAGAAGCGAGGAAGTCGACCCAATTATCGGTGTCTTTGGGAAGCCGGGAAGCCAATTTGGCTGGGCGTATAGACAGTGGTGGAAATGGCTACCCAGAGAGTAGTTTGAGAACGGGAGACGAGAGGGCAGTCCGGCCAAAGCACGAGCAATAAACTGCCCGATGGGACGTCTCACTAATGGAAATCCACCGCAAAGACAAATGACGGCTTCATGATGATGATTACGTCTCTTCTCCTGACTAAATTGCCTTCCTCGCCCCCCGACTCTCTCCCCATTTCGTCTAAACCGGTACGAACGGATATTTTTTTTTTTTTGTTCGGGGGCCGGGGCGGACACAAATTGGATTTGTACGGGCGGGTAGTATAATTGGTAGGCTGGGTGCTATTCTCAGCACTTGCCAGGCAATTAAGGCACTGGAATCAGGCAGTTAAAAGAAAAAAAAAAAAAACCCCAAAACATGACGACGTCAATTCATGGTCGGCCGTAGTGTCCAATGTAGTAATCATGAGCAATTGGTTAATATGTACATACGATGTATGTGAGCCAGACTCAGCCCTTTGTCAATCTGTCCCAGGTACACTTTAGTATCATGTGCGTGCATGCACATATTAACGGCAGGGTCCCATTAGTGATCACTGGACCGTTCCATCAAACATTCCCCAAACCAAAAAAAAAAAAAAAAAAAATCAATCTTAATGATGATTGGTGTAGTTGCGTCTGCTAATGAAATCAATAAAATATAATTGAAACCAATTACGAGTGAATATACATGTAAACAACCCCCCCTCACCAACTCCCCACCCCCTAAAACTTTCTGGGATTTAAATGAGACATTACATGTAGCTCTGAGATCAGGCATGCAACTCAGACTTCACAAAAAAACCGAGGACATTCCAACCTTTACTCGACGCGCACGCAATTGTGAGCATGAGCTCGTTGTTTTGCGCCTACGCTGTTGTGTGTGCGCGTGCACTGTTGACTTGAAGACCGGTTCTCAAAAGTCTCCCATTGTCCAAACAAACTTTGACAATATCAATTCAATTTTACACTCAAACAGAAGCTTGTCTTTGTGATAATTTTGATTATTATTTCATTTGAAACCTTTCAATCAAGACTACAAGTCTTGTCTAAGATTCATCCTCGGGATCTACCGCCCAATCTACTGCAGCAGACAGATGACGCCAAGTGACAGAACAACTTGACTACACACACAACAAGTCAACAGATCCGCAAGCTATTTCCTGCAATTCCCGCCCCTTCATCTATCCCTTGTAGATGCCTCCGAGCGTGCTCAGAGCAAAACCATCAAGACCGTCTCGTAAAAGAAGCCCTTTAGAAACAGAAAGAGGGAGAGATCGAGAGAAAGGAGGAGGAAAAAAAAAACCCACCCATCCGTCCTACAGCAAAGAACATGACGGTAGAACGCAGTGTCGGTACCCTCACATTCTCCTCTTTCCTCTCTTACATGTATTCTCCAGCGAAGGAATCCTGCCTCCCCCCCCCCCCCATCAAGCCCTCCTCGACTTTACCATCCCAATCTTCCGCAGACTGCCGGCTTAACGGTCATCGTCAGATTGCACAGTACACAGCTTTGAATATAATCCAGCTTGTGCTTATCCGCAGCGGCCCACGCCAACATTACCTTTCTCCCGGGCTTCCCAATTTCGGAGGGGCTAGCTTTCCCAATCTCCCACGGGAGGACAGTGTTACAAGACTTATTAGTTTTCCTCGTTGCCCCGGAGCTACGTGTACTCCTACCCCCCTAACAACATCCAGACGAACAAAAAAAAAAAAGGAGAAGAATTTCAGAAGTTATAATTGCAATTTTATCTTCAGTCCCTCCTACAGAAGTTTAAAGACGACTTATGTTTTAGCCCGGGACTGAAATCTCCGCGGACGCAATTTGCATTTTGACGACAAGTATTCTACATGTGTGCGTACCTTGCCCCGGGACGATCGGATCAGGGAGGACAGAACATGTAACTGATTTCTGGAAGCAATCTTTTTATAGCTGGGATTATTGCCAGGGGTTTTTAAAACAACACCGTATATAGTAAAGCTGCTTCATCATTTCTCATATCATTATCATCGTTGATTATTATAAATGGAAATGTGAAATACAAAAATGTCACAAAATGCCACTCTCTGAAATGGAGATGCGTCCTCGTGCCCCCATGATATGTTCACAGACATGAATAAATGATCAGCCTGAAAAAATAACTTGTTTATACATATGTATACATGTACATCCGAAACACACAAACAAACAGACACTTTGTGACACGTTCGCTTGGCTACTTTCAGTAAACAGCACCATGACTCCAAGCACTTCTACTCGTCAAACAACTTCAGCAAAATGAAAATAAAATATCAAATACTCCCTGAAATGGAAGAGAAACAAATGAAATCACGGCGAAACCTCGCTGGAAATAAAAAATGCATGACTTTTCCTCCCGTACTACGAACCTCACCAACCCCCCCCCCCCTCAAACTAGTAGTACTGTTATTTCAAACCGTGTAACGGAACACAAATGACCTACATTTTGTGATATTTTCTGTGTGGCGCAGAGCAAAGCACTCACTCCCTCGCGCTCGCTTGTTCTCCCTGCTCGGCCGGAGACGGCGCGGCGGAGACAGCAAGTTCTTGCGAGGGCTTTTCGTGAAAAGTCAACAGTGCTCTGAAACCACATCTGGGAACGTAAGCTGCTGGGTCCGATGAGGTTGCAGACTCCAGGGACCCGGCCAAATCTCCCATTGATTTGCTTTTTCTCTCCATCTCGCTGTGACAGCAACAAAAAAGGATTTTGAACTTGACAAGTACTGTGACTTGCATACCTATCCAGTTTTTAGGTGTTTCGCATGCAGCGGAACAGCTTTTGTTTTTAAAAATTGTTTTGGTACTTTCTTTCATTTCTTGTCTTTGGAGCAATTTCTTGGAAATGTTTTTTAAAAACAACGGAGAGAGGACTAACAAGTCAAGAAGTATGTTGACCATTCAGTCATATCCAGTAACAAAAATCAACAGCACTAGTAAGCAGGAGGTCGTGGGTTCGAATCCCACCTGAGCTAGCGCATGATTTTTTCATGTGTGCTCAAAAGGCACTTAGTGAAGTGCTTATCTACGTGGTTGAAGGGCAATAATTTCTTTGCAATAAAAATCATCAACAATGACGAAAATACGTCGAGAATTTTAATACTACAAAACACAACAACTTGCCTCACAACCCCCAATGTTTTTCTCAAATTGAATCTAGCATTCAAGGAAGGTTAGGTATGGGCTTGCCTTACTAGTTATACCACCGGGATTCGATTTCACCAAACACATCGTAACTTACTATCAATCGTAAAACTGATGATTTGAAATACTACTTTATACATGTGGGATATGCTCCCTACGATGAGGTTATCCTTGATAACCTTGATAATCCTTGATCATAGGACTTCATGAAATCGACCCAAGGTTCAACAAAGCTATCTAGCAAAGTGGAAGATAGGATTGTTGGCCGGGTATAACAGATTAGGGGGTGTCCAGACACGGTACTATTAGTGCTCTATCTTCGATTTAAACCGAAAAGGGTCTAACTACTTGTGTCTGAACGGTCTGCGATAGACTGTTTTGGGAGCTAAAAATGGTCTTCAAAATCTAAGACCGCAGAGGAGGGACAGTCTAGACTATGTAGACTGGGCTACAAATGGGCCTTAAGTCATCTGAAAGGTCTATTCTCAACCAAGTAGAGGCCTTTTCACACTATCTCCTTTTCGATCCGTGTTGAAACCAACCCGGATCCACCCCGGTTCAGCCCGGCAAGTTTTTGAACCGGATCGAAGAGACGCAACATTCAAACTACGTTTATGGTGAACCGGCTCATACAACACAGATCACACGTCACACGGCTCCAAATGCAGTTTGTGGAACTGGGTTGAGATTTTCAACCCTGCTCCCTACCAGGGTTGATTTCGATCCGGCTAGGCCGTCCTACGCGGGTTGGCACGGGGTTGAAAATGTTCAAGTGTGGAAAGGGTTGCAAAAAATCTCAGGGTTCGATTCGGTTCCAACCCAGAGATTTTGGATAGTGTGAAAAGGCCTTAGGTGCATAACTCAGCGGTGATTTATGTCACTTCTTGTGAATATATGGAAGTTTGGTTTTTGAGTTATTCAACATGAGTGACCTCTAAACACCAGAGATAGACCGTATTCAGTTTAACCCTGGGTAGTATGGATACAAGGGGTATTGTGGTCTTTGTGGTCAATCTACAGATTGTGGGTTCGAATCCAGCCATGGGTTAACGGTGCTTGCATCCTTGGGCAAGACACTTTGTCACATATTGCTCCTCTTCACCCAGGTGCAAATGGGTACCTGCGAGGGTAGAGATGGCTTTGTGGTTTGATTAGCCTCCATGCGCTAAATACGGCAGCCGGGGTTGTATACTCCCCAGGGAGTTGAGACTGATGGTTTCAGGAATGTAAATTATGGCCCGATGACCAGGGATTATAATAATTTTGCACCATGAGCGTCATGCTTGGCGGATACCGGCGCAATGTAAGTGGAAAACCCCAAAACTTGTCAGTTCTACATGGAAGCAAGCGAAGTGAAAATTCTGGGAACCGCACACAGTGGCGTCGCCAAGGGGGGGCCAGGGGGGGCACGTGCCCCCCCTGGAAAACCTTGTGCCCCCCCGCGTGCCCCCCCATTTGAGATTTGGGTTGGTGAACAAAAATATAATATATATTATTGTAGTGCCCCCCCAACAATTGCTAGTGCCCCCCTTGTGCCCCCCCAGACTCAAAAGTCTGGTGACGCCACTGACCACACACGACCCACAAGAAATAAATCCGACCACAAAGACTGCATTAATCCTTCTGTAATCTTATCTCATTGTCGGTTTGATTGTTTTTAATTTTTTTGGCTTTTCAAAATCTGATTAATTGCCCAACTCCACAATCATCTACAAGGGATTGAAATCCGGTGAGAATAAAAAAACAACTGAAAAACAAAACAAACCTTCGCTTCAATGAGCTATTAGCGGTTTTAATCTGTCACAAACTTGCGTGCATGCACGCCACGCGGTTCCGGTCCTCGTCACGTGAAACACATTCACGTGCTGTCAGGCTGCAACGTGAATATTTCTTCACGTGTCCGCATGTGAGCGAGGCGCGGCACGCAAGCTGCGATTCTTGCACTCTTGCCGATGACAAATGTTCTCTTAATTTCTTAACTGCGGGTATTTAAAGTTCGCTTCTTATCCATTATTTCTTCTCCTTGGAGATAAATGGTCCCTGGAGATCAAGTACTTCATCTCTTTAAACCTCTCGGCAAAGACGAGCAAAATATGTGATTGCAGAACATGTGTTTAATCTCCAACCAAGTATGACTTACAATCTACACCAGCCCACCGGCTGCACGTTTCATTCCGACTGACAAATACGCCGGCCAAAGTGGATGCAACTTTGAAAGTATTTATTTACTTATAATTTACAGACCAGAAAAGTCTTCCCTTCCTATGATGAACAAAAAGATTGTCTTTTTAACAAAACAAACACAAAGAAATGTGAAAATCGCATGACTGCCGCGCATAATTAGCCTAGACTTTTTCTTTTATTCTTTGCTAACTGCTACTTGGGCCAATTTCATAGAGCTGCTTAAAGGTAATATCATACTTTGGTTTTTGTAAAAAAAATACAGATTCATGGGCAAAAAGATCAAGGAAGATACAGTAACAGTCATCTGTGAACATTTCAGTCCTATAGGGGGCCCATTTTTTTTTTTTTTTTAGAAAACCGTGAAAAACGGCCACAGTATTTCTGAAGTCTTTTCTGGATAATACAGCATTTCAGGCAGAAAAATTTTAATGGTATGTTTCTACTATCATCATCTTCATACCCTGTAAGTTAAAGGTAAATCTCTGTTTCTGTATGTTACCAAAGAATGATATTGTCTTTAAGGACCAACATTTGCATAATCACCAAAATCGTAGTACGAAAAAATAAAATAATTAAAAGGTGAACAAAGGAAAATAGACTGGAGAGGGATTCGAACCAGCAACCTCCGCAATACAGTACAGGTGCTCTTACCAACTGAGCTACCCAGCCCCATGATGGTGGTGTATGCCAGACAAAACTCTTTGACTGTGAATGTCATGCTCAGCAAACAATTGTCGAATTCAAGTCAAAAGGCGTTTTGGTCTCCGGAGTACTGTGACTGAACAT
Organism: Astropecten irregularis; assembly: GCA_963971285.1. Taxonomy (NCBI): domain Eukaryota; kingdom Metazoa; phylum Echinodermata; class Asteroidea; order Paxillosida; family Astropectinidae; genus Astropecten; species Astropecten irregularis. The sequence continues at coordinate 13,013,664 of OZ020247.1, forward strand.
AGCCGGAGGTGGTCATTTTGTGGATTGGTGAGCAGAGCTGACCACTACATTACCTGTAAGTATTGGCTTGACCCTAGAAACTTCCTACAATCAAAGTCATTGCTTGCACTCTGGTAAAAACCAATCACAAATCAAAAACCACAAATCAATTGTGTTACTGCTCTCAGTTCCCCAGATGACATCACTGTTTTGCTCATGAATATGGAAAATGCTAATTAGCATACAAACCAAAAAAAACCCTGTTTTTAACCCTGAATCAGTGTGAGGAAATGGGTAAAATCACAGTCCCCATGTACAGTGTTTTTATTGGCACATGTTCAAGCCATAATATTCCCATTGCAGAGACCCTTTAAAGTCATCGTAAAGTGAACAAAGAACAATCTCAACCCACTCTCAACCCACCACTCCCAAGCAGGGTTGGCTTCAATGCGGGTTGAGTGCTTCACATAGGTCGGCGCCATGTTGTGAATAGGTCTGTCACTTTCACATGGGTAGGACAACCCAGAGATTGTCTTTGTAGCACAAAAGCCGCAATATATGATGGGGCCACCCTCCCCTGTAACAGTAGGGGGAGGGCTGTGGCCTAGTGGTCCGACACATGATCAATCTAAAGGTTGTTGGTTCGAGTCCAGCCATGGGTTAATGGTGCTTGCATCCTTGGGCAAGACACTTTGTCACATACTGCTTCTCTTCACCCAGGTGCAAATGGGTACCTGCGAGGGTAGAGATGGCTTTGTGGTTTGATTAGCCTCTATGCGCTAAATACGGCAGCCGGGGTTGTATACTCCTCAGGGAGTTGAGATGGTTTCAGGAATGTAAATTATGGCCCGATGACCAGGGATTATAATAAATTTGCACCATGAGCGTCATGCTTGGCGGATACCGGCGCAATGTAAGTGGAAAACCCCAAAACTTGTCAGTTCTACATGGAAGCAAGCGATGTGAAACTTCTGGGAACCACGCACGACCCACAAGAAAGAAATCCGACCACAAAGACTGCATTAATCCTTCTCTAATCTTATCTCATTGTCGGTTTGATTGTTTTTTGGGCTTTTTAAAATCTGATTAATTGCCCAACTCCACAATCATCTACAAGGGATTGAAATCCGGTGAGAATTAAAACAATTTGAAAAACAAAACAAACCTTCGCTTCAATGAGCTAAAAGCGGTTTTAATCTGTCACAAACTCGCGTGCATGCACGCCACGCGGTTCCGGTCCTCGTCACGTGAAACACATTCACGTGCAGTCAGGCTGCAACGTGAATATTTCTTCACATGTCCGCATGTGAGCGAGGCGCAGCACGCAAGCTGCGATTCTTGCACTCTTGCCGATGACAAATGTTCTCTTCATTTCTTAACTGCGGGTATTTAAAGTTTGTTTCTTATCCATTATTTCTTATCCCCGGAGATCAAGTACTTCATCTCTTTAAACCTCTCGGCAAAGACGAGCAAAATATGTGATTGCAGAACATGTGTTTAATCTCCAACCAAGTCTGACTTACAATCTACACCAGCCCACCGGCTGCACGTTTCATTCCGACTGACAACTACGCCGGTCAAAGTGCATGCAACTTTGAAAGTATATATTTACCGTACTTATAATTTACAGACCAGAAAAGTCCTCCCTTCCTATGATGAACAAAAAAAATGTTTTTTTAAAAGGGTTCCTGCAGTGCTTTTTTCAGTCAGGTTATTTTCTTACCTTCATACAGAGAATATACTGACAAATAATGAATGGCAAGTCTTATTTTGGTTTCAAACTAGCATTTGGTTTTCCTTTGAATGGCTTTACAAAATATAATGAAAAAACATAAAACTTGAAAAGGCAAACTTGACCCACATAAATGGTTTGGCAAAACAAATTACATGTACATGTACAGTTGTACACCACCAATTGAGTGTAATGAATATATTCGGCACACAAAACCTATTGAGGAGGAAAAGGTTTGTCAGAAAACCTATAAAACAACCTCAACTTTTTGTGCACAGTTACTGCTCTCAGATACCTAGATGACATCACAGTTTTGCTAATGAATATGGTAATTCTAATTAGCATACAAACCAAAAACTTGCTGTAAACCCTGAAACAGTTGTGGAAGTGGGTAAAATCACAGGCCCTGCTTTTTTGCACACGTTAAAGCCATAATATTCTTATTGCACATTATCAGACTCTTAAGCAAATTTGTGTGTTAACCGGTATAAAGCAGCCCCTGGTCATATTGAGACCACACTGTTTCAATTTCAGCGTCGTCGGGAACCGGTTTTCCCCCCGACACACATTTCTAGACACTGACCTTGAAAGGGCATTGTTGGTCGGTGGCGCGTTCGACTTTTACCCGATTCTCATTACAAGTTATTTGATTGATTTTCCTTGTATTTGACTTTGCATCTCAGTGAGAAAATTGCCTGCTAATAGACCTTCTCTCAAGTGGAAAATGACGGATCGGACGGGGGATGTTTTTTCTCGGATCGGAACGAAAATTGGGTGGGAATCTTTAATACAGCGAGAGGATTTCTGAGCACTCTCCTTGATTTAAGGCTGGTAGTAATGACCTATTGAGGATTTCTCCATGGTAATACTGATCTGAAAGCATCATTTGAAGAGGGGGGGTGGGGGTGGGGGAGGGGGTGGGCGGTGGAGGGGTAGAATGGGGAAAGACAGAAGTGAGGGAAGAGACAAAAAATCCAATCTTCAGGTTTAATAGAGACTTAGAGGAAAGGGATCATTGTCAAGAAATGAAGGTTACAAATCCTGGCAATTTACCGATTTTAATAAAGAGAATCACGTGTGGAGGTAGCTGCTTTTGCTCAGCCCGCAAAACTGAAATTCAGGAAAAATGGGCCCGAAATTGAAATGTGCCAGATTAATTTTAATTGGTTCCTGAACGGGAAGTTGACATGAGGGGGAAGGGGCAGAAAGAGCTTAAAGCAGAGGGTACAATTAATTTTGGTAAAATTTTCGGTAACATGTTGCCCAGTTTATAGGGGTCACAATTTGGACAGTGAATGGACATGGAGACATTTTGTTTATCCGACTCAAATATTCAAATTTAACATAGAAACAAATCCCTGAATTTTCTCCGTGGCAATCAAAACCAAGGACCAACTCTTCCACTCTTAAAGTTCGTATCATACTTTGGTAAGAAACCATAACAGAAATGTTTCCAGATTTACAGGGTATGAAGATGGTGATGGTAGAACCATACCGTTAAAATGCTTTCACCAGAAATGGTGTATTTATCAAGAAATTAGTAAAACAACGACCAAAAATCTTTTTGATCTTTTAAAAGATCAAAAATAAAAGAGAAAAGACTTAAGAAATACTGTGGCCGTTTTGCACGATTTTCTCAAAAAGTGGGCACCGTATGGGGCTGAAATTTTCACAGATGACTGTTACTGTATCTGTCTTGATATTTTTGCCCATGAATCTGTACCTCTTTGACAAATACCAAAGCAAGAAGTACCGGGTAACCTTTAATGCAGTCATGTTCTCTAATAGAAAGATTGGTCACCAACCAAAACATTGATATTACAAGAAAAGAAAGAAGAAGATGAGTGGGCCGCCCTGTCTCTGCCAACAAAATTCTTCAAAATGAAATCAACAAATTCTTCTCTTTGATCCGCTGTCCCTCTCTCTCTGAAGACATGGCACTGCCACACTCTTCACTGACATCATCCCGGCCTTAACTCTCCAGAGATTACAGCAGGAGATGACAAGGGTCTCAAGCAGAGCCCCAGGACGGCTCTCCGTCGACTCGTCCTCTGAGGTAATCACAGGTTTCCATTAAAACTCGGGAATCCTCCCCCCTCCCCTTGTCTTCCTATCCATCCACCCTTCAACCACCAAACAACACCCCCCCTCGCCTCCGACCCCCCTCCCCTATCTTTCTTCAACCCCAGTCAGTGATTTTCACAGGCAGCGACAACACACACACACTTACACACACACAAGGTCAATAGCTGATTTGAGTATAAATGGTTTGGTGGTGATTACGATTCGTCCCGTCGTTTCTCCGAGACAAGATATGAGTCGCTCCGGTCCTCATATTTTTTTCATTCGCGAACAGAGTGAGAGACCGGCTTCAACGACCGGGAATGTCGTTCAGAAGAGGCGAAGGCTATTATTTCCCCTTCGTCCTCCATCCCCCTCAGCAGGGGGAAAGAGATGCTTGAAGGAGGCCTATTGTTTGAACACAATGCTAATGATAATGACTACAACTCCAAGCTCGGGTTTCCACATACATTGGCTAATTTTGTCCTAATGAGATTCATTCTCATTCGCTGATGACGCATTTTCCAATTCACTTGTGGAATTTTCAATTTCCATTCAAGAGGGCTTAGAATTTTAATAATTGGGTAACAAAAAATATTATCAGCGTCACAAGAACCAAAACAAAAACTGAAATGGAAGGATTATTTTATTTACCGTCCAAAATAATTGTTTTCACCAATGGAAAAAAAGGAGAAAGAAAATTCTCCTGAATGTGACTTTAAGAAAGTTGCCTCTTGCATTGCATATTTTTTTTTTTTTTCAATCATCAAATGTGGCTAAAACCACAAGGGAAACTGACTGGATTTAGAACTACAGTACAGGATTGGTAGCATACCCAAACAGAAATGTTCACAGATTTACGTGTAACTTTCAGGATATGAGGATGGTGCTGGTACAAATATACTGTTAAAACATTTCCACACTTAATGCTTTATTTATCCAGAAATTAGTCAAACAAAGACCGAAAACAGTTTTGATCTCGGGGTGAGATCAAAACCATTCTTCATGTTTTACATGTACATGTACATGTACATACAGTACAGTACATGTATAAGAAAAATTGAGTCAGGTTTTCGCTATTTTCTTGCGACTCAGATGTCCGATTGAGCTCAAATTTTCACAGGTTTATTATGTATGTTTGATCAGACAAAGTATGAACTCGTCCTGTTCCGTGACCTTTTTTACCAACCATGTTTTATACCTTTAAGTCATTTAAAACTTGACTGTTTAATATTTATTTATTTATTAATTTTTTTTGGGGGGGTGAAGTTTCTTAGTCTTGGCAACAACTAAATGTATTCAGTCAAATATCATCTACACTGTACATATACATATGTACATGTAGACCAATGAACAATATTGGGGTTAAAAAACATGTCAGACAAACTCATGACATGTATCGCCTAGTTCTGAACAGACACTACGAGTAAAACATGTTAAATGTCAGGTTTTCTTTTTCAATTCTCCCTCACTCTCTCTCTCTCAAAGAGAGAACTCTTGAAGACATAAAGAAAAAATTCCCTGCAAACACGACGTCAACATCAAATCCAGGGGCTGAAAAAGAAAAGACCCCCCCCCCAAAAAAAACGAAATGGGAAAAAAACTGCAAAACGGGAACGTTGGATTTTTAAGGTTTATCCGGATCAGACCGCAAACAGGCCTATTTTTTTCGAGGGAGTTGAATTGGGAAGGGAGGTAGTCAAGGGAACTCCCTCCGACTAAGATGGATCGGACAATTTCAAATGGATCGGCTTGCTCTTATTCCTCTCCCCACCCTCACCCCTTTCCGAATTTACCCTAAACAGATCCAGCAAAAATCTTGTATTTGCCTGAGGACGATATCTGGAGATTCGAGACTTGGGACTCAAGATGGGGAAAAAAAAAAGAAAAAAAAGGAAAAAAAGAGTGAATAAAAAACCAAGGGAGTGAAACTTGATACCAGATGCAATTTTCAGTTGGTTAAATTTGGCGGCCGAGTGCCGTCCGGAGCTCCTGGCAAATTCACCAGTTCAAGAAATCCAATAACGCTCAAGCTATTTCGGTCCGTGCGGCTGAGTTACAAAAGACAAAAGATGAGAAAACAAAAAAAAAACAGAGAGAAAAAAGGAAAGAAAAAAAACCCTGGTGCATCTTGGGAGCAACGACGATGGATTCCTTAATGGGTGTGCGTGTCGCTGTTGTTTTAACAACCGGAAAACGGCGTCGATCGCGCCCCTTCGAGATTTTGCAGCACGGAATCCCCGCGAGCTGATACTAGAACTGTTCTAGCATCTTTTGGCAGCAGACTGAGCGACTTCAGAACCGTGTACGTGTTAGTACGACACAGACAACAAAATCTTCAACGTTCTCCCAAAGATAAACCAGAGTAAAACTACCGAGAACGTTGATTTAAAAAAATACTTTCTCTTTCAAAGAAGTTATTGCTATGATTCAGTCCAACACTCGGTAATATTTAGGGCTTTTACGAAACGGAGGTTCAGGCTCCGTCTCCATTTCATGATTCCATTCTGAAATAACGTGTATCAAAATATAGAGGCTTTTGGCTGCGGAAGTAGATTTTCTGCTTTGAAAAGGAAAACAGAGCTTCAGCTTCAATGTATAACCACACCCTAAATTTTCAGCATATATATGGATGATGGAGCCTGAGCCTGAGTTTTGTTAACGCCCTAAGCCTACACTTGAAACCTGGGCCTCAAATCTCACTTCTTCATCATTAGATACAACAAAAAAAATAAATCAACACTATTTGGTTTCTAGGTCATGTTGACTGTTGAATTTGTTGGAGAGCTTCAAGTAGGCTTTGTATTTGGAAGTGAGCGGGCAACTTCTCCACTTACAAAGACCGTTCAAATGGAAAAACTAAAATGACTTTGGAAAAATCTGAAGAGGGGGCCAAAGGCCAGGGCCAGAGGGGAACAAAGGCCATAGCCACTATGGCCTCTATGAGGCCACTATGCGACCAAAAAGAGGCCACTATGCAACCACAACAACGCCACTTTGAATCCCCTATAAGGCCACTACGAGGCCACTATGTTGCTGCTACGAGGCCACGATGCAGCCGCTTTGAGGCCACAATATGGCCACTATGAGGCCACTATGAAGCCGCTACGAAGCCACTATGAAGTCACTACGAGGCCACTTTGAGGCCACTACGAGACCACTATGCAGCCACTCTGAGGCCTCTAGAAATTCAAGACTTATTCTTCCAAGTCCTGTCCTAATATATTGTGCACAATTACCCCACCCAATGCATGTACGCACTGATGTGTCTCTAGTACCAAAAGAGGTAAAATGGCACCTTCAATTTCAAATGCTATATTTTCAAGCTCATTTAATGGTAACGATTTCTCCAATCTGGATTCTGTTTATGGAATGAGTCAACACCCACTCTGCACGGCCACGCCGTAGACCACCAAAAAGTCCCCACCAGATTCTGATCACACACTGTGTGACGTGTGTGCAAAAGCGGGGACATTTCAGTCTAGCTCTCGGCTAGTTCTCGGCCCAGTCATCACTTCTGCTTGAATAATTATCAGACGTTTCAGTCCTGGAGCAAGACTTTCACTCTGGGTTCCTTCCTCCTTCTAGCAAGTTATACCCTACCCCTACTGTATTCTCTCAGTCAACCTGTCCTAGTGTCTCACGCGGTGTCTGACCGTGTCTGCGTCACGCAACGTCGCATGCTGTGGCCATTAAAATTGCTGGCCGGGTTCTAGCCCTGGGACGGATTCAGTTTCAACTCCCAGATTTCAGCAACTGTGAAAATGAATAATCTGGCGCGAGCGTCACTATTTAAAGGGGCAATTGCATCAGGGTTGAGAATCATCAACGATAAACAAGCGATCCACTTGGGTGCATGGGGAACACAGAGCAATTCAAAATTATCTGTTTTTCCCAAATGATTCTTGAAACTACTTTTTGTCTATCGTTATTGGTTAATACGGTAGTTTATATCCAATACATATGACTGAGTTAGTGCTGGGCTTTTTTATCCAAATATAGGTTAACCGACCTGAATTTAATTATCCGGTTCCAAATTTTTACTGACTGAAACTGAAAGGGAAAAAAAAAAACGGAGACCAACGTTTGGCTCATGGACAACAACCAAAAAAAGTGTAGAACTGTAAAACTGTAGAATTTCAGTCAGTTATTTTGTCCATTTTGCCAAGTAGAAACACTATTCACAAACTTGATCTAAAAGAAATATCACATATATACTGGATCTAAATGCTTTGTGATGTAAAAAACAACATCGTAAAAAGCATTTCAAAAGTGACGATCACATTGAAGAAGACGTACATTATCATAAATCGCACATGTCGGACGTGGTTACATAGGTTAACTGATTTTTTTTTTTGGCAATCAGTAAGCGGATATGAAATTACCCGATTTTGCCCAGCACTAATATGAGTACATAATGCATAAATCCATCACTTCCAGAAGATTACAAAAATTGTTCATCAAATCAAATTTTGTTTGTTACAAAAACTTTTATACCGATGCAAGTTCGAATTCCGGGGGAAAAAAAAAGAAGAAAATAAAATTTGCAGCTTGCAATTCCTTTAAAAAAAGGTCCCGATATCATCACTGGCCCTTTCCAATTCAGAGATTGTCCGTCTTAGGGAGTTATCTGGGGTTTGGAGGAAAGTAATTATTTTGCCAAGGCCACTCGTGGAGTGGATTTGAGTCCTTAAGACGCTGGGGTAGGAGGAGAGAGAGAAGCCAGCCAACAGGAGTGGAGAGGTTAGGAGACTCAGGGACGGGACGGGAGCTGGGAGGGAGATCGGTGGTTAACGTGAAGACAATGTCGGCATTTTATTCTGTCTTCGCATTTGCCCCTGGGACCCGAACTGCTACAGTAATCTCCGGAGGAGGCGGGGCGGAAAACGAATTTGACGGAGGAGAAATGGCCAGGATGCAGGTGTGGCTTAGGGACAGGGGGGAGGTGGGAAGGGGGGGGGGAGGTTGAAGGTAGGTTGAAGAAGAAAAAGATGCTCATGGAGGGGGAAGCTTTGCGCTGATCGGGGGATCTTGGGGAAGGTTGAGGCTCGGTGCTAGATTACCTCGAAAAGTCTCCTTTTTATCCAACATCTCGTCAATTTACAACAAAAAAATAGTAGTGATTGTACCTTCTTGTTTCAACTGTTACATTTTTGCAAAAAAAAACTCTAACTGACGGGACTCGACAGGGTTCAAATTGTAGTGTATCATGACCTAACATCACATGAATCTATTACATGGTAAAGACTGTGAGAAGGCTGAATAGCAATTGAGGAAATTTTGGATATTACATTCTTCGTTAAGTCTCAGCTCCACAACAAAGCCTCTAGGCCTATTATACTTCCTAGCCGTAGCCAAAAGCCTAAACATGTATTTTATAATTTTAATACCAGCTTCTGTAAAGTAAAGGAATCAAATTGAGCCACAGCCAAAGCCGGAGCTCATAGCTATCCGGAGCCAAGAGATAAAGTTTTGAAACGGACCTCTATTGTGTATCATCAGCAATACACAGTGTCAGAGCCCGATTCATCGACTATGGATATGGATATGACTATCAACTTTGAATACAGGATTAGCATAGTGACTCGGACACACAGTGACAAGTTCACCGTGTGAACGGTGTGAATGACTCTTCTAAGTCCCTAGCTGTACCTCCCTCCCTGCAAACCCGGAACAAAAGTTACGCATCCTGAGTTTGTGCATGAATTCGCCGCCAGATCAAAGGGTTATGTTAGCTCAGTGACATACTACTATTTAACATTGCTGGTACACACAGAAACTTACCTACATGTATATATATGTACACACACACACACACCCACAAATACACCGATCCCCGTATAGATATCGACTGAACATGTTGAGTGTGCACTGAAGCACAGTTAATCTAATATTCATAGAATCGCTCATGTGAATAGTTTAATCAATGTCATAAAATGACGGCAAGTACTTTCCATCCCTGACGCGGCAGACGCCGAAAACAGTCAAACAAGTAAAGCCCAAGTACCAGCAAGGCGCTCCGGCCGTAAAAGAAATTCCATTAATTTTGCTGATTAGTTTCTGACATCGTTAAACGTCAAGAGCTTTGTTTTCAAAAAAATACAATTAACGGGAAAAAAAAAAAACCAACAAAATAAATAAAAAGAACACCAGACCAAAAAATGTGTTTCGGCTGGACCGGGTCTCGTTTTTTTTTCAAAACAACAAGGACCCATTTGGAGAGCGACGTATCTTTTAGGTTTAGGCAATATTCAAGTGAAGATCCTGTTCCTGTGGTTACTTGAGTGGAAAATGACGGTTGAGGATTAAGTCGATCTTTTTTGTGTTATTGGATGGCAGACGCCGGCCATGGGAAACTATGTCAATTCTACTGGTGGCTGTGCGGTTTTTACGGCTTAGATCCCGGCGGGACAAAAGGCAATAAAAAAAAAAGAAAAAGAAGGAAGGCTTTCTATTCTATCCCCCCTGTCCCTTTATAAAACCCCAGCAGGATACCGGACCGTCCAAGTACCGAGGCTAATTTGCCGTGAAAATATTGAAGGATATGAATATACATATACACACATTAGCGTTGCATGAATGGGAGGCACTGTAGTTGGCAAATGGTCCACGGTAATTCCTTCTTTTTTCTAAATCAACAAAGGAAGCTGCTGGCTACAAAAGCCCCTCTTCTATACCCCAGAGAAGAGATTGTCATCTCAACAAATATCCTGGCAAAATATTGGGCTGATACAATGATAACGTTTGCCTTTCTTCATTTCCATGTTTTTTTTTGTTTTTTGTTTTTTTTTTACTTTTGAACCAAATATTTTGTTGCTTGAAGTCTGAAAAGAGGTTCAAAAAGGATGGATTTTCTAACATGAATAAAAGTTGCAAATTAGCCAATAACAGAATAAAACCAACCCCCAAAAACACATTTAAGGGTAGGATCATACTTTGGTAGCATACCGAAACAGAAATCTTCACAGATTTACCTATAACCTACTGGGTATAAAGATGGTGATGGCAGAAACATACCATTAAAATTGTTCTGCCTGAAATGCTGTATTTTTAATCAAGAAAAGAGTAAAACCAGTGACCCCCAAATTTGTTGATGTTTTTAAAGATCAAAAATAAAGGTAAAAAGATTTTTTTAAATACATTGGGTGTTTTTCACTGTTTTCTCAAAAGATGGGCACTACATGTATATGGGGCTGAAATTTTCACAGATGACTGTTACTGTATCTGTCTTGATATATTTGAACATGAGTCTGTATTTCTTTGACAAAAACCAAAGTATGATATTACCTTTAAGGAATACCAAATGATACAGGTATAACTAAGTCTAATAATTACTTGTAGCATGGAGACTGTACAATAAATGAATTATAAGCATTGGGAAGAAATACATGTAGGTCTTGTTGGCCGACAATGGAACATGCGACAAAACTGAAGTATTTATATCTAAGATTTTATGAAAATGAAGTCAAAAAGAGGACTCTCTTCCACAGCAAGTGAAGACATTTTGACACATAATTTAGTTTCATCTGTAAACCTACAATAATTTCAGGTGATATGTACAGTACAATCACGTGTAGCAAGATAAAGAAAGGTTTATGAGATTGGCATTGTGCACATGTAGATCCCCAAACTTAAATTGACATGTGTAACACAATCTATCAATGATTTGATGTAAACACAACATGCACCTAAATTACCTAATCATTACACACATTTTAAAGGTACAGTACACGATTGGTAACTTACCCAAACAGAAATGTTCACAGATTTACGTATACATATTAAACTTACAGGGTATGAAGATGGTGCTGGTAGAAACATACCGTTAAAAATATTTCCACCTGAAATGGTGTATTTAACCTGAAATTAATCAAACAACGACCGCAAACAGTTTTGGTCTCGGGGTAAGATCAAAACCATTCTTTATGTTTTATAAGAAAAATTGAGAAGGGTTTTCACTATTTTTTTGTGACTCGGATGTCCGATTGAGCTCAAATTTCCACAGGTTTATCATGTCACGCACATGCAGGATTAGACAAATTGTGAGTGCTGTTCTGTGACCATTACCAATCATGTATTATACCTTTATTGTGTGTTTGTTTGTGTTTTTTAACACAAAATCCATGCCTAAGAAACCACAAAGTCCCAAATTCTAAAATAACATTGGCAGTTTGATAAGTAAATAACATTTTGCCGTAACTCATGAATATGCAAATTTACATTTGCATAGAGTATAGGGGGTGTCATCTTGAAATGAGGTATCACGCTAACAATGACACCCGATCAGGAAGCATGACTCTTAGATACGATCCCTAATACAAGGCCAATTGACCCTCACAATATATTCCCTTCTCCAACAACCATTATTCACCATGAAACCCTTCCCGTTCTGCACAATTCCCGCGTGATTGGCCTCACTCAAAGTCAAAATATTTACACATGGACACGTATTCTAAGTGATGAAGCATAATGGCACGCCAAATCCCACTTTCACGGCCAATTTTTAGCAAACAAACTCCATCTGGCAACTAATTCTCAGCACAGGTTGGAGATTTTGGGCCAACAGAGGGCAGCATCGAATGAAATCAGTAGAAACAAAAATGTGTGGTGGCAGTCTGCTGCCAATAGAGGGCGACATTGCAAATCAACACAGTGACACTAATTACACATTTCACCAAGCGAGGGCAGTATTACACATTAACAGAGATACTGGGCATTTACGATACGGCAGATCAGGGGCCTTTTCCAAACCTCGGCTCCGGCTCAGGCTCCAGATTCGGCTCCATTTCGTGACTCCATTTTTGAATAACAGGTATCAAAATAGAGACTTTTGGCTACGGTTTGAAAGTTGATACTCTATTTTGAACAAGAAAACAGGGATTTAGCTTCAATGAAAAGCCACAACCTACATTTTCAGCATATGGATGACAGCGCCGGAGCCTGAGCCGGAGCCGGAGCCGAGGTTTGGAAAAGGGCCCAGGCTCCATCTCGGGCTCCAGCTCCATTTCGTGAATCCATTCTGAAATAGAGGTATCAAAATAGAGGCTTTTGGCTGCGGTTCTGAAGTAGATTCTCTGGTTTGAAAAGGAAAACAGAGTTTTATCTTCGGTGAAAAACCACAACCTACATTTTCAGCATATAGATGCCAGAGCTGGAGCCTGAGCCTGAGCATGGGTTTCATAAAAACCCACTGTTTCCCACTGTCACAGCCAATTTTTAGCACAAAAACTCCATCTAGCAACTAATTCTCTGCACAGGTTGGAGATTTTCAATCAACAGAGGGCAGCATCAAATGAAATCAGTAAAAAAGAAACAAAATTGTGTGCGGCCAGTAGAGGGCGACATTGCAAATCAACACAGTGACACTAATTACAACCCTTCACCAAGCGAGGGCAGTATTACATATTAACAGAGACACTGTTTCAATGATGAAACAGTTGAACAAAAATGACGTTCATCATTCACTTCACTCAATTCAACATGAAACCTTTTAACAATTTTATGAAGTTCCTAGTCTGAAAGTGTCTCGATACAAAATCCAGAACAAAGATGGCACTCAGGTGGACAATAGACCTTTGTTGTGTTTACAGACATTCACCGGTGGCTGGAAATACTTGGCATGGGCGGCCAAATGGTGCAAATCATTTTCGTCTTCTCGACAGATGGCGTGACCAACTTCAACTTTTATGCAAACATTCCAAAGCTATACAAAATACATACCACCATTGCTTGTGTTGTTTCCATTACATTCAGCAATACTTTTCAATGTTTATGAAACATTATGTACAAATTGTGTACAAATCGTGGTTTTGCCTGGCCTTTTTACGGCTCGCCATAGTTTCCGCTATCTTGGTTGGCAAAAACTCGGGCTGTGACGTTGCAATGGAAAGGTCTATAAAGTTAAAAACGACATGCAAAATGCTTTGAGACTCACCGGTTTCCTTGATGCTCGTTCGTTCGTTCCTGAGACTTTATCAGCTCTTGGACATTGTGAGTTGTAAATCTTCTAGAAGCTTGGATTTCTTGAGTCTTTTCCTCTGTCCCCCTAAAAAAACGAAGGATGTGTGATTTGGTTAAGAGAAGGCCGTGGGTGGGGCTGGGTGGGGTGAGGGTTAGGGTTTGGGACGTCTCTGTTGATCCACATGGTGGGATGGGAACCAGGTACACCAATGGTGAGCGTTGAACCATGGACCCACATACCTTCGTTGAAATGTTCGGCAGTCTTCTTCCTTAGGTCGTCCACTGTCTCCTCAGCCTCCGCCCACTCTAAAACGAGTCTCCGCCCATACAGATGGCTACTATGGCATAGCGCATCAAACGCCCTCTGTTGATCAAAATGAAATAAGACCAGCTGACTTAATACAGATTTTGTATTTCCAAAGGAAACTCTCCGACAAGCATTAACAATCCCTCAAACCAAGTCTTAATTGGGGTACTGTAGGTGTCTACAAGGGATGTGAAAACATTACTCTTGTTGGACAAGATGTGTTACTGAACTGCTAATTGAACTATCAAACAACTAAATACACAATTGAACCAGTTAGTTACATGATTGAAACAACTAGGTAAGCTACTAAACCTCTAGATAAACCACTGAACCACCACTGTACAAACTCATCTTTAAAAAGGTACAGTACAGGATTGGTAACATACCCAAACAGACATGTTAACAAATTTACGTGTAACTTTCAGGATATGAAGATGGTGGTGGTAGAAACATACCGTTAAAATATTTCTGCCTAAAGTGCTGTATTTATCCAGAAATTAGTCAAACAAAGACCAAAAACAGTTTTGATCTCGGGGTAAGATCAAAAACCTTTCTTTATGTTTTATAAGAAAAATTTAGCAGGGTTTTCTCGTGACCCAGATGTCCGATTGAGCCCACATTTTCACAGATTTCTCATTTCATGTACATGTTTGATCAGACAAAGTGTGAGCGCTTATCTGTGACCTTTACCAATCATGTATTGTACCTTTAAACTCATAAAATTACAAACCCATTTCGTGAGGCACAAATTTTAAATTTTTTTTAAACTGAGATCACTATGGAGAGAAGAAGACAAGGAAGTTATGTCAAGGTTCAGGACGCAAGAAAAATCCAGACAATCAACCCCAAAATGCCCTAAGTGGGATTCAAACCGGGGACCGGAACAAGTACAATCTTGCCGACTGATTCCCATGAATGGAAAAATATTAAGCCTTATACATGAATACCTTGGCATCTTGCTTGCTCAGGAAGTCCACGAATCCAAAGCCCCGATGGGAGCCAGTGCCACTCATCTTCTTGGGAAGACGGACTGATTTGATCTCACCAAATGTACTGTAGACAAAAACAACAACAAAAACGGACTTAAAGGTAATATCATACTTAGGTTTTTGTCAAAGAAATGCAGATTCTTTGGACAAAGATGCAGTAACAGTCATCTGTGAAAATTCCAGTCCCATGCGGAGCCCACTTTTTGAGAAAACAGTGAAAAAGGGCCACAGTATTTCTCAAGTCTTTTCTCTTTTATTTTTGATCACAGGGGGTTTATCAGATAAAGTTTTATATGTATGCATTGTGGGATTTGTCTGCAGTTCACTGCTTATTTGCACACATTTACATACATTTGCATTGAGTTCGGCTCATGACTAAAAAAAGCGATGTCTGAAACGATGTCGCTCTAGCGACGTTCTTTCGACCCAGACCGTCGATCTTTCGGCATCAGGCGCGCCTGGTCCCTCCTAATTATTTCAGATGTCGAACTTTCTATGTACTTAATTCAAATCTTGCCTTTCAATTGGTTTGGCATGACGCTGATATGGGGGTAACAAAATTATTTGAAACTCTTTTCTTATTTTTCTCACTCACCCAAACAATTCCTGAATCTCTTGTTTCTTGGCTTCGAATGGAATATTCCGAATCAAAATTTTGCTGGATTTCTGCTTCATATTGCCGGCTTTCTTATTGGACGATGGTTGCTTAGCACTGTGGAAAACAAGACAAAACAAAATATGGCGTAAAGAAGTTTTACTTAATATCATTGAAAATAAATTTGCACTTCAATTATAAGATTTTCCCTGTCCTTGCAGAATTTACTGAAATGGGAAGACTTTGGATTTGTATCCCCTCAGGAAAGAAAATCCAAATTTGAAACTGGATAACAGTTTTGTATTAGAAAGTCTTTCATGTATCTTGTTTATGTCTACTCCACAATAGCAACATTACCCTGTAATAGTGTCCTCACACATTTGTGTGGCAGCCATGACATATGACATTATGGGCGAATCACAACCACTAACTGCACCCCGTTATTGCGCATGTCGTGGCAGTTGACCGCTGTTTTCATAACTTTTTGTTTACATTTCTTGATTTCTTTGTACCGTAACTACGCAAAGATTATTCAGAAAAAATAATGCCACATATAACACACAAAGAAAATGTGTGCAGGTTTGTGATGTAGACGTATTTTACATAATTATATGCATGTGAAACAACGCAAATTACAAAAAATTTGCAGATATTTGCACAAATATGTGCCCAGATATTTGTGATATTCGATGTCCCTCCTGCACCACCAATATTTGCCATCATGCCCGTGTTATGCAGTGAATGATGTAATGCCCCCAAGTGTCATGTGTCATGGTGACCACCACATCTCACACTATAGCAAAATCAAAAGATAAATAAATAAAACTAACATATAAAACTACCAAAATAAAAATGTTCAGGTGAAATCTAGTCTAAAAAAGAGGGGACAAAAATTAGTTGTGTCGAGTGGGATTCGAACCCAGGTCAAAGCAATGGCAAGTCTGGGATGTAATGATTGCTGAATATATGATACCTTGTTGACATCCTATGGGATATCTTAAGCTCCAGGCTATGGCCATCTAGTGTACTATGCTGTAGCTCCTTCAGTGCTTTCTCTGCACCCTTCTTCTTCTTGTATTCCACAAAGCCGTAGCCCATGGAGAGCATCGAACCTGTCACCAAATAATCAAAACACAAGCCTCGTTCACTCTTCAACTGAGACATCAGACGAGAAATTACATTAAGAGACAATAAGCATTTGTACAAATATTCACCCCCAAAAACCCAAAATTTGTCGTTAGGTGAGGGAGGCCCTTTTTTATAACTTTGGTTTTTCTTTCTTGTTCACCTTGAGGGATGGTCGGTCGGTCAAAAAAAAAGAAATGTTTGGTGGAAAAAAAAACCTGGCTGAATACACAAAAACCTAAAGAAAATGATGTTCATTGTATTCACTGTAATCACGTCTGAATATTTTTGTATTATTTCAGGGATAAAAAGTATAAAAATTGTAGGCCTATTGGCAAAAAAAAAAAAAATTCCCCGAATTTTTGGAGACAAATAATTAGTTAATTTTTTTATTTTTTTTGTATATTATGCCATTCTGACAGGGTCAGCCGCTTTTTTTTTCTTTGGTCAGAGCCCAAAATATGGGTCGGTCGGAAATGAGAACCATAGTATTAAAAAGAAGCGCCCTTAAAACAAAAATGTAAACAATTGGTTTTGATGAGAGATTTACAGGTTAATTTTACAAGTTGCATTTTGAAAATATAGTAAAGGGTATAGGGCTCGACTTTATCTGTAGTCCAACGGTCATTGTCTAGTAAAATCTGCTATGGGCTAGTAAAACACAACACTTTGTAAAACCTGGCGGACTAGTATACAAATAAATATCACATGGTTTGAGGGTGGACAGTCGATTCTAGCTCCCGAGGTGTTTGTCTACTTACAAACTTTGGTTTCTTACCAAAGTATGATACTACCTTTAAATCCAAAGCGGTATCCCGGAAATCCGTTTTTAATGCACAGCACTACTACTGTGGGCTAATAAAAACTTGATTTTCTAGCTAAGCGGGATACTTAAAAAAAAAAAATCAGTAAGCCTGAGGCCTGAAGTATGTGAGAAGTATGTATATGGGTATTTACCTGGCTGTTTTGGGTTATTCTTGCGGGATATGGTAGCGGTCTTCAGCTGTCCGCACTGTGAGAAAAGCTGACATGTAGGAAAAACAAACACAAAAGGTTATGAATTTTCTCAACAGCAAGGCTCGAAGCGGTACATTTGTTACAATGATAGCACTCTCAATACACTAATTCAGTATAGGCCACATCCATTGACAAATTGACCAATCACAATGCGTTATTCAAGGTCCGACAAATTGCCGCCATTTTGTCTGACAAAATGTTCTACATTTTGTATCCTTTACTACACACTTTTCGTTGAGTTTACTTTTGTTTTGTATAAACACGGCCATTCTTTTAATACAAACCCGAGTTTTATTCTTAACTATGGTCAAGCAGTGTTTATATTTTCATTATATTCCTGACTCCCGATGCCCTGGCAAGAGAGGAAATGTACATTTTGGGCTTTTTTCAAAAACCAGAGTCCAATGGAGAGAGGTGCTTTCAGTGATTTTGTGCAATGCACGCTTTTGCATGTGGGGCGATCGTAACACGTTGTGTGTGTGCGCATGTGCGTTGTTGCTTGGACGTTGCTATGGTGGCCATGGTCTATAGTGTGGTTTCGTATCCAGTGCAAGACGCGGTGCTCTCCATGACACTTGGAGTGCGCATTACATTATTCACAGTGTGAAATTAACTATGAATATCATGCGCTAGACGGCAACAAAATGTGGCGCAGGAGGAACATCGAACATCAGAAATATCTTTCCACATATTTGTGATATTTGGTACATCGTACATCCCAAATCTGCGCACATTTTTTTCTTTGCGTGTTTTTATAGTGGCATGATTTTTTTTCTGAATAATCTTTGATGCTTTAGTTTACGATAATTAGAAATCAAGTGAAATGTACACAAAACCTTATTATAAGCGGTCAACTGTCGCGAAAAGCGCAATAACAGTAAGCAGTTAATGGTTGCGATTCGCCATGTCATGTGTCATGACGGCCACAGAAATGCGTAAGGACACTATTGGATCGGTGTATTCAAATTCCAGATTCAATCACTGTATATATTCCATGAACTCTTAGGCCAATCCATACCTTTCTCAGAGAATCTTCAGTGGTGTCAAAATTGAGGTTTTTGACGAAGATGGTAGTTTCCGGTTCTGTTTCTTCATCGTCTTGTTTATCATCTTCTGTGACAAAAAAAAGAAAACCCCACAATATACAACAAGAACTTAAGAAAATCCTTTTTTGGGGCAAAATTCTTTGAATGAATATCTGTCACGCATAATCCTGTAAATTTCTTTTTGTCTTTTACATTTATTATGAAACTACAAACCACTGTTGAAGCCGGTATGAAAGCAAACAATTATTTGCACAGTGTTTGAAACTACTGACAACCGGTACATAAAAGCTGCTTAGAAAGCAGAGAGAATTTTTGCAAAGAATTAACAGGTAATCCCAGGGATGAGATTGACCAATGATAATGATATCTGAAAACAGCTGACAGGGAGCATTTCTTTTTAAAAACTAGAACAGCGAAGCTGTCATGGCTCGCTGCAGCCTTACGTGCAGTCACAAACATGATAGCAAACACCCATCCATCACACACCCATCCCCCAAAAATTTCAAAATTTTGAAACAATAAAAAATACTTTAACATTTTTCAATTATAATAATAACAACATTATTTTTGACAACACACCCATCCAAAAAAAAAAAAAAAAAAAATCAACATTTTAAAACAATAGAAAAAAATTCAACATCTTTCATTTACAAAAATCTCAAGATTATTGTGGACAACACACCCATTAAAAAAAAAAAATCAAAAAAAAAAAAATCAACATTTTGAAACAATAGAAAAAACTTCAACATTTTGAAACAATAGAAAAAATTTCAACATTTTCCATTTACAATAATAACAACATTATTTTGGACAACGCACCCATAAAAAAAAATCTTAAAAATTTGGGTTCAAGCACATACTAAAAAACTTTAACATTTCACGCGGACGGCCGGACGGACGGTACGACGGACGGACGGACAGACGGACGAAAATCGGTATTACATAGACTCGCACTGCTTCGCAGCAGCTCGCCAACCAGAGAATCTACTTCCGAACCACAGCCAAAATTCTCTATTTTTGATACCCGTTATTTTAGAATGGATGCACGAAATGGAGCCAGAGCCGGAGCCTAGCCTGAGCCTGAGCCTGAGCCTTAGCCTCCATTTCGTAAACCCCTAAAAAAATAGAAGACGAGATAAAATACAAACTAAAAAAAAACAAAAAACAAACCCGAACCTGTCCTTTGGTCTGACGTTGCGGTTTGATCGTGTTTCACGTCAGGTCCACTTTCTTCTTCCGTACGTGTCTCGCTGTGTCCAGTATCTGCTATGGGTTCTGATTCGGCCTCCGGCTTAAAAACGTTAACCGGTGCCCACTCAAGGTACAGGGGAACATGGTGGAACTGAAAAGAATAACACGGACACCGGTGATGAAGTTTTGTTCACATTGACATTCACTCCAATGGGAAAGCCAAAAATCTCCAACAAATTTCATGGACAACATCTACTCAGCCAAAATATTTGGTTGAGAAATTTAGGACATTGTAGGACTGGATAGCTCTGATGGTAGAGCACTGGTATGGCAGTTAATGGGTTATATGGCTTCTGACTGGCACCCCGAGCAAAGACAGTTGACTATAGGAAGGCCCATCATAGGGCTGGATAGCTCAGATGGTAGAGCACTGGTATGGCAGTTCATGGGTTATATGGCTTCTGACTGGCACCATGAGCAAAGATAGTTGACTATAGGGAGGCCCATCAAAGGGCTGGATAGCTCAGATGGTAGAGCACTGGTATGGCAGTTCATGGGTTATATGGCTTCTGACTGGCACCATGAGCAAAGATAGTTGACTATAGGAAGGCCCCATCAAAGGGCTGGATAGCTCAGATGGTAGAGCACTGGTATGGCAGTTAATGGGTTATATGGCTTCTGACTGGCACCCTGAGCAAAGATAGTTGACTATAGGGAGGCCCCATCAAAGGGCTGGATAGCTCAGATGGTAGAGCACTGGTATGGCAGTTAATGCGTTATATGGCTTCTGACTGGCACCCTGAGCAAAGATAGTTGACTATAGGGAGGCCCCATCATAGGACTGGATAGCTCTGATGGTAGAGCACTGGTATGGCAGTTCATGGGTTATATGGCTTCTCACTGGCACCCTGAGCAAAGATAGTTGACTATAGGGAGGCCCCATCATAGGGCTGGATAGCTCTGATGGTAGAGCACTGGTATGGCAGTTCATGGGTTATATGGCTTCTGACTGGCACCCAGAGCAAAGATAGTTGACTATAGGGAAGCCACATCATAGGACTGGATAGCTCAGATGGTAGAGCTCTGGTATGGCAGTTAAAGGATTATATGGCTTCTGACTAGCACCCCGAGCAAAGACAGTTGACTATAGGAAGGCCCCATCAAAGGGCTGGATAGCTCAGATGGTAGAGCACTGGTATGGCAGTTAAAGGATTATATGGCTTCTGACTAGCAGCCCCAGCAAAGACAGTTGACTATAGGAAGGCCCCATCATAGGGCTGGATAGCTCAAATGGTAGAGCATTCATACAATGTTCCAAAGGGTCTTCTTCAAACATTTACAAACCTTGGTGTAAGCCAGCTTGAAGAAGGCCGTTCTGGCTTCTGTCGGTTCGATGAATTCAATGATGGCTGTCACACCAGCTGGAGGCAAGACTACTCGGCCCAGTTCACCATGACTACCAAACAGCTCCCTAATCTCATTGGCTAGCGTCCCAGCTTGTAGATTCTTCACCAGCATCACAGTTTTGCTCCTTGCTGCAGACGGCTAGACATGTAAAGACAGAATATGAAATTACTGCAATGCTGAAAAAACAAAACAATCAACTCTAAAACCGTTTGGCAAAGTCTGCCAGAATCAATCTCAAAGGAATTGCCAGACTTTTGAGGCAAATTTCAGAAAATTGGGTGGGGCTTTGGTGGCCCAACTTTATTCATTGCAGGAAAATGTGAAATGACATACCACACAGTGTTGGACCGGCTAAAATAATGGACCCTTCCGGCCTGTCAATCAAACTGTGCACATTGGCCAATTGGAGGATGCCTAATAATCAGGGGCCAATTTCATGTAGCTGCTTAAGCACCAACATTTGCTTAAAGGTAATATCATACTTTTTGTCAAAGAAATACAGATTCATGGGCAAAAATATCAAGACATATACAGTAACAATCATCTGTGAAAATTTCAGTTCCATACGGTGCCCACTTTTTGAGAAAACAGTGAAAAACGGTCACAGTATTTCTTAAGTTTTTTTTTTTTTTTTTGATCTTTTAAAAGATCAAAAAAGATTTTTGGTCGGTGTTTTACTAATTTCTGAATAAATACACGATTTCAGGCGGAAAAATGTTCATGGTATGTTTCTACCACCACCACCTTCATACCCTGAAAGTTATACGTAAATCTGTGAACATTTCTGTTTTGGAATCTTACCAAAGTATGATACTACCTTTAAGCACCAACATTTGCTTAAGCACCAAAAAGCTTGGAACATAAAATCAGAATGCTAGCCAAAACTCCTTGTGAATGTTGAAGGCCGAATACAAGTCGAAAGCAGTGAACATCACATGAAAATTTGGTTGGCAATCCTGTTTGATCAAGGAAGACTTATCATGCTTATTAAGCAAATTCTGTGCTTAAGCAGCTCTATGAAATTGGGCACAGGTGAACATGAAAGCCTTGGTCAAACTCGGTCATATGTGGTATGTAAAACACACACGTGGGTGGGGCTTAAGAGCAAAGTCGGAACGGTCCATTGAGATTTAGAATGGTTCAGGGTTGAAGAATATCATATCCACAGGAATACTACAAAGTGTCGGACTCTGGCAGATTCGGAAGTGGGCTGGAGTCGGTTGATGGAGTGCAATGATTTTTACCTGACTGAAGGAGTCCAAAGCCACTCCGTTGTCCAGGAGAAACTGTCTGGTTTCGGCCACTATCTGTGTCTCTCCCAGAGCCATCCTGACAGCCAGACTACGCCCCGTCTCCTGGTAGGTGAGATGAAGAACACGGTGAGGGTTAAAGTAATGAATATTCATAAAGGTCATCAATCAGTCATGAATATTCATGAAGGACAAATATCTTGACTCTGATTGGCTGGAAGAGAGAGAGAGAGAGACTGATACTGGGGGAAAAAGAGGCTTCTTACCACGTCCAAGACCTGGCTCTTTGTGGTCTGGTATTTCTGGGCGATGGCTTCCGCTACAGCATCCGAGCCGATGAAGAGGGAATTCCAGTTGTGTGAGCTGAAAAACGGAACGAGAGGCGACGAGGCAAAGTTGAAACTTTCATCAAACTTTTAACCAAACCACAGAAATCAGAGGACTTGGTATAAAAATGCAGCATTACAGGTAGTATCATATTTTCCTAAGAAACCAAAACAGAAATGTTAATAGATTTACGTATAACTTACAGGGTATGAAGATGGTGGTGGTAGAAACATACTGTAAAAATGTTTCTGCCTGAAATGATGTATTTATCCAGAAATTAGTAAAACAACGACTGAAAATCTTTTTGATCATTTAAAAGATCTAAAATAAAAGAGAAAAGACTTAAGAAATACTGTGGCTGTTTTTCACTATTTTCTGAAAAAGTGGGCATCGTATGGGACTGAAATTTTCACAGATGACTGTTACTGAATCTGTCTTGATATTTTTGCCCATGAATCTGTATTTCTTTGACAAAAACCAAAGTATGATATTACCTTTAAGGCTTGCAGCATTACTAATGCTGCGCACATATTAAATGATGTTCGGAATATAGTGGTATGTCAGTGGTTTCATGGCTTCTGACTGCCAAACGATCAAAGATAATTGACTATTGGGATGATCAGTTGGTAAGGTGCCGCCACAGTTTTTCCGAGGTCGCAGGTTTGAATCCAGATTTTGTTTTTGTTTCCCTTTCTTTCATTTTATAATTGTTTAGTGGGTGCTGGATTCCATCAAATTCCTTGTTTAATAAGTTGTGAGTTGCCTTGACCAATCAGGTTCCTCGTAAGATATATGATAAACTGTCTGAACCAATCAGAATCTTTGCTAGATAACCAGAAAGCCCTATTTCCAAACTTTTTTTGAAAATTGGATTTCAATCTCATCTGCTGTTTTCCACATTAGTATTATCCAATGAGATTCTTTGTATGATAAACAGTAGAATGCCCGATCCAATCAGATTCCTTGTATGATAACCAGTAGAATGCCTGATCCAATCAGATTCATTGTATGATAAATGGTTGGTTATGAGGATACCTTCCGCTCCTAGCCTTGTCCTTGGCTTGTTTCTGTTTCTTGTAAGATGATGAAGCTCCTTGACCATCCGGTTCGTCTGATGTCTTCTTCTCTTTGCCAGGTAATATGTGGAGAAGTCGACCCTGAGGAGATGGGGAAAAACAGAGAGTGTTATTCCAGTCAACACATAGTCTTGGTTCACGACATTTTTTTTCACGACAACGTACGAACGTAATTCCCCTCACTGACCTGCACGCACAGCACGCACAACGTCTTGGGAATCCTGTAAAGGTCGTGAGTTGCGTGCGCACCTCGTTAGTATGACAATGTAGCCCGCTACGTCATCTCCATGACACACTACTGAATATGTATGATTACCTGCACTGGCCTGCATGCACAGACATGTACGTGTATATTAATTGGATGTGCTTGACTTCAAAAGTAACACATGTGCAGTATATTTCCCCCCATTTTTGGGGGGAGATTTTACCGGATTCCCAAGACGTTGTTCCCGACAGGTCCGTTCTTAAGTGCGTGCGGATAACCTGTACGTACATGCGTGTGGGTCAGTGCGGGTAATCTGTTCGAGTATCCACACCAACAATGTTGTGAAACAAGAGTAGCCAACAAAAGGCAGTGTAAACTACGACCTGACACAGCCCACAGTTGTAAGCCCTTGTATAAGCAAGCTTGGATACAGAAGATTGATCTATTTACTGTTACAAGGAAGTTTAGTTTTGATGCAGAGGTGGAAACGGCACAATCTCTCAACCTCAAGTTGCTGCTAGGAAGACGGAAAGTTATCGAACAGAAGCAGGTTTTGTTATTTCATGGCTCTGCTTATCATTAAGGTAGAATCGGTGCTTACAGAAGCTGGAAATTCTTTGCTTATGAGATCCTGTTTCATGGACTAGCAAGGAATTTCAGTTGTACACATGCAAAGTTCATATAAAATCCATCACGTAATACTTGGCTAGCGTAGAAAATTGGTGATAGCCCTGTAAGCCAGAGAACGAGGACCATAAGCGCAGAATTTAGCAGTAAGCAGAGTGAAAAAATTGGGCCCTGAGCTACTTGACGGGCTAGTGGTATGACCAGTGTTCTAGCCACGCCGAATGGCACTCAGCCTTTCTGACCAACACCAAGGTGAAAAACCATGTTACCGACAGACACATAAAGTCTTGAAAATCACAGAAAATATACAAGTTTCACTGAAAGAACAATACGATTTTCACTTGGAGACAAATTTTGAAAGATAAATTAACCAGATCCTCAATAACAAAATATAATATTGCTGACACGCTCAAGTATGTACGGACTTGCATGTATTATCTCCTGGACCTTGGCCGTGATGAGCGAGGACTCCGCTTGCTACACTTCACAATAAATAAATTTAGCTAGCACTCAAAATGGGAGAGCTATAACACTGGGTATGACATTAGGGATCTATTTCACCAAATTCATCGTAACATACTATCAATCATAGGACTGATAATGTATTGCAACCCTATGTAGGAAACGATGGGTTATCCTTCGTATTTCAAGTTATGATCGATCGTAGAGCTTCGTGAAATCGACCCCTGAACTCATAAGCAGGAGGTTGTGAGTTCAAATCCCACCTGAGCCAGCACATGAAGTTTCCAAGTGCACTAACAAACTCAAGGACAATAAGGTGCTTGCTGATACGCGTGAGTGAAGGGTAGGCCTATCAAAATTTAATTCAGCTTTTAAAGGTATAATACATGATTGGTAAAGGTCACAGGACAGCACTCATACTTTGTCTACCGTAATCAAACATGTACCGGTACATAAAATAAGACACCTGTGAAAATTTGAGCTCCAATGGACATCTGACATGTCTGAGTCACGAGAAAATAGCGAAAACCCGACTCAATTTTTCGTATAAAACAAAAAGAATGGTTTGGATCTTACCCCGAGATCAAAACTGCTTTCGGTCTTTGTTTGACTAATTTCTGGATACATACAGCATTTCCGGAAGAAATAATTTAACGGTTTGTTTCAACCAGCACCATCTTCATACCCTGAAAGTTATACGTAAATCTGTGAACATTTCTGTTTGGGTATGTTACCAATCCTGTCCTAATACCTTTAAGAAGTTTGTTTGACAGTCGATGGGCCAGTCAGGTTTAGGGGCGATATGTTAGATGAGTGGCAAGCATGTGAAGGAAAGACTAGCCTTACCTGGAAGGTCTTTCCATCTAGATCAGTGAATGCTTTGACTGCATGTTCCGGCATCATGAAGGTGATGAAGGCAAATCCTTTGATCTTCTTGGTCAGCGGGTCGATCGGTAGGTTGACCTCTGTCAGGGGACCTAAAACAAATCAAGGCCAGAGAAATTATTTGTTTGCAGAGACATTCAGTATTGGGAAAGAGGGGTTGGAGTGACCTCCAAATCCCACTATAGTGCTAATATGGAGTGCCGTGGCCTAGTGGTCTGGCGTGTCGTACTCAAGATCTTGTGGTCAATCTACAGATTGTGGGTTCGAATCCAGCCATGGGTTAATGGTGCTTGCATCCTTGGGCAAGATGCTTTGTCACATATTGCTCCTCTTCACCCAGGTGTAAATGGGTACCTGTGAGGGTAGAGATGGCTTTATGTGCTTGATTAGCCCTGCGCGCTTTACAGGCAGCTGCAGGCTTTATACTCCCCAGGGAGCTGAGATTGTTTCAGGAATGTAAATGGGCCCGATGACCAGGGATGAAAATAATGTATAAAGCGTTGTGACACCACTCTTGTGTGTAAGAAAGCTATATAAATGCCTAAATTAATAATGACTTAATTTTGTGCCGTCGTCGTGACCACTCCTCGAAACATGGATGACTCTCGACCGCCGAAGCAAGGCTTGGTCTCCTGAATCACCAGAGGACCCAGAGAAGTTTAAAAAGGAAGACAATCATCCTCGCTTCGAAGGATAGCCACGACGACGACACAAAATCAGTCGATAGCACCGTACCATATTTGCTAAAGAGTTTCTCCATGTCGTCCTCTTGGCATACGTAAGGCAGGTTCCGCACAAACAAACGCCCCGTCTGATATGAGAAACAAAATAATCATACATTCATAGGATAGGATTAATAGAACAAGATGTAAAATGTCAAATTCATAAAGAACAGAATACTTTATAAACACCAGACGAGTATGAGAACTTGATTTTCCAAGATTTATCAAATTAGATTCCAATTTTAAAAATACAGTAAAAGAGCAGTTTGCTCCAAAACTACGAGTTCTTTAGAAAATTCTCATATTTAAAAAACAATCATGCTGACAAACAGATACTTTACTTTAGAGAAATGTTAAATTTCAAGCTACTTCTAAAAATATTGCTATTGTAACATTTGCGTAGAGTTGAGAGGGCCTGACGCGTTTCGATCCTAACAGGATCTTTATCTTTATATTGGATAAAGATCTTGCAAGGATCAAAACATGTCAGGCCCTCTCAACTCTAAGCATTTGATATATTTCAGGTCATTTTGGCTGATTGTCAATAATCCCACCTGTATTATTTGTTTTATTTTTGAAAAGTTGTGTGTGTTAATTAATTTTATTTAAACCAGTGCTTTTTGTGTGATTAACTGTATTAAATTAAAGGAATGTAAAGAGCTCTGACTGTGCCGGTCTGGGTGGAAGGCATTTTGTGAGGGCATTGTATCACTAACAATGAGAGTGAATGGTTCACTCTAGCCAATAGCTTTTGTGCACCATGCCAGTAACCACTGTAATTACTATGTTAAACAGTCTTAACTTTCAGGTGCTCTTTATATTAGTTTGAATAGGATTCTTTTAAAGGTTTTTTTTGTAAATAGGGAATATATAAGGCTAAGAAAGCCCTGCCCTGGCAGAGTGCCACATTGACATGGTGGAGAGTGGTGGTGCGTGTTTATGATGCTATAGTGAACCTGATGGCCATATGAGGGTACCCCACAGCAACACTACCTGGACTCAAGGCAAGCTACCGCAGGAGCTACCGGAGGACCAACTCATCATCTGATCATCCCCACCACCACCACCACCACATATCCACCATAAATGTCAATCCACCATAAATATCTGTACAACGCTTCCTCAGATTGGCCAAGACCAGAAGGCTTACATTCTGGCACTCTCAAGCCTTCTGTAAGTTGCAAACTTTGTATTTATTTTCATGCATGATTCATTTGTGTTGAATTTTCATTTGCATGCTTCATTTCAAACTGTTGAGTTGAAAACATTCAAAATTCTTATTTTGCTAAAGTGCGTCCATTTTGTTCTTTTCTGTTGGTTTTGAACGCACAGGGTCCTCGGGCTAGGGCTCAGCTCAGATTTGAGGAAGCAATCCACCTTCATCATTACTCAGTTTTGTTTATTTAGTTATCACCAATTTAGTTCATTTGATTTCATTCTTTTAAACATTTTAAGTGTTTAAATCATTGATTTTGCTGTTCATCATTTAAGTTTATTTAATTTGAATTCCATATGCATTGTTTTGGATGCTTGCCATCCACTATAAGTTGCTCTGAATTAAATGTTTGTTTTTTTTTTGTTAAGAAATTTAACTTTCTGTTTGTTTGGAATTTGTTATTTATGTCATTGCGTGTGTCCATTAACCGTCTGACTAAAAATCACTTACCATCTGTGACACTGATGAGCAGTTTGCACTTGTATTGTCATTTTGTTTGTTTCTTGAAACTGTCCAATATTGCTTTCTCAACACAACTCCAATCGCACCGTGTCAAATTTCATGTTGAAATGGGAAAATGTTCTGATCCAATCAGAATCCTTGTTAGATTTTACACAATGACCTCATCTGATTTATGGCCCAATCAGATGAGGCGAGACCATCTGCCCTGAACTGCCTCAGCCAATCACATTGCCTGTTAGAGTGCAGGACGGCATGTCAGATCCAATCAGACAGCTTGTATCTTTATGACTCACCTCACCAATTGGTTCATCTGCGCTTTCCAACTCTGCAGCCTGCAGAACAACAGAAAGTCAACAAACATTCTTCATTTTGTGGCAATGTTATCCATTTTATTTAAAAAAAAAACCCACAAACATAATTTGTTGAAAAAATGTATCATTCTTAAAGGTACTATCTTACTTAAGTAGGAAACCAAAACAGAAATGTTTACAGATTTAGGTATGACTTACAAGGTACAACTTTTCTGCCTGAAATGCTGTATTTATCCAGAAATGAGTAAAACAAAATACCGAAAACAGTTTTGATCTCTGATATCAAAACCTCCATATCAACAATCACTTTACACTTACAAGTAACAATTGATAAAGATCCTGCTAGGATTGAAACGCATCAGGCCCTCCTAACTCCAGGCATTTGATCAATTTCAGGTCATTATTTTGGCTGATGAGCAGTTTGCAACAGTTTATTACTTGTAACAATGGGAGACTCTGGAGAACCGGTCTTAAGTCAACAGCGCACGCGCAACCCATGATTGCACAAAAGTGAGCATGCGCGCGTTGTTTTGCGCGTCCGTGCTCGTGCGCTGTTGACTTGAAGACCGGTTATCCAAAGTCTCCCATTGAAATGGTTTTTGTAGTTTTCTACTGTTTTCCAATGATCAATTGAGCTGAAAATGTGTGGTTTTTACTGCATGGAAAATAAAGTTGACAGAACAGCTGCTGTCTGTTCATAATTTCAATACCAAAGTATGACACTACTTAACATGCCTAAGAGCGAAAATATCACCATCCTACCTGTTTGGCCCATGGTGCATCACGATCACTGGTACCCTGTGCTCCTCCCTGGTTCCAGTCATCTCGGAACAGCTCAATATATCGTTTCCCTATGGTACAAACAATGAGTCACAAACATTTTAATTTGGAAAATGTACCAAGTGAATTTCATTTCATTTCAAGTTAAAGGTACAGTTCAGGATTGGTATCACACCAAACAGAAATATTCACAGATTTTATACATAAAATGTTCAGGGTATAAAGTTGGTGAAGGCAGAAACATACTGTTCAAATATTTCCGCTTGTATTTATCCAGAAAGATTAAAACCAAACACCAAAACCATTTTTGATCTTGGCAAGATCAAAAATCCGTCTTTATGTTTTATAAGAAAAATTGCGTCGGGTTTTTGCTATTTTCTCGGGACTCAGATGTCCGATTGGGCTCAAGTTTTCACAGGTTTATCATTTCATGTACATGGTGGATCAGACAGAGTGTGAGTGCTGTTCTGTGACCTTATACCAATCATGTATTATATCTTTAAAGATGTCATAGAGGATAAGAAATTATAAAAAAAATACGGTTTAATAGTTAGTTTGTCTCTTACAAATTTGGGAAAATACCTCACCCATGTAATCTTTGTTTCTCTTTAGCGCTTGGACAATATCCTCTTCAGATGAAAACTCCACGAAAGCCAGACCTGTGGTACAGAGAGAACATTTTGACACGGCTGAAGGATTGTATCTTGGAGCCTGAGACACATCTTCACTCCTTGTTGCTTCTTGTTGGATTTAGAATGATTTTTAAATATTGTGAAAATACTCTACAGATAATCTGATTTCTTCCTACCGGTTCGTTGTTTCTTCTCATTCAGAGGGATTCTAATCGCTTTGATTGTGATGGGCGAGAAGAAATTCCTGATGTCATTCTGGAAGAAAAAGAGGAAATGTCATAATCAATCATTGAAATACTTCGAGTTACGAGGGGGCTGACATTTCGACCTTAGCAGAATCTTATCGAAGGTTATTAAACGTACAGTACTGGATTAGTATAACATACCCAAACAGAAATGTTCACAGATTTACCTATAACTTTCAGGGTATAAAGATGGTGCTGGTAGGAACATACCGTTAAAATATTTCTGCCTGAAATGCTTGTATTTATCCAGAAATTAGTAATACAAAGACCGAAAACAGTTTGATCTCGGGGTAAGATCAAAACCATTCCTTATGTTTTATAAGAAAAATATTGAGTCGGTTTTTTGACGGCAATGCCCCAAGCATTCACAGGGAGACATTCTCGCTAGTATGAAAGAACGGTGTTCGAATCTTCACGGAATCTTCACGGAATCTTCACGGAATTTTCACGGAATTTTCACGGAATCTTCACTGAATCTTCACTGAATCTTCACGGAATCTTCACGGAATCTTCACAGAATCTTCAGCGAATCTTCCCTGAATCTTCCCCAAATCTTCACCAAATCTTCACCCGATCTTCCCCCAATCTTCACTAGATCTTCACTAAATCTTCACTAAATCTCCATCAAATCTTCATCAAATCTTCATCAAATCTTCATCAAATCTTCATCAAATCTTAATCGAATCTTAATCAAATCTTCACCAATTCTTTGGAAGCAGTTTGAAAGGGGCAATAGACACTAGAATCTCTTTACCTCTTTGACGCTGAAGGGGATGCCTCTCATCTTGAGCACATGCTGTCCTCTCTCAAAGTGATCCTCCTTCTTTATGGCTTTCATCAGCTTGGTCTGAGCGAGATAAAAAAATCAGACGTCATATGGGAGCCGAGTCAGAGATAACTGAGATAACTCTCAGATGGCTGAAATAACTAGACTTAATACTTAAGTCTTGTCAAAGACCCTTAAGCAAAGACCCATTCCCATTCGATTAGAAAGATTGATTCTAAAACTGAACAGCTCCCGCCAAAAGACAGACAATACTAGACAAATGGATACCTAAAGCCCTGTCCGCACTGGAATTTTTTTCCTAGGGGTTTCACCGAGCCGAAGGGTTATTGAAAAATGGGTAAATATTATCGGTGTCCGCACTTGGACTTTCGATTCAGGTAACTTAACCGTGCATGTGCGGAAGAAGTACCGAGCTGTCAATACTAGGCTCATGAGGGTACCCGACTCGCACTGTCCACACTGGACAGTCTGGACTTTTTGTCTCGGGAATTCTTCCTGGGTAGAAGCTGGCCGGTATTTAATCATCAAAATCTTCAAAAATCAACGGTTTGAGATATTAAGTCGATTCTTTCACCAAAAGTGAATGTTAGGCAAGGTCTTTCTGTGTGACACATTGCCTGACCTCTGTGACCTCTACTTCCGGCTAAACAGGAAGTAGCTCCTCATTTAAAAGTGGTAAGAGCTACATGTATAGGATCATGATTCTTTCGCCAAATGTCAATGTTAGGCAAGGTCTTTCATAGTGACACAATTGTTATTGACAAGCAATTTATAACATATGCGGAAAAGCCTTGAGTGCTGTTTCCAACAGCCATAAACTCTAGTTTATGTTTTTGAATGTTACCTAATTTTGGATCACGATCACAAAGCCTTCTCCCAATGAGAAAGTGTTATTCTAAGATTCATCCATCTTACCTTTGGTGCGACTGCTTGCTTTGTGGGTTCCTTGGGAGGAGTGACCTTGGTTCCTCCCTGGTCATTATCCGACGATGACCCTCCAGACTCCTTCCCACTGTCATCAGCATCACTGTCACTGTCACTATCTTCGTCACTGTCCTTGTCACCTCGCTCAGTTTTGTTCACCATCTTGCTCCGAAGATACTATTCAAAGAGACAATCGGACACAATAGAGAAGATATCTGATCTTAGTTTGATTTGTAACTC
The DNA here is from genome assembly GCA_963971285.1 of Astropecten irregularis. Classification (NCBI taxonomy): domain Eukaryota; kingdom Metazoa; phylum Echinodermata; class Asteroidea; order Paxillosida; family Astropectinidae; genus Astropecten; species Astropecten irregularis. The sequence continues at coordinate 13,046,224 of OZ020247.1, forward strand.
TGAAGGGTTATTACACTAACTAACATATACCGGTAATTTCTTTAATAAACATTGTTATGGCAAAATGGCGGCAATTTGTCGGACCTTGTACCACGCCTAATGATTGGTCAATTTGTCAAAAGGTGTGGCCAATTGGATCGGTGTATTGATGATAGATGGATCAAAGGTTGTTCAACTTTCCAGCCAGGGGTTTGAATGTGAACGTTCTGCTACTCACATCCATGTCCGATATTCCGGGTTTATTGGCTTCTTTGTTGGAGTTATCCTTCTCCCCGTCAACCTCCATCTCAGGGATATGATCCCCTTTCTTGTCATCATCATCATCAGATGAGGTGTCATCTTCAGATCCTGCAAGAGTATTATTTGGTTAGCAAGAGTATTATAAAGTCACTTGACATTGTAGAAAACCTTTAACTTCCAAACATCATCGGTATTAAACCTCTTGCAATCATGGCCAAATCTGCAAAGTGGTCATTGAAGCATATTGAGGATTGTCTATTAGTGGGCATTTACGAAACGGAGGCTCAGGCTCAGGCTCCAGGTCTAACATCCATATGCTGAAAATATAGGTTGTTGTTTTCCATTGAAGCTGAAGTTCTGTTTTCCTGTTAAACCAGAGAATCTACTTCCGAAACGCAGCCAAAAGCCTCTATTTTGATACCCGTTATTTTAGAATGGATTCACGAAATGGAGCCAGAGCCTCCGTTTCATAAACACCCATAGACAATCCTCACTCTGCTTTGATGGCCGCTTTGCAGATCAGGACCACATTGACAGTATGTTATGGCACTTGCCACATCAAAATGGGGAATGTCTACAATAGGGCATTTTGTGCACAAGTATGTAGCCTATTTTCAATACACATTAAAATATTAAAAATCTATATCATTGATACCTTCAAATGCTTTGCTGATGTTCTGTCCCTTGCCGTCTGCCTTGACCTTTGACCCCCGATCCCCAGTCCGAGGGTCGGCGACTGTGGCGTCGTTGCTCCACAGGGGTTTCTTGCTGCGTCCCTGGTGAGCCTCCTTGAATTCCTGGAAGCCTGGGTCCTCTTCCAACTACAGCAAATTCAGGAAAATATTATAAAGGTAGTATCATACTTTGGTAGGAAACCAAAATAGAAATGTTCACAGATTTAAGTATAACTTACAGGGTATGAAGATGGTGGTGGTAGAAACATACCGTAAATTTTTTTTCCTGGCTGAAATGGTGTATTTATCCAGAAATTAGTGAAACAACGACAGAAAATCTTTTTGATCTTTTAAAAGATAAAAAAAAAAAGAAAAAAAAAAAGAAATACTGTGGCTGTGGCACAAAGTGTTTTGTGCACAAAGTTTTTACTTTGGCAAGCGAGACCTGAGCACATTATTCTTCGCCAAACATAAGAATTTCAACTCACTTTGTGTTTTCATGCATTAAAATTGGGTCAGGCGGCAATGTGAAGCTAACAATTAATTGTAAATTGCCTGAATTTGTCACAGCATTTTACTGCGTCTTTTGGAGAGTTTTTTGACAATCGGCGTACTTATTAAAGCGTGTACAAAAGTTTTCAGGAGAATGGCAGTTTGCTGCCCTCTATCGATAGCCCACTCCAAAAGTCTCCCATTATGGTGGCCTAGGTTCACATCCGGCTTGATCCACACAAGTGCCCAGATTCTTTGGTTTTTACCCAGAATATATTACTCTTTGGTTTTCCTCCCACCTCTTAAAACAGTATTTTCTTCTCAGCATCTTTCCATATTAAAAGTTTCATCACAAACACTAAAAATCCCTGACAGGCTGCTCACCTCATGTAAAGGGTTCACTTTTGTCTTTTTCGTATCTCCTTTCTGTGAAAAAAACACCACACATTCATCAAATAACCATACTGACTGACTGCCAAACGAACAAAGATAATTGACTATTTTGGGACACCACCAACATAGGGCTGGGTTTGGTATAAAGAGTGCCGGTACAGTTTTCCGGAAGGTCACTGGTTCAAATCCTGCTCCAGTCAATTTTTCTTTGTTCACTTTTCAATAAAAAGAAAAAAAAAAGTGTTACTGAATGAATTGCTTGGCCTGACCATCTAAAAACAATTCTCCCCCTGTAAACTCAAATGACACTGATTTTTAAATTGTTTTCACCCAATGTCTGAGAAAGTTTGCTCACATCTTGTGGTCCAGTCAACGTCTTGTCTCCAGTGTCTGAGCTTCCCTTCTCCTCCTTCTTGGACACCTTCATCTGGAATGCCGAGCTCTTCTCCGAGTACTTGCTCCATGGCCGGGTCAAACTGTCATCTCCCAAGTCCTTGGCAATCTCAACCTAGATGGCAGAAAATGTCAGAATGATTCATATTCCAAGAATGTATTATTAATTAACAGTAGTGAAGATCTCAACCAAAAACGAGACCAAAAGATGAAATATTTCATAAAAACGATGTATCTAAAATCAATCAAACAGTTGGAGCATGCACCGTGGCAGCGCGTTGCCACATCTACCTTCAAGCAGTACTCCTTCGGTCTCTTGATAGCCATCCCCTAGGCAGCCATGCGACCCATCCCCATCCCAGCAAAATAACAATCCATCTGACGCAACCACGTGTCATACGTGATCCATGGGATATAACGGTATGGGGGTGGGGGTCGTTTCATTCATGGCTTATGATTGTATACTCGCCCGAGTATCACCCATTCTACTCCGTGCCACATACGAATGTATGATACATGCGTGCATGCAAATTTTATGCAATGCAGCACATCAGCCAATCAAATCTGTTTTGAAAACATTTCCGTCCAAACAACAACTCCAAGATTTTTGGTCGTACCTGTATTTTGGATGAATCAATGAATGTCTTGTTTAAACATTCTGCGGCTTTTTGCCAGCTAAGCTTCCCTCTGTATCCAACGAATGCAAACTTGCGGAAGACTCCCGCCCGAGTGTACTTCAACTGGAGGTCTGTGATCTCTCCATGAGCTGCAAAGATGTTGCGGACTTTCTCCTCTTTGATCTGTTATGCAAGATGATAAAATAAACAGGCATGACAGGTTTTTGGCGATGGTTCAGAGCATGGGCATAGATCACGGGGAAGGGTGGGGGTAGGGTAGGGGGTACACATGTTGATATGCGACTGTTTGCGGATAACATAAAGGTTAACCCTCGTTCGGCTGCATTCAGTCTAGTGCGGTAATGATGCACTGAAATCCATAAACAACCGCATCGAAGTGCGTCTGCGCGTGGACTTCAATGATCAGAGTTGTGCATCGCTGCAATAACGAATGCCACAAGAAAAATAGGCAAAAATGTCTCAAAAACAAAGGGCTGCAGATGTGCCAAATTTGTGGATTTACAATTTTCTTGTGTGAGTTAATGCCCTTGAGCATGTTGAGATATTATGGGGTTCATAGACGTGGACGTGAGTAAAGCCAAGGATACGAAGGATACAGAGTATAGGGAGTAGACTGGCCCTAGTATGGGGCTAAAACGAAGCGTCTGTTAATACTAGTGTTAGGGGTTTCTTTTCTAACCCACAAGGGTAATTGCCAGACCCCCGTAATTTCCCTCAAAATTCAAAGCCTGCCTCTTTCCACAAATTCAACCTTGCTAATATTGAAGAGGGCATCACATCTGGTCAACATATTTAGTTGAGTTGTTTTACTGTAGAAGCCATGTCTGAAAATAAAGCACTAAACTAACCCCACTTCACTTGTTTGATATCTTGAACCTGAAAATTATGTCAGCAAGCAAAATTTCAGGGGAATTATAGTCAGTGATACACAAAGCTAACTCTATAATAAGAATATAGGCCCTAACACATTTTCCGTAATGTGCGTCAGTGGAGTTCTTCCCAGTTTTCCAATAAACGTCACGTTTTTCACGAAACTAATGCAACGCAAAACGCACGACTACCACTGACCAATTCAACGTTACGCTGAATTTCTAACTTCCCACGAAACTTTCTTGTTTTCTTTAAAAAGAAACGTTTAAAAGGAAAAATAAAACATAACACTGAATCTTCTTACCCCTGGTGGTAGGTTTTTGACGATTAAACGACTCATTTTTCTTATCCTATATATTTTTCTGCCATGGATGAAAATTACAGCGCTGAGAAAAACATCGCCATGTGCTCGCAATGCAATGACACATGTAATGTGATTTAATAATATCAAATTACAAGCACGCCCTCTTTTGACGAGATTGTTTGCACTCGGTAGCTCTGTGTTATTTAATGTTTGTTCTGAAACAGAAATCTGCACAGATTTACCTAGGCCTATAACTTACAGGGTATAAAATGGTGAGGGTAGAAACATACCGTTAACATTTGTTTCTGCCTGAAATACTGTATTTAAACAGAAAAGAGTAAAACCAATTAATGACCCAAATTATTTTTGATCTTTTAAAGACGAGAAAAGATACTGCGGCCGTTTACACTGTTTTCTAAAAAAGTGGGCACTGCATGGGACTAGTAGGGAGAGAATCCCAATGCTTGCCCAATTGAGCTTTCGATGTTCAAGTCTGGGCTGGGCATAATAAAAAAAATCGGAAAAAAATGAGAAAATTAAATAATATTATTTTATATTATTATAAATAAGATGGAACAAAACAAAACAATAAAACATACATACTTTGTAACTGAAAAACATGATCTATATAAAAACGCAGATAAAAGTGAATATAATCATTATGGGTTGTTTAATGAGAAAAATTTAATAATAAATCCAGCGATTAAAACTTCACAAGAAGTAGTAGAATGTGCTAAATCAAAAATTACTTATAAACATGATGATAAAGAATGTAATTTAATTTTTATGTTACCAACAAATTTTTGTTTTGGAATAAATACAATTAATACTTTTGGTGAAGAAAAAAATCCAGACAACACAACTGGCTATCAAATTGTATATAATTTACAAAATGATTGTGATGAAATTGTTAAATACTTTGATAAAATGAGATGTACAGTAACTAAATATATTGAATCTGATAAAGATAAAAATATACCAAAAATAACCAGAACTATGTATATAAACATGGGAAAACAAAGTGTTAAACCAATTTATGATGATAAAAACAAAAAAATGTATATTAAACTTAAATCATATGGAAAAGGAAATCAATTAAAACAATATACAAAATTGTTTGATTCTAAAAAGAAAAAGATTGATAACATCGATGAATATATGAATAAATCATGTAAAGTTACACCTGTTCTCATCTGTAATGATATATTTTTTGGTTCTCATGGAAATAGTGGATTTGGTGCAAGTATCAGATTTAAATTAGAACAAGCTTTTATTAGGCAATATGAAACTATACAAATCCCCACTAATGTCATGTTTGATATTGAAGATATTGATGACTAAATCTAGAATATAAAAAAGAAAGCCAAAAAAAATAACAAAAAAATTATCATTTTTATTTACACACTAAATTAAGCCACATCCAAATTAGGATGTGGCTTTTTTTACGTCGTATGCATGTACACTACTCATATGCACTTGACAATGCACTAAAGGTTATTTACCTTAAGTGTATACACAACACTCGCTTGAAAAAAACAGCCATTCAATGTCACACGTGGTTGTCCCCAGCGTAAACAGGGTTTTTGTTATTCAAATTTCATTCATGACTGAACGTAGTGTAAAACGCTTAGTCATCTGCTGACACAAAGGTTAAATTCCTAAAAGCGCTCGGTTTTGTTATTGAAATATAACACATGACTGAACCTGTGTAAACCGTCACAATCACAGTCAAACACCCCTCAAAAAATAGACTCGTCCTTTGTGTCGTCATCGTTGTTATTGCACCATTTCGAGTATAATATATATCAAATTAAAAAACCATTTTCAGTCGGGGCTGGGAGGATAGCCCAGTGGATAAGCTCGGCGGTTTGCAACCATGGGGTACCGGGTTCGACGCACGGTCTGTAAAATTGAAATTAACATAACAAAAAATATGAATAAAAAATAGAAAAAGAAAAAATGTTTCTCGTTGAATATTTGATGTGGGTATTTAATAAGAAACATAAAAAACAATATCCTGACATAAAAAAACATGAAAAAAAAATAGAAAAAGAAAGAAAATGTTTCTCGTTGAATATTTGGGGTGATATTTAATAAGAAACATAAAAAACAATATCCTGACATAAAAAAACATGAAAAAAAAAACCTTTAAACTTTGAACCCGGTACCCCAAAAAAGGGGGTCAATAGTGTTGTTGGCCCTCTTTGATGAGTTTAAGGCATAGACCCCGGCCCCTTTACACTCTTTATAAAAACGCCCACGCATTCTGAGTAAAGTATTGGGTGAAAAAAAAATGATTCAGTAAAAAAAAAAAAATAATAATTAATTAATTTTTTTTAAATATAAATGGATGAGATAGGTATGTGCACTCACAACATCATGATTGATGAAGACAAAGACGAGTATTATTGCAACAAGTGTGGATTAATTATAGGTTATAGTCTCATGGATTATTCTACGGAAAATATTAATGGAAAGTATAATCAGAGATTTTTCTATAAAAAAACAAAGGCTTCTATAGTAAAAAAAGTCTTTGATAAATTTAACATTCAATACCAAATGTGTGACCTTAAACTCGTCGAGTTTAAATTAAAACAAATATTAAAGGGAAAAATATCTAGGGGTCATCCACTCAGGTCGTTAATGGCTGTATGTTATCTAAAAAATGTTTCTAACGTAACCCAAGAAACAGTACAAAAGTTATTTCAAGTAGAATTAAAATATTTTAATCAAGCGTTAAAAAGATACAACGAAACTTTTAAAGAGGAGGAGCCGTAGGGCTAACTCTCGCTTGACTTTCTTTATAACTCGGAGGTTTACTCTCCTCGTTTTTAAACGACTTTGTCAAACTTAAACTTAATTTCCAAGTTTTTTCATAAGCTCTTTTTTTTCTTTGGCGAGTAAATCACTCGCCATCGCTTTAGCCTTTTCTTCAACTTGTCGTTCAAATTCAACTTTATTTAAATGTTTAGCTTCTTCTAACTTTGTAGAAGTTTTTAATCTTATTTTTTCTTTCAAGTCGTTAAATTTTTTAAGTTCTGACGTAATTAATATAAATTCTTCGTGAGAAATATCACCATCTTCGATGGCCTTTGACACGTATTCATCTATCGTGTTTAACTTTGCATCTGCTAAAATTTTAATCTGATCGTGTTTTTTACTCTTTACCGCTAATTTTTTGCTTGCGTATTTAAGTACCGCGTAAAATCCAAAGGCACCTAGGCTAGTACCCTCTAAGACTAAGCCAATTGGGGCACTAATAACACCCATTAATGCGGGGATCCCTATCGTGGCTGCAGTGACCCCCAGTACTTCAACCCCGTGCTCTACATATTGAATCGCAGAGATCCACCTTTTTAATTTTTTAAAAGAAACCTCGCGCGAGTTTCTTTCTTTACAGATTTGAGATTTAATATCTTCAATTTTTTGGAGTCGATAAATTTTAGTTTCGTCTTTAATATCATCACCACTGTTTAAGTTTAGATCAGGATATAAAGGTTTTATTTCATTTACATTTATGTTTGCCATATTTTTAATATATAAGCGTTTTTAAATTATTTCACATTCGATTAAAATCCCCGCGCCTTTGTTATTGATGATTTTTCCTTCCTCGTTTTTAATTGAAAAGGCAAGTTTATTAATTTTACCGTTTTTTAATGTTTTTCCAACGTGAGTTTGGTTTGTTTGGCTTGTGTGATAAAATGATAACATATTTGAAGGAAACCCGTTGTAAAAATTATCACTCGTGTTTAACTGCTCGCAATGAATAAACGTAATGTTAAATGGGTTAATATCGTAATCACCCTTATAAATGACATTTGGGATTAACCTTCCTTTGGGTAAATTGAGTAAATTAGAAACTTCTCGATTTAAACGTAGATTAAGGTTTATATCAGTGACCCTTAAGGTCACCGTTTTACTTTCTCTATAGACTTTAAAGCTCACACCCGGTATCGCGTTTATCAATGACTCGAACCAATCGATACCATAAAATCCAGGTAAAATAATGATGCTTCCTGATTTGCCCTCAGGCAAAGCCGTAACCTCACTCACCGGATGTAGTGCATTTACGATTGGCTCTTTATGTCCTAAAACAACGAGGCTGTTTTTAATTTGTGGTAAACGCATATTTTCTGTTTTTTCTTGATTGTCATTGTTGTATCCATATCGAAGTAAATTTGTGGCTAATACTTGGCCTTCTATGATATAGTCTATTCTTTTATTTAATAAATGTATTACATAGTTAACATAATTTTGTAATTCATCATCAAGTCTATCCCTGGCTAATTCTAGGGTTTGTTTTCGTTGTCTGAGGACCTGTATTTCTTCTTGTATTTTTATTTCCACTTCGTTAAGAATTTCAGTATCATATCCGTCAAACATCTGTGTAATAATGCGTGCTATGACTTCTTTTCTACTTTGTTGAATTTCTTCAGTTGTCATCGATAAACGAAATTGATTCATTATCTCAGGGGTCAGTTCTAATGGCTTTGTCTGTAGTTGTGAGCTTTTATCAGTTTGTCTATTGTCTCTAGACCTACCGTTAGTATAAGCGGGTTGCCCATCTATCTCCTTTTTCCAAGTAATCTCACTGGATTTAGTTATGTTAAAATAGCCTACCGTAAACACGAGATTTTTAACGCGAATTTGTTTTGAGCCATCTAAATTATCAATCACCTCTTGCAATTTAAACGTTTGTTCGTTTTTTGTCAAATAAAATGTGTGTTGTATTCCGCTCATTCTTACTCTACTTTTATTATAAAAAGACTTATATTATAAATGGGAAACTCTTTAGGCGCTTTAGCTATTATCGTCAATAAAAATCATACTTTTTTTGTACAATTTAAAGATATGTCAACCGCGTATAAATTACCACGCGTTAAAACGGACAAAGCAATCGAACGATGGCAAACTAACCCTTTGTCCTTTTATCAAAACCAATTCAACTTTGCGATTTATTGTGCCACGACCGCGTGTGGAGTAGGTCTTGACCTCCTCCACAATAAAAACCAATATATTTCATCGCTGTTTCATTTTCACGTGTATTATACTATACGAAAAATATTTTATAATTTGGTAGCACCTATACCTGGTGATGATGTATTTAACGCGTTAAATAACCGTTATGATACGAGAGCTTTTACGGACACGTGCCGCGTATTTGGCATCGATCGAAGCAAGTCTTTTAAACAAACGAGAGATACGACCTCAAATGGCTTGGGTACTGCTTTTTACTACAATTCGGGGTCGGTTCCAGTGCCGGGGAAAAACTATGACCCCCACGACTTGGGTGTAAACTACGGTACGTATGCAGGCTCAACTTTTATGGGATTTGGTTTAATGGATCCACCAAAAGGATCGGGTCACGCGAGTACCTATACGGTCACTTACCTTGAACAATCCAATAATGTTTTAGGTGCTTGGACAGACTTTATTTCAAAGACGAGTTCTTTTACCGATGTTGGAATTACAAAAATTAACGAATCGATTAGGGCTTACGTGTACGCGCTTTTAGGTGCACAAGCACAAACAAAAACCAGTGCATTAACCCAGGGAACCGGTTTAGATGCACAGCATCAGTTTGTTACCATCGTAGAAAGTCTTATTAATAGCGAACCAGATTTAGAGCAGAGTATCAATCAATTTCAAGATTCACTGCAGTATGCTAAAACTCCACTCAACTTTGTCGTAAGACCCGGGCTATACCTCATTCCATCAGATATGGATTTAAGGGTAGGCATACACGATGGTTACAATAATAACTTGCAAATTGCACCTTTAACCGCTAAACCGGGATTTCAACCAACCTTAAACGCTCCGATACAAGTTGATGACTTTGATCCTCAGCCAACCCTTGAACCCAAACCCACTCAAGAACCAACAGAAGAACCTACACCACGTTTATCACCTATACCTAAAACCTCAGAGTCAAATCCTAAAGCATCTTTAGACATTCATCAAGATGAAAAATTATCTTTAACGATAGGAACAGTTGCAATCATTGTGATAGGAGTTTTAGTATACAAAATTTTGACTTAGAAAAATATAAATATTTAAACCAAAAAAAATACCCCAAGCTCAAAAGAGCTTGGGGGTTATTTTTTTTAATTATTTGTTAAAAAACAAAACTACCAATTATTTTTAATATAAGCAATAATTAAAGCACCTGCACCTATAAATAAAGCCCACACGTGTTCTGCTAGCCAGCCAACTGATTTACTTAAAACATTTAGTAACCAACTTATGACGCTACCAATGACCCCCGGCAGCGCACCTAATGCGGCTAACCCTAATTTTTTCAAAGCGTTTGCTAAGTTTTCCAAGTGCTTGTGTACCCACTCTTTGATGCCACCTCCTGATGGTGGCTCAGGTTTAGGCGCGGGTGGTTCTGGGGTTGGGATACCTACACCTCTAACGGCTGCTACCACCGAGCTTACCAGTGTGCTGATGGCCATAGAAATTGCTGCTAAAATACTCGCGATCGTGACACCTTGCTCTTTAAATAAAAACTTAATTTTTTCTCTAAGCGTTACATCACTGTCTAACATTATATTGATTGTTTCTTTAACGCGATTGATTTGAGATTTTATTTTATCTGATTCTCTAATGATATTATTAGACCTTTCTCGTATTTCAATGTTTATATTTTCTAACTCTTCTGTGAGTGATCTTATTTGTTCTTCATCTTCTGCTTTTTTTGCTTCGTTTAATTCTTTTTTAACTCTTTCTTTTGTCTCATTTAACTCAGTTAGCTTTGTTTGTTCCAATAATAAATTTGCTTTAAGCGATTGTAATGTTTTGTCTAAACCGCGTAGCTCTCTGATATTAAATTCACTTTGTTCATCAATGTTGGTTTCTTGTTCAAGTTCTTCTATAACATTACTCGTTTGATCAGCTGCTTGTGGTAAATCTTGTAAGGGTATGTTTTCACTTTGAATATCAGTTAAAGATGTACTTGCTTGTTGAAGCGCTGTGCTTGCTTCTTTACTGCGTTTTGATGTGTTAAAATCAACAATTCCTAAATCGTCTCGCATAAAAAGAGATCTATGTTCAATTCCTTTACCTTTTGTTCTAGAATATATTGTATTCACAGAAGCAATTTTTTTATGATCATTTTCCAACGTTAATTTTATTTTAATTTCATCTTTTTTGTAATATGTTCCATCCTTTTCAAATCTAAAGTTTTCGCTTTGAATTAAATCGGAAGTTTGATAACCTTCACTTCTTATGCTAGCATAAAAATTTTCAATGTACTGTTTTTGAAGTTGAAACGAGAGATAAACATTTTCACCATTACGAAGAGCTCTTAATTCCTCTTGTTGTTCTTGTGTATCACCACCTCGTAAATTATTTAATCGAGCTTGATTTTCTTCAGAATCGAGTTCGGTATTATCATAAGCGGGGTTGTTAAATTGTTGATCGTCTCTATCTTCTGTTTCATTTAACAGGGGATCATTTTCTTGATAATCAAAATCATCCATCTTTAATTATTTATTATATACACATTTTAAACTGTAGGTTTATTTATAATACTACCCGGTAAGATTCCCTGTGTGACCAGCCACTGTTGCGTTGCTAAAGAACCTCCGACTAATGCGGTTAGTTTAGCCGCATCTTCTACGCTAAGCCTATCTAAATCAGGCGATTTAATTTTGAGTAATTTTTTACTTACCATCGAGTATCCCATGGTTAAAAGGCTTAACACTGCACCATGATAAACTGTGTTTGCTATTCCGTTTATATCAATATTTGTATTTGCCATTCTTACTATATAGGTTTTTAAAATTTAAATTAGTTCCCCTTTTTTAAAGATTGATAAAAGGGAAAGCCAATGGTGACTGCTGCTATTAAAACGCAAATATAAACTGCGGCGGCAATATCATTTACGGTTGTTTCATCCATTTTTAATATATAAACATTTAAAAAATCAATCCATTAAAAGTTCTTCGGGTTGACTCTGTGGTAGACTTGGTTTTGTTATTTGAATAGGTTTAGAGTTTTCTGGTGATTTGTTTGATGATTTATACAATAAAAAACCTATACCGCCTACTAAAATTAAACCGCCAACATAAAGTAATCTCGAATCAGGGGTATTTTGAATAATCTCCGACTCTGTCTCTTCTGTTTTCATTTTAGCTAATTGCTCTTTCATTTTTTTATTATGTTCTGCCAGGCGTTTACCTTGTTCAACGCGTTTAGCGTTTTTAGGTTTTACGGTTTGTTTTTTAGTTACTTGGGTCACTGGGGTTGTTGGTATCGGTGTTGGTGCTGCTGGTGCTGTTGTTGGGGGTGCTGTTGGTAAAGCTTGCTCCTTCTCCTGATGCATAGTTGTCATTTGAATTATTTATTATATAAGTATTTTTATTTGTTGTGGATTTGTTAAAGTTTAAATGTTTTGTGGTAATAAGTGTTGCTATCAAAGGTGATAGATAGACACCATATTTGTAACAAACCTCGCTAAGTGCATAAGCTAAGCTATTACTAATGATAGGATCGTTATTTAAATCATTGGTTAAATTTTCCTCAGAATTTAAGCTAATTCTAATTCCTAAAATATCAGCCGGAGTTGCTAAACCTATAGCTCGTGCATACAAACTCAAAATTGAGTTACCCACTGTAGCTACCACTTCTTTACCGAATTTAACTTGATACCGGTTAAATAATTTTTCTTGATCTGCAGGTGTTAGTGCTTCTATGTCTTTGATGGTGTATTCTTTGCCAAAATATTTTTTTGAATCACCTGCTGCAACTATTCCACAAAGTCGATCTTTATAACTACTGTCGTTTGTTGGTGTTGAAGGTGTATTTACATCGCTATTTATAATTGTTGTCAAGTCGTTCATTTTACTATATAGCAACTTATAAATTTTGTTAAAGCAAAATAAATTATAACATAAGTAGCTTAAGTTTAAAGTGATAACAAACTTAATAATAACATCAACGTATTGTAGCATTAGTGTTTTTTATTTATAACAAAATTAAAAATTGCTATAAATAACTTGATAGTTAGTTATTAGCAAATTTTTAACAAAATACAACAAATGATAACAAACTTAATAATAACATCAACGTATTATAGCATTGGTGTTTTTTATTTATAACAAAATTAAAAATTGCTATAAATAACTTGATAGGTAGTTATTAGCAAATTTTTAACAAAATACAACAAATGATAACAAAAATTAGGTTGTTAATCAAAAACTTGATATGAAACTGGAGGTTCTGTGTTAATAACCAATTTACTATATTTTTTATCACACAAATGTTTTTTAATTACGTCTCTTTTTTGATCACACACAACATCATTTTCATCTAATGCAATATCAAAACTCGTTTTATCTTTTGTATAAAACATCGCAACCCAACTTGTATTCTCACGATAGTCTTTTAAAACCGAATTATACTTTTGTGTTAATAACCAACAGCTATGGTTATAATGCCTCCCAGAAAAAGCGATTTTGCTCAACGCACATGTTTTTTTTCGATATTTTATTTCCTGCTGACTCGAACAATCATCTATGATAAATAATGTTTTTATTCCATCTAAAATATTTTGATACAAATCTAGGGCTTCATTTAAAGTTATTTTTTCAAAGTCTAAATCACACAAATATACATTTTCATCCATTGATATCCAAAGCCTCGATAAATAAGTTTTATTTTTAAATAAGGTCGGGCAAATGACCACGATCGATTCAAATTTACCACGATATTCGGTTTCCAATAAATCTAAAATCCATTTAGTCTTTCCCGAGTTTGTTTTTCCTACAATTAAAGCACAATGACAAGATTCCATTTATTTTAATAAGCTTTTAAAAAACTAAATTCTTAAAATTTCCATCCTCAATGGTTAATTGCGCATCCATGACCAAAAATACAAACATCGTTAAATCTCCCGCTGTTTCAGCCTCTCGAGTCATCTGAATCTGAATTCCTCCTCCGTCGTTTAAACGTCTTCCACTTCCGTGAGCACTATTATCATCAGTTGAGCGAAAATCTAACCACAGACCGTATTTATCTTTATAGTAGTCAGCCATTTCTAGGCCCACTAAATTTAAATCTTTTACAATCGATTGACCATTTTCGGTATCACTATCACCAAAAAATTTATTAACTTCTTGCCAGTGCTGATACTCAAACATACCTTGAGAATAAAGTTGATTGGGTTTTCCTTCAACCGTAATGCTGGTTTTGCTAATGTGGGGGTTGTAAAATCTTTGAGGGTTTTTTACAGTTGGGTCTCTAAATAAGATTAAAACGCCTTTGAGACTTTTAATCGGTTGATTAATCATAACGTTCCATAAGGTATCTGATTTGTTGATCGATCTTGTTTCTAAATTATGTACGTGATCAAAAAGATAGTATTTCATTCGTTTGTTTTTTAGCTCTTGTGTCAAATCTCGGTTAGTGACGACTTCGTATTCAAGCGTTAAATCTGAAATTGAATATTGGGCACTTGTATCCGAGCTATTAACGACTTTATCGTGATCGTTAAATGTTAATTCATACGTCAGGGGCTGCTTTAGACTGCTAGGATAAAAAGGATGATGTGCCGTTAAAAGCTCAATATCTAAAGGAATACAATATCGATTACCAAACGCGTCTGCGATAGCTTTATCTTTTCCGCTATTAGTTTCAGCATTAGCATCTGCCGCGCCTAATCTTAATTTTGTGACGTTTTCTTTTTCAAGGCCTACATAGGCCATATTTCGTGTAATGTAGGGATGCAGCCAGTTATCTTTAAAATTGTGAAAGACATCCGCATCGCGATAACTCACGATTGTGTTACCTTGAAGCCTAACATTGATTTCGCGTATTAAGTTACGACATAAGTTGTTAAACACCGTTCGATTATTATCAGACCCTTCTAACTCGAGTTTAAAAGCGAGTTTAGAAGTACCGGGTACGATAACATCGTCGGGTCCTAATTGCGGAAACTTAACGATGAGTTTTTGACCAGCCGCAATCGTGCTTGGATTATGAGTGATTGACACTTCTCTTCGTTCGCCTTTAATGGCTTTAGGGATTTTAAGACGTCTCATTGGGTTTAGTTTTTTACCGTAATGATTCATAGTTCAAAATAGTGTGTTTTTAATATATAAGGTTTTTAAATTAGTATAAATAAAAAGATGGCAGGAATAGCAATGATGGTTGGCGGGGCAGTAGTAAATGCGTTAGCGTTTACCGGTAGTAACTTTTTATTTAGCAGTTTATCAAAACAACAAATTGACAAAGAACGAAAAAGACACGACTTAGCATTAGAAAAATTAGCGCGAGCCAAAGAAGATTGGGAACAACAACGCGTTAAATATCTCGATTATTTGAATAAACGTCTGGTACAACAAAAATTATCAGAAAAAACGTTTAGTAACGTAAACGAAGCGCTTAGAGTGTACAGCGAAATAACGGGTGAAAATTACGATTTAGAATTACCACCTAAACCAAAACTTAGTGACTTTTATACTCCGAGTGATGATCAACAAATTAGAGAACTCGTGTGGGTATTAGGTGGTACAGCCGCAGTGGGATTCTTCATTTATAGATATGTATAAAATAAAAATGAGTGAGTTAAATAAAAAACAAAGAGAACAGCTTTCAGGTTTGTTTTACAGTCCTAAAGGTTATTGGAAAGGTGAGGGTGCTGTCACGCATTTGCATAAAAAAACGGGGGTTGATAAACAAAAAGTTAGATCTTGGTTAAAAAAACAAGCCGTTTGGCAAATTTATTTACCACCTCCCTCATATGTACCCAGGCCGACGGCAATGTCGAGTGATTGGTTAGAACCAAATTACGTACATCAGTTAGATATATTATACTTACCCTGGGATCTAGTTAAACAAAAAACGTTTAAATACGCGTTGACGGTCATAGACGTGGCGAGTCGGTATAAAGAGGCTGAACCCATAACTTCTAAAGTTGCCGGTCAAGTGAAAGACGCGATTATTAAAATTTACAAGCGTTCGCCTTTAACGTGGCCTAAATTAGCGCAAATCGATGCTGGAACAGAATTTAAAGGAGATTTTAAAAAGTTGTTTCAGTCTCATGACGTAGAGATCAGCGTAGGTGTGCCGGGTGTGCATCGATCGCAAGGAGTGGTTGAAAGATTTAACCGGACCTTAGCCGAAAGATTATTTGGTCATCAATACGTGCAAGAAATGCTTGATCCGCAGGCGAGAAACGTTGAATGGGTGGTGAGGTTGCCCCAGGTTATAAAATCCCTCAATGAAGAAACAACACGATTGATTCGAGATTCAAAAGATAAAGAAATCACTCCTACGCAAGCGATCAAGTTAAAACGGGTTAAACAATTACCCTCATCACCACAAAAAACAAACGTTAGTGATCTTCCGACTAATGTTTTAGTTCGTTATTTATATCAACCAGGGGAACAAGAAGGAGGTACGGTGAGGAGGGCTACCGATCCCATATGGAGCGTTAACATGTATCAAATTGAAAAAAGAACGAGTCAATTTAAAATCATGAGTGGTAAAAAAGTTACTACAGGTCCTACGCTTTATTACTTAAAAGACGGACCCAAACGATCGTTTGTAAAAGAAGAACTTCAAATCGTTCCAGATGACACCGAATTGCCAGAATCTTGATATTTAATTTTTTTATTGCCAAATGCTAAAGTATTGATTCCATCGAATAAAATATATCTTTTTCCATCATAAGGACTCAATGAAGTTTTGGTTTTTACTTGCGTATAAATTTGATGTTTGTTAGATTGAATTATATTCATTTGATGTTCTTGAGATTTTTTATTTTGTAAACAATTATAAAAATTTTCAAAGTTAATATTTTTTTCAGTCACGGTTTTTGTTATACCTTTAATTTTTTTAACCTCTTTATCATCTTGTATTAAGATCACATACATTTTTGATCTTAAACAAATGGCTTGTTTTACTACTTGGCCACCGTATTCATCTTTCATTTTTCCAATTACTTTTTTGTTTTTAGGGTCAAATAAAGGGTGGGTGGGTGAATAATTAGATAGATCGTAAAGTTCTGAGTCTCGTTTAATATCCTCGTAAACATCGTCGGTTTTAACGATCAATAATAAACTATCGGTATCGGTATACATGAGATTTATGTTATCGTTATATTTTTTCTTCAAGTGATTGTAATAAAAGTCGTACATAAAAGATTTGCTTAAATCTAATATACTCACTCCACAATAGATGGGTTTATTTAAATACGTTTTTTCTTTGTACCTTTCAAAGAAACCTATATTAGAATCTGTAAATTTAGTTGATGTTTTATAATTAGATTTGGATGCTAGTTTTAATATTTTTTTTATCGATAAATCGCTATCATCGTCTATAATAATATTTCCATCTATTCTATTTCGAACATTTTCCATTGTTTTACCAAAAACGGAATTGTTCATGAGTTTAAAAAAATCTTTTTCAAAATCTGATTTGGCTATTTTTCTGAGTTGTGTATTTTTATCGATGTAAGACCGCATCCACGGTTTTTGCTTAAATCGTAAAACACGATGTACGCGTGTGAGTTTTAATCCTAGTTGTAAATACAGTTTTAACGTTTTATAATGAATGACATATTTTTTACGAGGTCCTAAATGAGCGATGAGTCTGTCATCTCGCGAAGCTTTTTCTCCGCTAGATAACAATTCTTTTTGATAAGGGCTCAACCATTCAGCCGATACGGTTATGTTCTCTGGGGCTAAGGGTAAGTCGTTGTGTAAGTCGTGAAGCTCTTTAGGATAGTCTAGATCTACTTCCAACATAAATCCGTAGTCGTTGTCATCGGCTAAACCTAAAATATGATCGACCGTAAAGTTAGCGACTTGGTAATCGGTTAACCATTTAAAATCGGCGTAGGGTAACGATTGACTCATTGCCCAACCGTATAAATTGTTCGCATCTAAATAAAGTAAATAAGAAGATTCTTTTTCAGGATCGTAATCTTTTAAATATTTATTGTTGGCTTTGTGATGCCTACAACTACCCACGCTAGAATAACCACCTCTTTTACCTTTTTCAAAAAATAAATATTGTTCGATATCGGTTAAAAGTTCTAATTCTATTTTAGAATGCAGCAACAAAGCATCCCAAGACAATCCCGGTGCCGTGAGATATTTCGCTGGATCTAAACGATATGTTTTCTTACAAGTGGTTCTAAAGTTTTGAAACACATCGGCGAGTAATAACGTATCCGTGGACACGTATAAGTCGTGATAATCACCTAGAGTTTTACAGTTGAAAGTTTTCCAAACCAACTCCGCGTGAGTATATTCTTCTCGCGTAATACCTTTGAGTTTTATCTTACTATAAAACTTTTCAATGGGTGGTAATTTAGTTTCTTTAAATCTATCAAAGGAATCCATATATTCGTATGGATAACACCCCTTTTTTAATAAAAGATCAACATCATCCGTATTATAATCTTTAAAATGTTTTCTAAATAAATGAAATGCGTCTTTAGGGCAAGCAGCGACTAATTTTTCTAAGGAAGAGTTCATAAAATTTAACGAATCTATAAAACGGAGTTGACCTATACTAATACTTATGTATTTTTCCGAGTTTTGAGGAATACAAAATATATTATCGAATACGTTTTTTTCCTTTTGATAATAATTTAATATACTTAAAACCTCTTTTAGTTTATCGATTTTAACATTTATTTTTTCATCGATTATTTTTAGTTTTTGATTAATTAGTTTTATTTTTTCTCTATTACAACGTTCGCTTTTGTTTGCTTTTTGGTTAATTTTTATATTAAGTTTCTTATCGAATGTAATTCCGTATTTTTCTTCAAACGTTTTTATTTTTGAATTATCACCTTTTCTTATATTTCTACGAAACTCGTTAAAAATTTCACGTTTTTCTTTTATGTATCTAATTTTTTTGCGGAGTTTTATTTCTTGGGTTTCGAGTTTTTCTTTATACACTTCGATTTTTTCTATACGCGTTTTGATTTTTTCTATACACGTTTCACGTTTTTTTATTTTATTATTTAACGTTTCGACGTAAGCGCTTACCCCCTGCATGATCAAATGACCGTCGTAATTTTTAAAATTGTGAAAAATAACCGGTATTTGTGTTCGATTTGTTATTTTAAGTTTTAGGTTACAATGTGCATGTGCAACTCCTCTAAATTTACCCGTGATGTGGCAGTGATCTCTAACTTTTCTAAATTTATTAATTTTTTTACCGCATTCTAAACACAAAAAATCTGTATAACCTTTACTGTTTGTGACCGCGTTTTCTTCTTTTTCGGATTTGGTTTTGGGTTCACGAGGTATCTCACAATTACAATATAAAACGCTAGTTTGATATATTTCCTTTTCACAAATCCAACACTCGTTACTCATCATTAATGATTCGTCGATCTCTTCAATCGGTATAGGATTATTAAATATTTGATTAATTTTACGTTGTTCTTTTAACAATGAATTAATTAAATGCTCGCTAGCGTTACACCCTCTATAGGTTTTTTGCTTCATTAGTTTTCCATCAAATCTTACCACAACATAAGAATAACCACTGGGTTTATGAACGCTCAACTTTTGAGTTTTTTTCATCTTTTCTACATTGTATTTTTCTAAAATACATTCAAAATCCGCGTAAATCACAAACGGTGCATCTTGAAAATTTTTAAAGTTTTTAAATTTTAAAATATTTTTATCTTCTTCTGGAAGGATGACTCTTGAAGGATGAACGGTTAATCCTTGACATATTTCATCGTGAATTTTTAATTTTTGCGGTGTATAAAAATGCGATAGACATCTGTAACAAAAATATAATTTATGCCCATCTTTACATGTACCATTGCTGAATAGGGCCGAAAAATTCTTAATCCAACCATAGTGACTTTTTATTATTTTTTCTCCTTCTTCTTCTACTTCTCTAGTAAATAATAATAGATTTATGTGAATGTCGTTTGTTTCTTTAGAGATATGTGATGGATAAGGAAATTCTTCTTTTTCATCATTACAATCTAACCCAAACACGTTAATATTTAAATTATTTTGTTTTTCTATTTTAGAAATCTGCTTTAAGGGTGTTGGAAAATCTATACCGGTAAAGTCTAACCCATCATTTAACTTATAAGTACTGACTCTTTCATCGTGAATTCTGTATTTCGGGTTATTTTTTTTCTTTTCTTTGATTTCATCCTTGTATAACCCTAACGCAGATCTGATAGCCCATCTAATGCATTGATCGTCGTCATTTTGTACGCTAACAACAGCCTTTTTATGTTTAATAAATAGCGTAAGTTCAATATATGAACTACCAGAAACATTGGTATATTTAATAAAGTTCATATAAAACGCTAATATTTTATTTAAAGTTAAACCCGAGGGTCCAAAATCTTTTGATTCCACTACATTTATTAGCTCGAACAAAATGCTATTAACCTTTTCATTTATTTCATCTTCCCTTAAAATAATATGTTGTTCGGTTCGAAAAGTAAAATCATGTAATGTTTCATCCAAAACTTCAACTTTTATATATTCGAGTTTTATCCTAAATTCAAGCTTAAATTGACCTTTTTTTCTAAAGATCTTTGTTACTTCTTTAATCATATTTTTATGCTGATGTTTAAAAAATGTATTTAGATCGGAATATTGTCTTTGAAGAATTATTTCTAAATTTATAAGATTACCACGAAAAGATCTCACTTCTCTCCAGTTTGTCGCTTCACGAATTTCCTCCGATGATAAATTTTCTTTAATCGTTTTGATATAATCTCGTTTTATTACTTGTCCTCTTTGACCCGTTGGAACAACATTGAGGTTATATTTTCTAGCTAATTCTCTAAGTTCTTGATTATCTTTCTTTATTAAATTTTTAAATTGATTTGTAAACGTTTTAATTGCTTTGATATATTCACGTCTAGTGTGATCGAGCTTTTTAGATAAATCTAACCTAATATTATTATCTTGAACATAATTTTTTAATTTTAAATAATCCCATCTTTTATACCCACGCGGGGTTGGTTGTCTGCGTGTAATAGCATTAATATATTCACTTTTAGTAAAATCCGTTTCTGGATCTTCTATTGGAATTTTGGTTTCTTCAACAAAATGTTTTAAGTTATCTTTTGTCCAATGGCTAAACCCCTTTGCAATAATTGGCCTAGCCATCTGCTCTGTCGTTTGCTGATTCGTTGTTTGATCAGTCATTATCCTTTTATTATAATATAAAATAATATTATTTAATTTTTTCAATTTTTTCCGATTTTTTTTATTATGCCCAGCCCAGACTTGAACATCGAAAGCTCAATTGGGCAAGCATTGGGATTCTCTCCCTACTGGACTTAACATTTCACAGATGACTGTTACTGTATCTGTCTTGATATTTTTGCCCATGAATCTGTGTTCCTTTGACAAAAACTAAAGTCATGATATTACCTTTAACGGCCAAGTACACGAATGGTAAACTATTAGGTGACAGAGCAGCTGCGGTTGCCTTCATAATAATTTGTCATGGAATACAAACCAAACCTGTAAATTTTCATGTCAATAATTTTATTGGAAACACCGAAACAGTAGAAAACAGCGCAAACAAGTTATGCGGAAACAAGTTGTGAGGTCGGCCTTTGTAACAGGCCTGAATTGTAATTGAGGTGTGTTTTGATATTTTGGATATCGAACTGTTTTCTTTCTTTTGTTTTACTGACACTTTTTCTGGATAAAAAAGTACAGCATTTCAGGCAGAAAAATGTGAAAGGTATACATGTTTGTACCAGGTTCGTACATGTACGTCTGCGAACCTGTGCGTTCAATTAATTATTAATTTTGCACCTCATCCATTATTTTAAAGGTCACAGCACTCACACTTTGTCTGATCATTATGTACGTGAAAAAATGAACCTGTGAAAATTTGAGTTCAATCGGACATCATTGTGAGTCACGAGAAAATAGCGAAAACCCGACTTAAAGGTGGTATCATACTTTGGTAAGAAACCAAAAGAGAAAAGTTCACAGTTTTACGTATAACTTACGTAGTATGAAGATGGTGGTGGTAGAAACATACCGTTGAAATTGTTCCGCCTGAAATGCTGTATTTATCCAGAAAAGAGTAAAACAACGACCGAAAATCTGTTTGATATTTAAAAAAAACAAAAATAAAAGAGAAAAGATTTTTTTTCACCGTTTTCTCAAAAAGTGGGCGCCGTATAGGACTGAAATTTTCACAGATGACTGTTACTGTATCTGTCTTGATATTTGTGCTAATGAATTTGCATTTCTTTGACAAAAACCAAAGTATGATACTACCTTTAATTCTAACGTAAAGAATGGTTTTTGATCTCGGCACAAGATCAAAACTGTTT
Organism: Astropecten irregularis; assembly: GCA_963971285.1. Lineage (NCBI taxonomy): Eukaryota > Metazoa > Echinodermata > Asteroidea > Paxillosida > Astropectinidae > Astropecten > Astropecten irregularis. Next base: position 13,068,532 of record OZ020247.1, read on the forward strand.
TTGTTTTTGAAAAACGGTCTTTGTTCTACTCATTTCTGGAGAAATACACCATTAGTCTAGCGGAAATTATCATTACCACCAAAATCTTCATATCCGAAGTTAAACGTATAACGTAAATCTATGAACATTTTCTGTTTAGGTATGTTACCAATCATGTACTGTACCTTTAACGTCTAGGGTGAGGTGGAAGAGTAAGAAATCTTTTTAATCACTCAAATTTGATTAACTCCCAACGGAATACGTTCCCAATCATTACTCTCAGGCTAAAAGCCCATCAGCAATAAAAAAAAAGATAAAAGAAGATAAAAGATATTCATATTTTAGATTGATTAATGTTTATGATTTCGCGATGCCCATGACAAATGACAGGCCACTTATCTCAAATGGAATTAGGCCTACCGTACCACGAAAATAGGTTTCACAAATAATGACTAGCAGGAAAAGTAGGACATAATAATATCCCAAGACAGCTGTTACACACTGCGACCGATTACCGTCATTGACCTGGGCAACCAAATTGACATTTTTTGTTTAATAATTAAATTTTTAATTCCCGAACAAGTCAAAATTCGGTCAATTATGTACAAAAAAAAGGTTGAAAATAGGTCTCAAAAAATAGGATGATACAAAAGAAAAGACAGAAATGGAGCAAGTTATTGGATTGGCCGTATACTCCGTGATCACATAATGTTTCCGAATCATGTGGCCATTGGGATATATGTGAATAATTAATCTAATGTTTGCGTTTTGCAGCACGACAGGGATTGATTGTATGATCGTGATTGGTAACGTGCATAGTGGGCTGTGGCTGGCGGTCGAAAGTATACTTCAAATAGACACAAGATCGATACGACACCAATATCAGTTTTACATTCTGAACTGAGCCTCGTTTGTGACTCTTGACTGTGAAAGGGCATGTACAATTGTACATGGAACTATAAAGGGATGGTACAGAATTATAAGACAAAATACACTTCTTCTTTTTTATTATTATTAAGTGTTTCTTTATTCAGGATAAAAGAACGATCAGCAGAAGCTGTTTTACATCGCTGTCCTGTATACATTTACAACTAATAAAACAACAAAATAATAAGAGACAATCAAAACAGTAAACGGAGATAAAAACACAACCAAGCATAAATTACTTTAAAAATAAAGTTTCTTCTATAAATATTTAAAATTGTCAAAGGAAGGAGAATTCTGAATTAATGATGACATTAACACCAGCATATTTATAAGACTGTTTAAAACATTCAAGATTCGGTCTGGGGGAAACTTCATTCAGGGAGTCGGCATTCCTAGTATTAATACCATGTCTATCGAAGACCATTTCTGTATCATTACATAACCTATTTGGAGCAGGATAATTGTTTTATGATATCTTCACCGTGACAGTTAATAAAGTCGAAATTGTTAGAGACAACCCGAGCAGCTCTTTTTGCAGTCTAAGGAGATCACAGATTCACATAAAACTTACACTGTATAATGGTGATGATATAATAGGAGAAAACATCCCCTGAAATGTTTTTGTCTGAAATGCCATATTCGTTGAGAAATAAATGAAACTGTTTTCTGATTGGAATAAATCGCTTCGAAGCGTTCTATTCATTCATTGAAATGTGTAAACGGGTTTTCTCGTGACCCAGATGGCTGATTGACCTCAAACTTCTACAGGTTTGTCAGTTAAGGTATAATTATGATGAATAATGTGCTTTCACTGTCAGCAACGGTTTTGTCGCAAAAACCAGTTATGTACCATCCCTTTAACGCTGGTAAATTTAGTTACAGAACAGCTGCAGACTGCTCATAATTTGATTTGCCATAAAATAAAAACAAACCTGTGCAATTTTCAGCTGATATCATCATCGGAAACTGTAGGAAACGACGAACAACCGTTGCAATTGTTACGCCAAATTGTACCTTTCAAAATAGAGGTTTTGATCTTACCCGAGATAAAAAGAGTTTTCGGTATAATATGTTTTACCAATTTCTGGATAAATACACCATTTCAAACGGTATATGTTTCTCCCATCACCATCTTTGTATATACCCTGTACGTTAGACGTAAATATGTGAAAATGTTCTGTTGTACATGCGCTTAAAAGGTTGCATCATAATTTGGTATAGAATACCGAAACAGAAATCTTCACAGATTTACCTGTAACTTACAGGGGCTACACCTTTAATGGTGTAATGCATGACTGGCAAAGGTCACAGGACACCTGTCCACCCATACTTTGTCTGATCAAACATGTTCGTGAAATAATAAACCTGTGAAAATTTCAGCTCAATCGGAAAACGGAGTTACGAGAAAATAGTGAAAACCCGACTCAATTTTTTCTTATAAAACAAAAATTATTATTTTGATCTTACCCAGAGATCTAAACTGTTTTCGGTCTTTGTTTTACAAATTTCTGGAAAAATACACCATTTCAGGGGGAATATTAACAGTATATTATACCAGCACCACGGCCAGAAAGTTATACGTAAATCTGCGAACATTTCTGTTGGGGTATGATATGCTACAGTCACACGGCCATGTTACGGACCTGCGGATGCCTATTTATATTTGGATAATGAAAATGCGTAATTTGTACCCCAAATTTCAGCAAAAGTTACCTATATTCTGCGGACGATACGGATTAGTTACGGATGTTACGTATGAATTACGGATGTTACGGGTAAAACCTGCGGATGAGACCATCCGCTGCTAACCCGCTGACACAATCACGGACGACTTACGGATGACTTACGGATCATTACGGATGACTAACGGGCGATTCGGATGGGTTACGGGCGATTCGGATGAGTTACACAAGTGTCTGCGCATGTCGGCTTCCTCTGGCGTCCGCACCATCCCGCATATAAACCCACGCGGATTGGCTGCTTCAGTCGCATTTAGGAGCTAGTTCCAGTTATTTACGTACCCTTATGTATCCGCAGGCATCCGCACACCCGACAAAGTGTGCGGATCAGTTACGTATCTTACGTATCCTGCGGATGAGTTTACGTATTTTATGTATGAGTACCGGTAACGTATATTACGTACAACTGTATATTACGTATGGGTAACGTATTCTGCGGATGCTTACGTATATTTCATCCGCAGCCGATTTTGACATTTTGACATTTTCAAAATTCCCGCTGCGGATCTGCGTATGTCTGCGGATCCTGCGGATCATCCCGGGTTACGGATGGATACGGATGCTTACGGATGATACGGATATTTGCGGATGCTTACGGATAAAAATCCGTAAGCATCCGTAGGTATACCGTAAGTGGCCGTGTGACTGTAGCATTACCAATCCTGTACTGTATTCCTTTAAGATTTATACAAGGGAAGAGGCGGGCATAGAGAAGGCAGAGGCCCCGGTGATTAACCAAAGTGCCATCACCTCAGTCTCAGAAATGATGGGAGTATTACAACGGATGGGACTCATAACGTTAATGGCATTCGTGACACATCATGCGGTTTTTATTAACTTGTTTTATTGCTTATACCGTCCGATCCGCTGCACCTGCACCATATACAACAGTGTAAATCTCTTCCTCATCACTTATAAATCTCAACTTTCAAGCACGATTTCTGTAAATGGCTGCATCATGGATGATTTAATACGATAAAAACACACATTTTTTTTTCCTGAAAAGGTTAATGGTCCAATCTATGAGATGAATTATTACACAGTCTAACGTTCGTGCAGCAATGGATGTTTTGCTAAGTGACCCTAATCGGCAAGACGAAGACTTATGGCAATCATTAATAATATAATTATGATCATCAATTTTTTATTCTCTCGTGAATTTGTTTGAAAGAAAATCGTAGTATAGGGTATAGAGATTGAAGAAATGAAATGACGCTACTAAATACAGTCGGTATTATACGAAATGAATACATGATGTAATAAAGGTATTTAAAGGTAGTATCATACTTTGGTAAGAAACCAAAGAAGAAATGTAAAATCTTGGGGATATAATCCTTTTGCCGTCATGGTCATCAGTGGAATTCTTTCCATTATGTTTTCTTTTATCATTAATATTCATTGTTTTGTTTGCTATAAACTTCTTCTTTCACATACTTCCGAACTTTACTTGAATAACAGAAGAAAATAACGCACCAATATTATTATAACAAAAGGCGACGAAAGGTACTGGCATACTTTGGTAGCATGAGAAACAGAAATGTTCACAGATTTACGTATAACTTACAGGGTATAAAGATAGTGATGGTAGAAACATAGCGTTTAAAATGTTTCTGTCTGAAATGTTGTATTTATCCACAATAGAGTAAGACCAATTGACCAAAAACAATATTTTGATCTTCGGAAGATCAAATATCCTAGTGAAAAGATTTAAACAGTACCACGGTCGTTTTTCACTGTTTTCTCAAAAAGTGGGCACCGTATGGGACTGAAATTTTCACAGATGACTGTTACTACCTTGATATTGTTGCCCACAAATCTGCATTTAACAGAGACATTAATGTGTTACCATTATGTTTGAATATTGTTGCGATTGTCATAAAAGGCATATAATAATTATGTACTCAGGAGATATTGACTGTCGTTCATAAATAGACATACATCATAAGTAGGGCGGGGCGAGGGGGGGGGGGGGTGTTCACAAAATATGTTCTTGTTTGAAGTTGTGATGACTCGTCGTCGGGGATTTGCTATGTGTTTGCATTATTACAACTAGGCTGTTGCTATGGCGACCAGGAATGGAACTAGGCCGCGGCGTTTACAATAAAGCGCTTAGGCCTATATACAGTATTATAAGGCCGGAAAAAAAATTGTTGTGTTGCCCTCAAGTGGAAAAATTTAAATTTTGAGTCGGTCGGTCGTTTTTTTTTTTTTGCCGACTTTCAAACATGATTTTATCGTGAATACCAAGCAGGATGTATGGTCACCAGGGCTTATAAATCAACGGTCTTCGGGCGTTTTGAGGGGACACGCTTGTTTACTGCTAAATCTTACATTTTCTGTCAAAAATTGTGAGTTTTTATACTTGAGGACTCGGAGAAAAAAAAATCCCGACCCAAAGTTTTGGCATTTTACGGTCGGTCGCTGGGGGCAACACAACCATTTTTTCCGGCCTAATATCGGTCTCTTGTCGCAGAGACGAGGGACTTGGCACCCGGCTTAGTCTTACCGTGGTCCTACCGTCTTAATGGATTCGCCTCCCTAGCCCTACGGGGGAGCTCAGGACAAAAAACTAGACCACAATGGAGGGACCACTAATTGATATAAAACAAAAAAACATGAGCACTGAGAGACTGCGAACCGGTAAAAAGATTATTTTATGTGCTTAGCCGATGGTGCTCTTTTCTAAATACATGTACCGCAGTTGTAGGGATATAAATTTAAATTTTCAATGAGTAGTCATCATTTATTTTCATAGTTTTTTTTGTTGTTGACTGTGTAGGGGTCGATTTCACGAAGCCCTACGATCAATCGTAACTCGAGTTACGAAGGATAACGCATCGTATCCTAAGTAGGGCTGCGATGCATCATAAGTCCTCCGATTCGTAGTACGGTTACGATGAGTTTGGTGAAATCGACCCAAGGACAGATTATTTTGTATACGACTATTTGTGCTGCAATTGCAGAAAATCTGTTTACGACTGTTTGTGGTGCAACTGCAGAAATGATCAATTACCAATGCATGATTGGTAATTGTCTGATCAAACATGTATATGAAATAATAAACTTGTGAAAATTTGAGCTCAATCGGACATCTGAGTCTCGAGAAAATAGCGAAAAACCAACTCAATTATTCTTATAAAACATGAAGAATGGTTTTGATCTTACCCCGAGATCAAAACTGTTTTCGGTCTTTGTTTTACTAATTTCTGGATTTAAACAGTATTTCAGATGGAAATATTTTAATGGTATGTTTCTACCAGCAACATCTTCATACCTGGAGTGAAAGGGGATAACTAAAACTACTCAAGTAAGGGTTTCCTTTATGTTTGTTCCAAAAATCGTTCGGATGGAAAAGACACTAAATCTTGATTTCCTTGAAAAAAAAAAAAAAAACAGCATCTGATGAACCAAGATTTCCCATGGTGACTGTTTGCACTGTTTACGAACTGTTGAGTTCATTTTCTGTCTCAAACCTAATAATGTTTTTTGGTGGCCTTGCAAATCCTATATGCTCCCTTTAAGGCGCAATTTAATAAAATGATGAATTATTACCATTAAGTTGTAATATGTAGTCGTTATCAATATATTATTGTCTGGTCATTAATTCCTAATTCATTTCGAATGCGATATTCCATTTAATTCTTCATAATTCATGATGTGCAGTAGTGTAATCTATAATAGTGTATGATTTGAAGCTACTTTTGCCAGCCCAAACTGACAAAATACTACCGTCATCACGTGCCTTCATTTTAATAAAAATGAGGAGAGCTGCAAATCGTTCTCCTTGTAAAATCAACGTAGTGAATTTAGGAGAGTGATTTCCTCTCACTAACAAAAATCAAGAATATAAAAGATTACTACATGTATAGGCCTAGTTTGTGTATTTTCCGTGAAGGGTAATGTCAGCTGAAGAAACTATGTGATGTTTAAAAAAAAGGCAGCTCTCCTTAAATTGTTAAAGGTAGTATCATACTTTGGTTTTTGTCAAAAAAGTGCAGATTTATGGATACAAATATCAAGGAAGATACAGTAATAGTCATCTGTGAAAATTTCAGTCCCATTCGGTGCCCACTTTTTGAGAAAATCGTGAAAAACGGCCGAAGTATTTCTTAAGTCTTTTCTCTTTTATTTGTGATCTTTTAAAAGATCAAGACGATTTTCGGTCGTTGTTTTCCTAATTTCTCGATAAATACACCATTTCAGGCGAAAAATGTTAACGGTATGTTTCTACCAGCATCATCTTCATACCCTGAAAGTTATATGTAAATCTGTGAACATTTCTGTTTTGGTCTCTTACCAAAGTATGATACTACCTTTAAGCAGCTCTTTTTTCACTCTCCTTTGAAAACATTAAGGAGAGTGGAGGAGAGTGATCACTCTCACTCTCCTTAAAAATCAAGGCCTGCGTCATTAGGCATTCTGTGATTTTAGACAATATTATGATGGATATGCGTGTATAAATACAGGCCCCAATTAGCCAACAGAGGGCGTGCTTTTATACATCCATCCCAGACCATTAAAGCACTGCAGCTTTCTCTAGTTCTCTCACGGGACAGGATAATATACACCGTTCTTAAATATTCACACACAGGCGCTTATTAATAAACCCGTGTATTATTAACATGAGCATGGCGCGCGCGCGCGCTTTCGCAGATGGCGGGACTGATGAGCGAAGAGGCAAGGCCTGGAGAACACATGCTGGGATGGGATGGTTGGCCTAGCCTGCTGCAAGGGCTATACATGCATAGCTTCGGATGTATAAATACCCCCATAGTATGGAGAAGTGTTCGTTGTCTAGGTGGCGAAGAGCGACGGATTCGCTCGATCCGTGGAATGTGTACACATCGTCTATAGCCAGCACTGTGCACACATCGCATGCACTGGGTTGATTTACTTCCTCGAGTAATTTATACGGGTATACACACTTCGTATAGTACACACGGACTGTTAAATCGGATTCATCTTTCACACATCTTGGGATGGGTGGTTATGATGTAGTATGCATACACGCGGTCTACGTTAAGAATGATGTATGCAGGAACATCCAGCGCTGATGAGGTTTAAGTGTGTTACATTGCACACACGGTCTTACGATGTTATGTGTGGGCACGCAGTTGAGCTTCATTGCTGAATCGTCGTCTTGAAGATGCAGCAGGACACAGCACGGCAGGGTATGGGAGTAGGGGAGAGATTGCCGTCCCGTACGCGGTGTTTGCGTGCCGTGTGTGTGTGTGATGGACGATGCTAATGGCCAAGACACGACAGCCTCTCACTGTACAAACACCATCAGCGGACTGGAGAGCATCAAACTGTGATTCGATCGTTCGGACGGGACTGGACCATGCAGCATGCATGCCATAACAGAGCCCGTGCAATGATGGTGACTGTCAGGTCACTGCAATAGGACTCTGATAATCACCACTACCACCATCACCCACACTTCCCAGTCATACCGTGGCCTGGCGTGTTTACACGGGTAAGATTAGCAGCAATTTCCGCTAGCTGTTATATATAAAGAAGAAGCAGGATAGAGAAAGTATATAAATATTTGTTGTGCACGCAGCGCTTGGAACAACATCCTCGGCTCAGTGTTACCTGTATAACAGCGCTGCATCCGAATTCTGGATAATGTTTGCCCTTGTGTACAGTGTCTATGTCAGTGCGGGACTGATGCATGCAGACATTCTATCTCAGTGATGGTGTCTGACAGATAACGTGGAGCGGAAACCACATGTAACTGATCTTTATCTGTCAGACTTATACATCCACGCTGACAAGTGGCACTGAATTTGACTGTGCTAGAGCGAACATGACTGCTATAACCACTCTACAGATGCCAGGCCCTTCAATTTTAATAGAAGCTGACAATTAAAAAAAGCGACATCGAGCATTGTTATAAGCGCGAGGTATTCATGTTGGTGACAGCATTCGGTCGTTCTAGAGACAGCTGACCGGTGGCATCTCTGTTTAGAGCCTCACTGAATCATGTGGGGAAATCGCAAGCACCGGAGGGGCTGGATGTGCGGCCTCCTCCCCTGCCGCACCAGGCATAAGGACAGCACCTTGTTCAAGTTGACGGTCATCGCCTGCTTGGCCTTCCCCGTTTACATCCTCCTCTTCAACAACGTGCCCAACCTGGCGGGCAGTCCCGGCGGGGAGACGGGGACCGGCGAGGCCCGGCGGAGGGGGAACCTGGCCCGGGACGACGACTCGGCGGCACACTTCCACCATCACACCCTGATGAAGTCCACTCAGCTAGCCGGCAGCATTGACGCTAGGGGACGACCCCCACCGATGCCCCGTCCGATCAGACCGCAGAGATTACCCGAGGAGAAGAAGTCCGCTGACACGCCGAAGAGGACCCCGGTCATGGACGGAAGCCAGGACGGGAGAAAGCAAGGCTCATCAAACTCAACTAGCCAGCAGAACATCCAAGTCATAGCGGGGACACGAGGTAAGAAGCAAATATAATCCCACCACCCAATTTGCAAGTATAAACTGGCCCTAGGGTTGACCAGTGGTTACTTGGAGACAAGATCTATACCCCAACCAATTGGCCAAACCACAACCACCATTTAACATTTCTTTAAAGGTAGTAGGCCTATCATACTTAAGTTTTTATCATGGGCAAAAATATCAAGGAAGACACAGTAGCAGTCATCTGTGAAAATTTCAGTCCCATACGGTGCCCACTTTTTGAGAAAACAGTGAAAAACAGCCACAGTATTTCTTAAGTCTTTTCTCTTTTATTTTTGATCTTTTAAAATATAAAAAAGGTTTTGGTCGTTGTTTTAGTTATTTCTGGATAAATACACCATTTCAGGTGGAACAATTTTAACAATATGTTTATAGCACCAGCATCTTCATACCCTGTAAGTTATACGTAAATCTGTGAAACTTTATGTTTTGGCTTCTTAGCAAAGTATGATACTACCTTTAAAGGTATAATAATCCATGATTGGTAAAGGTCACAGAACAGCACTCGTCTTTGTCTAAACCAACATTGTGGATGAAATAATAAACCTATGAACATTTCAGCTCAATCAGACATCCAAGTCACGAGAAAATAGCGAAAACTCGACTCAATGTTTCTTATAAAACATAAAGAATGGTTTTGATCTTACCCGAGATAACAACTGTTTTCGGTCTTTGTTTGACTAATTGACTAATTTCTGGATAAATACACAATTTCAGGCTGAATTATTTGAACGGTATGTTTATACCAGCACCATTATCATACCCTGAAAGTTATAGGTAAACATTTCTGTTTGGGCCGGTATGTTACCAATCCTGTACTGTACCTTTCAATGTGTAAGATTACCACTGTGTTTCCCTCTTCATTTTCAATGCTTTCTAAAAATTATCACTACGAGCCAAAAACCACTGACGATAGATCACCAGTACATCAATACTTTAAAGATAATAGGCTTTCCACAAATGGCACCGTCGGTCTGCCCTGGTAAAAAATAGATCAATTAATTATTAATCCAATAAAAAAATACATAATATAATATATCAATTATTATAGGCTTATTTACGAGCGTGATGTGAACCAGGTATACCTCTATCTTAGAGGTATAGTATAATACTTTGGTAAGAAACCGAAACAGAAATGTTTACAGATTTACGTATAACTTACGGGGTATGAAGATGGTGGTGGTAGAAACATACCGTTAAAATATTTCCGTCTGAAATGGTGTATTTATCCAGAAATTAGTAAAAACAACGATCGAAAACCGTTTTGATCTTTTAAAAGATCAAAAATAAAAGAAAAATTACTTAAGAAATACTGTGGCTGTTTTTCACTGTTTTCTTAAAAAGTGGGCACCGTATGGTACTGAAATTTTCCCAGATGACTGTTACTGTATCTGTCGTGATATGTTTGCCCATGAATCTGTATTTCTTTGATAAAAACCAAAGTATGATATATACCTTTAATATTGCAATGAAGTTCCAATTGCAAAGTCAAGGCTAAACTGCCTGAACAAAAAAAGAAAATCCAAAATGTAAACGTAACGAAATACAGAAAAGGTTAACGGCAGTTCAGTGCACTGTCATCACGGCATTCACAATGCGACCATCGAACTTGTAAATCCGTAACGTGACGTGCGGCAGGAAACGGGACATACGCTACAACGCTTTCCAAATCGGTTTGAAATTATGATATAAAGTCTCCATGACAACAAGACAGTGCAAAGGGAAAAAAGAGTAGCATCTTTAGACTTCCGGTATTATACAAAATATCACATGGTTTGAGGGTGGAAAGTAGATTCTAGCTCCCGAGGTGTTGGATGTTTACAAACTATTATGCAAATTAGGCTTGCCCTTCACCGATGTGGATGAGCACGTGCAAAAATCACATGCTGGCAATTTGGATTTTAACCCACGACCTCCTGCTTACTAGTGCAGATGCCTTACCTGCTAGGCCACCGAGCTAGCTGGGGTCAGCGGGGTGAATCGAATCCAATATCGCGGCGGGTACCGCAAACAAATGTTCCCGAGAACGTTTTGCTGCACTTCTCGAACGAAATTGTACACAATAAAGAATATTTTATGAGGTATAGTAAAACAGAAAATCACATGGTTTATTTCGGTTGGCAGTCGATTCTAGCTTCCCTCGGTGTTGAATGTTGACAAACTAGTTCCCTTGGCTTTGCCTTGAGACCTATATTTTGTCAACTTCCAACATCTCGGGAGCTAGAATTGACTGTCCACCCTCAAACCATGTGATATTTTGATTGCCGTGTTTTGCTTTTCTTTGGGACGGTAATAAACATCATGTACTGTGAATTACGGTAAATTATGTTGAATTCATAAGCCGAGTCTATAAAGCTACATTTATATTACTGAATTCAATTTACTTTATTTTGTGGTGGGGTTCATGGTATACAATTTACATATTTAAGAATGTGTATAGCATATCGCATGAGAGTACAATGCCCTACGGTGTGCACGAGGGGACACTGGTTCTCCTCTTTCCCTTCATTGTAAATAATAGAATTTGTCTGAGCCGCGGTCACTGTATTGCATCGGGTCGGTCCTGTATTAATTTATATTCCTATCCATTTTTTGGAAAGTAACAAGGAATTACGTGCACAAGTTTAATGAATTATTCCCTATAAAATGAATAAAAAATCCTGGGAAAATGATTAATGAATTGGTTAAATTTAGAAGCGACGACCATCTGTATCCATTGAATGGAACGGCTACGCCAGCTGGGGCCAATTTCATAAAACTGTTAAGCAAAAAAAAATTGGCTAAGCATGACATTTCTGTCTTAATAAAATCAGGGTTAACGACCAAATGTCCACGTGTTGTGTATCACTAGTGATTGTTCTTTGGCTTTTGTTCGCTGACCATGAATATCAAATGGAATTTTCAATTGAGTGGTTTGTTTTGTTTGGCGAGACGTTTTTGTGCTAAGCAAAGTTTTGTGCTTAACAGTTTTATGAAATTGGCCAGCTGGTGTCATATAGTATATAGACAGTAGCAACAAGTTATTGATGTACATGCCGTGCATTCCCTAAAATTGTCTAAATCTCCACATGGCTCGTGAACGAGAACAAAATATCATTCTGTAAAATTTTTCTAGCCTTATTTCAGTTGTGAAACATCTCAAAGTTGCGCATTTTCTATTTTTTGGGGTGTTTAATACAACATTTAATTCTTCACCACAATTTGATTATTGCAAGTAGTAAAACTCGCTGCAATCTGCTCATCAGCCAATGCGTGAAATACATAATATATTATAAAAACTACCCGTGTATATTCCCCGTTGCTGTCTCTATTAAAGGTATAATACATGATTTTTAAAGGTTATAGAACAGCACTCACACTTCGTCTGATCCAGTAAAACACCTGTGAAAAATTTGAGCTGAATCGGACATCTGAGTCACGAGGAAATAGCGAAAACCTGACTCAATTAATCTTATAAAACATAAAAAATGGTTTTGATCTTACCCCGAGATCAAAACTGTTTTCGGTCGTTGTTTTACTTATTTCTGGATAAATACAGCGTTTCAGGCGGAAATATTTTAACGATGTGTTTCTACCAGCACCATCTTCATACTGTGAAAGTTATACGTTAATCTGTGAACATGTCTGTTTGGGTATGTTACCAATCCTGTACTTACCTTTAAGAAGCGAACCCACGTGTTGCCGGAACCAGGGAAACTTGCAACGGCTACCATTGGCAGGGAACCAGGCTGCATCACCGATGTTACTACAACGATTATCTATGGCAGGAAAGTTGAAAACAAAAATGGTTTAAAGATTCTCATTGGAAAATGCCAATTTAGTTTTGAAACAATGATGCATTATCGGTCAATTTGAAATGTTTGTATAGGCTATGTCAATGATTCTTCAGGATTTACAATTTTCCAAATCTAAAGTGACACAAAATAATTATTGAGGCAAGTCCAGCTGCTTCATCCTGAGAAATTGAATTCCACGAAGCGCCCTCAAGATAATGAAATGCTGTTTATCGAAGGCTTAAAAACAGTAACAGTCATCTGTGAAATTTCACGTCCCATACGGTGTCCACTTTTTGAGAACAGTGAAACTGACGGCCACGGTATTTCTCAAGTCTTTTTACCGTCATTTTTAATCTTTAAAATATCAAAATTGTTTTTGGTCATTGGTTTTACTCTTTTCTTGATAAATGCAGCATTTTCAGGCAGAAATATTTTAACAGCATGTTTCTACCATCACCATCTTTAAAACCAGAAAGTTTTAGGTAAATCTGTGAAGATTTCTATTTCGGTATGTTACCGCAGTATGATAGTACCGTAATTTTCGGAATATAGACCGCCTGGATTATAAGCCGCACGGGCATTTTTCAGGGTAAAAATCAATGTATAAGCCGCGGCCAGTATTCCGAAAATTACGGTACCTCTTATAATTCGGTTGGGAACAAGAATTCTGGGCGTTGTGCAGTCGCAAGAGCCAGGTCTAGGCATTCTCTTGGAACAACCCCATGACATTAAAATGGCAAGAGCGAGGGGGATTTCATTATTAAGTCCTTGCAAATCCTATATGCTCCCTTTAAGTCCTGATGTTCTATATTATCATGTGTTGTTTATCCCTCAGTGCATTTGAATAGTGACGTCCGACGGACTGTCTCACTATTAAACGGAAAACCTCCCCTGTATCCACCTGCCCAACTGTCCAACTGACAGGCGAACGCTTATTAATGTCAGACTCTGCTATCGTTTCTTTTTGGCATTTATATGATGTTTTACAGTTTCCCCATCGTATCATACACTGTCATATAAAAATGCCATCTCTTCGGTCAAGGGTATTTGCTGAGATATGATCGCAATATATATTTATCAGGCTGTATGGGAGTGCATGGGCTCGCATAGGCCTATGCAGGTTTTTTTTTCATACACTGAAATTATTTTGCTGTTTGGAGTAAACTTGCAGATGTTTATAGTCTTGAAGGTGAAATCTCAGCCGTAGGCCATGCTTAAGTAATGCAGAATCCTAATCTATGCGGTATGGTGGTACGGTGACATGAGTATAGAGAGCGCGCACCAGGTGCCCACGGAGCGCCCGGGCCGGCCCATCGTATGCTCTGGGGCGAGTTTCAAGCAGGGACCAATTTCGTAGAGCTGCTAGCACAAAAAATTCGCTAAGCATGATTTCTGCCTTAATAAAAACAGTACAAGTAATAAACTGCTCATCAGCTGCTCATATCATTGGGCTGAAATTAGCGGAAATATGACCAATTGAAAGAGTACTCCTTAAAACAAATTTGCTAGGACAACATGCATAGTGGTCAATACACACATAATGTGTATGAAAGAAAGATGAAAATCGGGTTGTGAGGTTGGGTAATTCAGTCTTAGTTATCCCCCTCAATTTCAGTCCACTTTTGCTCAAATTCTACATGGTGATAGCCAAGACATGGCCGTATAACATAACCGAATCTTGAAGTGATTAACAGTTTAATCTTAACATAATGGGTCCCGACACACAGTGTTTCTGGGACACCCTGTAATATAGTGCATAATAGGCAACCTCCCACATAATACCAAGTCCACATACAGGCTGATTTTCACTGCCCGATTATATGGGACATGTAGCTGGGTAATTGAGACCGTTGTGAGAAGAGCTCTACACCTACTACAGTCCACTACATACAGCCACTAAATCAATGATTTAAATCGTACACGGTGTATAATCCAATATAAAATTGGGTCAGATTGGGACAGACGTCCCATATGGAATGCAATGTAATTACTAGATTTAACAATTTCAAATACTGTACTCTTAAAATTAAAAAAAAAAAATGTTTGTATAAAGAAGATGGATGATTTTCATTCGCAGATGTGATTCAAACAAGCATTTTGCACCAAGTTAAATCTGAATAGTGTCTGGTACAAAGACTTCTTTCATAGCACATGAACACCCAAGTTTGAATTTCCCAGACTAAAGACACTGTTGCTATATCACATGATGCGGTGCAAGCTTTTGCATAGCGATACCCATTTCTGAAATGGACTGGTTCCCATTTCACTAAACGCTTTGCGATCATCGATCGTTGCTTTGTGTAGCAATTTACCGTTTAGCGATGGATTTGCGATTAAGCGAGATCGCAAAGCGTTAGTGAAATCAGCCCCTGGGCTTTACCTTTAAAATGGTCTTCAATGATATATTACCCGTCATTAATTTGGTGGAGTCTTCAAAAGAGACCGGAGATAATAACTCAGCGGGACAAGCGGTAGAGGAGCTTATTGCAATCAATTTCCGGTTAGATTGTACAATTCCAATGACGCTAATTCGGTATTATATATTAATAACGATGGATCTATATCTCTTAAAGGTATAATATGTGATACTTTGGTTGCATACCGAAACAGACATTTTCACAGATTTACCTATAACTTACAGGGTATAAAGATGGTGATGCTAGAGTCATACCGTTAAAACAATTCAGCCTGAAATTATGTATTTTTCCATAAAACAGTAAAACCAGTGACCAAAATTATTTTTGATCTTTCAAAGATCAAAGATAAAAGAGAAATGACTTAAGAAATACTATGGCCGTTTTGCACTGTTTTTCTCAAAAAGTGGTCACCGTATGGGACTGAAATTTTCACAGATGACTGTTACTGTATCTGTCTTGATATGTTTGCCCATGAATCTGTATTTCTTTCACAAAAATCTAAGTATGATATTACCTTTAAAGGTACAGTACCGGATTGGTAACATACCGAAACAGAAATGTTCACAGATTTACGTATAACTTTCAGTATATGAAGGTGGTGCTGGTAGAAACATATACCGTTAAGATATTTCCGCCTGAAATGGTGTATTTATCCAGAATTTAGTCAAACAAAGACCGAAAACAGTTTCGATCTCGGGGTGAGATCTAATTCTGTATGTTTGATAAGAAACATTTAGTAGGTTTTTCGTTACTCGTGACTCAGATGTCCGATTGAGCTCAAATATTTCACAGGTGTGTTATGGGTGATGTACATGCTGGATAAGACAAAGTTTGAGTGCTGTTCTGTGACCTTTATCAATCATGTATTATACCTTTAAATTCAATCTGGGTGATTAGTGTTCCTATGCAGTCAAAATAGATTTATTGTTTTAATTATTGATGTCCCCAGGGCAATCCTCCGTTATATTCCCTATAATAAATAACTAGAATTATACCGAACTTATCACAATATCTAAATGTATAAATTGATAATTGGCTGCTAATTGTATAGTCAATCAATGTTTATTATTACTAGTCAAAATAATATGTGCTTCAAAATACCTGCACGTTCTACACAGATGCACTAAAAATGCAATGATTTTGGCATTCCAAGTGTAAATGTACTGTCATACTTTGGTAGCATACCGAAAAAGAAATCTGTACAGATTTACTTATAACCTACAGGGTATAAAGATGGTGATGGTAGAAACATACCGTTAAAATTGTTCCGCCCGAAATGCTGTATTTATCCAGATACGAGTAAAACCAATGACCAAGAGCAATGTTGATCTTTAAAAGATAAAAAAAAAACCTGTGAAAAGATTAAAAAAATATACCGTGGGCGGTTTTCACTGTTTTCTCAAAAAGTGGGCGGCGTATGGGACTGGAAATTTCACAGATGACTGTTACTGTATCTTCCTTAATAAAACCAAAGTATGATATTACCTTTAAACGAAATAACATATGCCTATGGACAGAAAGAGACATATTGGTAAGTGTATAATTGGTATAGAGTATTTGGTTAATAGTGTATAATGTCGATATGACCTTTAAGAAAAACAAAACCCAAGGATATCTAAACCAGCTTAAAAAACAACAACACTCAAACAAGCAAAAGGTCAAAACACCGTATACTCTTATGCAGTGTTCATTTTGATGAGTAAGGCAGACCATACTGAATACACGTAGGCCTATATTGCATGCAATGCATGGCCAATGCACGACGTTGATATCATTATAGGCCAATGTGCGGGTATTATAAAATACCGGTGCATAAGTACAATCGATAGTCTTAATTACAAGTATATTGGATTATGCGTAATGTGCTATATATACCAGCTTGAGGTTTGATATGCAAATTAAGAAACCGCAAAATGCAATTAATATGCAAGTGTTAATTAGCTCAACGTGATTGGTTTTGTATGTCCTATAGGTGGTAAGGTGATTGTGATGTAGATGGGTTTGTGTGATCTGACATTAAGTGTTTGTGCCGATCGAAGCGCGTCGCATTTAGTAACGGATCAGTGCGGCACATAGACCATTAGCACTACATGTACACGGTGCGTGCCAGTCTGCCATATAGCGGTATCCGCACCTATACGTATCTTAATCCGGACTGTTAACTTATCTTTCAGCCTCGCAAGTGCGTATACGTACGTATCATGCATATGCGTCAAATACACGTAATTTATAACACACCACGGCTTTATAACGCGTGCCTATGCAGAAGCCGGTCAAGAAGATCAACTTGAGGCATTTACGAAACGAGGCTTAGGCTCAGGCTCAGGCTCTGGCTCTGACATCCATATGCTGAAATTAAAGGTTGTGGTTTTTCACTTAAGCTGAAGCTCTGTTTTCCTTTTCAAACCAGAGAATCTACTTCCGAACCGCAGCCAAAAGCCTCTATTTTAATACCCGTTATTTCAGAATGGATTCACGAAATGGAACCGGAGCCCGAGCCTCCTTTTCGTAAACGCCCTTGAAGACCCATTGCAAAGACAGGACGCAGTCTTGTCTCAGACTCATCTGCTCTGGCAGCCATTGATTCATGCGGTAATAATCAACGAATAGTCTGGTGCCAGTCGAATACAATGTTGCTATAGTCCGGTGTACAACTTGTGTCCGGTTATTGGACCACCTGTTTTGAATGAAACAAGACGTTTGGTCTAACTGACGTGTGAGAGTCCCTTTAAAATGCATTGTACGAGAATGCACATCACATCCATCATTAATGTCATTATCTCTAACATGTTACGCATTTCTCGTGCCTTCCGTCCTTGATCGTCTTTTACCTTCAAATGATTATCATTTTAACATTGTTCACTCTTCCGCACCAATGCGCAAATGTAAATCCTCATAATAATAACGTTCTCTCATAAATTCTGAAACGTTCGCACGCGCCTCTTCTAAACAAAAAAAATATACGGGTCAAATTTCTATCAGATGACATGCCATCCTTATCCTACAGCGGAATTCGGCATCAGAAATAAAATTTTATTTCCATGGTTTTTTCCCATTAGGCTTTATACTCGTGCAACAATCGTAGACAATCATGTATAACCTCCGTTACAAGTCGCAAACGACTTGTATTAGTCAATTCAGAAATCGGTCGTTTGGATTGTTAATTTTAACCTGCTCTTTCAAAATGAAGCACAGTGTGTCACATTATTTCAACAAGTTATGGCCAATGGGAGACTTTTAGACGTTGGCTGCAGCAGACCGAAGTCTCTTTTTGTTAGCTCTGAGCATGCCATGCAATTATGAGCATGCATGAGTGTGCGCTATCAAGTTGAAGACCCAGCTCCAAAGTCTCCCATTCAAACCAACGTACCAGCGTACAGTGCCAAAAAATGCACCGTAGTTTCCCAAAGTCGTTTAAAGTTGGACATGTGCCACTCTTCTTATAAATATAGACATTCTTGTTTGACAAACCTTGCAAAAGACATTGTGCTGCTTACTCCATTTGGTTCCCGATGATCTTCATACTCCCATTGTATAATCATTTATCGGAAATTGGCAACATAATCAACCGTAAAATTGTCACAAAAATGAAATTTGCACTAAATGGTCGAGTACTCCCAATTAAAATACGAGTAAGGGCCTACATGGAATCGAGTACGGGCCAAGTACATTTATTTTCGAATACTTGTTATCGAGTGAGGGTCGAGTATTTGCATGAACTCGAGTTGTACTACAACTCGAGTACGAGTACTCCAAAATTATCACTCAAAGACAGAACCATCAACAACCTGCCATCGTCCTCTGAGTTTGTTGTCACCCGAAAGAGAAAAAATGAATAAGAGAAAAGCAAAAATTGGCAACACGATATGGAAGGAATTGGTTATTAACGTGGAGGGAGGTTCTAATTGTCGTGTAGGCCTGCTTGTACACGGTATATAGATCGACTATGGTAATGAATATCACAGAAGCAAACTTAGGTTTCATTTTATACCGCTTACGGGCAGTGAAGTTTAAACCCCACTCAATCCAACCCCCAATTTCCCTCCGCTTGACGAATCTCGAATTACCCATGAAAATCATGTCCGTGCATGCTTCATATGAAATATCTAGTTCTGTTAATCGTATAAGCCGCAGTCAGAAAAAAATCCGGTTTTTGAAAAGCGGTTATTGAGAGAGTAAAACCCGTTGATAGCAGTTAGGCTGCACTCTTTAAAGGTATATCATACTTTGGTTTTTATCAAAGAAATACAGATTCAGTGGCAAAAATATTAAGACAGATACAAATGTTTGTTTAGGCTATGTCAATGATTCTTCAGGATTTACAATTTTCCAAATCTAAAGTGACACAAAATAATTATTGAGGCAAGTCCAGCTGCTTCATCCTGAGAAATTGAATTCCACGAAGCGCCCTCAAGATAATGAAATGCTGTTTATCGAAGGCTTAAAAACAGTAACAGTCATCTGTGAAATTCCACGTCCCATACGGTGTCCACTTTTTGAGAAAACAGTGAAAAACGGCCACAGTATTTCTTAATTGTTTTCTCTTTTATTTTTGATCTTTTAAAAGATCAAAAAGATTTTCGGTCGTTGTTTTACTAATTTTTGGATAAATACACCACTTTTCAGGCGGAAAGATTTTAACGGTATGTTTTTACCACCACCATCTTTATACCCTGTAAGTTATACGTAAATCCGTGAACATTTCTGGTTTTGGTTCCTTACCAAAGTATGATACTACCTTTAAAGGTATAATACATGATTGGTAAAGGTCACAGAACAGCACTCACACTTTGTCCGATCCAACGCCATGTCACGAGAAAACATCGAAAACCTGACTAAATTTTTCATATAAAACATAAAGAATGGTTTTGATCTTACCCCGAGATCAAAACTGTTTTCGGTCTTTAATTTACTAATTTATGGATAAATACAGCATTTCAGGCGGACATACTTTAAGAGCACGTTTCTACCAGCACCATCTTCATATCCTGAAAGTCATACGTAAATCTGTGAACATTTCTGTTTGGGTATTATGTTTCCAATCCTGTACTGTATACCTTTAATGCCTAGCAATCACAGCTCTACATCTTTGCGTTTCGAGAAACTACTCGATGAATCGCTGTGACTCTGTCATCTTAGCGCCCGTCTGTATGGGACGCCGACTCCCATCAACCCCGGCGGAGCAATTGACGCTTTGAACCGGCAAACTTCACGTTTCTTGCCGAAGAGATTGCTTGCTCTTGAGAGGACCGCCCATCGCCTACCAGTATGCGGCATCTCTTAAGAGTAAGAATCTGGCTATAATAAAACCCGTCGCGGGTCTCACCGTTTCTGCCCGTATTGATTCTATAGGTCCTCTGTGGGAAGGATCGAACAACCCCGCTGGCCCTTTGCCATGAGATGCGATCAAAACAAACTCGCCGGCTCTTTAAGAACGAAGGGTGTGCGGTGTTCTTCTCCGCACTGTGAGCGGCCGGCCAGTCTGGTTTCCAACATTAATACCGTCTTCCGAATCGTCCGCAAAAAAAAAAGTTATGACACATTGAACTTTAAAAATAAACCCACAGATCCCTTTAAACTTCAAAGTGAAAACGTCTGCAGCAGCACCAGCACCAGCAGGGGCACCAGCAGCATCAACAACAATGTGGTGCCAACAGCAGCAGTAACAGCAATAACTGCACATGAGTATATAGTAACGGCAGCTATAGTATTGCAACAGCGGCAACAACAGCAATGAAAGAAGCAATAATTCAGTAATAGCAGCAGTTGTAGAAACGGCAGCAAAAACATCAACAGTAATAACAGCAGCAGCAAGCGGCAGCAGCAATAGCAATAGCAATAGCAGCAGCAGCAGCAGCAACATCAGCAGCAACATGCATCAGCAGCAGCAACAGCATGCAGCAACAAGAAAAGCAAGAGCAACAACAGTATATTGCAAAGTATTAAAGGTAGTATCATACCTTGGTAGCATATCGAAACAGAAATCTTCACATATTTACCTATAACTTACAGGGTATAAAGATAGTGCTTGTAGAAACATACCGTTCAAGCTTTTCTGCCTGAAATGCTGTACGTATTTCTCCAGAAAAAGAGTTACCAAAACAATTTTAATCTTCAAAAGATAAAAAATAACGGTGAACATTTTTAAAACTACCGTGGGCATTTTTCACTGTTTTCTCAAAAAAAGTGGGCACCGTATGGGACTGGAGATTTCACAGATGACAGTTGCTGTATCTTCCTTGATATTTTTGCCCATGAATCTGTATTTCTTTGACAAAAACCAAAGTATGATATTACCGTTAAAGAGACCTGAGAGATATGAGCTATCGAATGATTTGAACCCGTATACTTCGGTCTTTGAATCTCCAAACACTTTTCCCGTGTAAATAGTAAGGGTTATCCCGTTGCCTCGCCATACAAGCATGCAATTCCTATGCCATTATTATTCCTTTTCTTCCAACTACACGAGGCCACGCGCTGTGACCATCTGCTGACCTTGCTCAGAGGACGGAAGAGCAGAACGATGGAACGGGCTTCCTACAACTCAAGTACGGGTCGATTTATCGATGACAGCTGCAACCCTCATTAGCGAAATAAACAGACACAAGAACTCTCTCCTCTGAAAAATGAAAGGCTGTCCAATTAAAGGATAAACTGATCCTCCCTTTGTAATAAATACAATCTTCCTATTAGGGTCACACAATTAAATTAATTAACGCTCGCTAAAACTAGATCAAGTTTGGATTGCGTGCGTCGACCAAGAACATCGCATACACAACTGAAAAGAAAAAATCAATTTAGAAATAATTATAGCTGAAAAAGGGCGCACGATAATTGCTGATTTATGTAAACTAATCTCCGTCCGTTGAATATTAATATTGATCATTCACCTTTTCCCACCCAAATGTATCCACTGCCATCAGTTGTATCAAAAGTGGAAAGGGGAAACGATTTGTTGTAATGAGAAACGAAGTACCATGGCACACAGTGAATTTACAATTACTTCCCGACACGCGTTGGCACTGCATTTCCCATTCTTTTCATAGCTGGATTGGGTTTAATCGTGGAGAAATGTGCAACTCTCGAACAAGAAAATCCTCCTTTAATGAGCAGTATACGGAATTGGTACCATTATCCAAACAGAAATGTTCACATACTTAGTATAACTTTCAGGATATGAAGATGGTGCTGGTAGAAACATACGATTAGAGGCAAAGTACAGGATTGGTAACATACCCAAAAAGATTACAACAGATTTACGTACAACTTTCAGGGTATGAAGATGGTGCGTATAGAAACATACCGTTAAAATATTTCGGTCTGAAAAGGTTGTATTTATCCAAAAATTTGTCAAACAAAGACCAAAAACTGTTTTGATCTCGGGGTAAGATCAAAACCATTCTTGATGTTTTATAAGACAAATTGAGTCGGATTTTTGCTATCATTTTTGGTGACTCAGATATCCGATTGAGCTCAAATTGTCACAGGTTTATCATTTCATGTACATGCTGGATCAAACAAAGTGTGAGTGCATGCTGTTCTGTAACTTTCCAATCATGTATTATACCTTTAAAATTGTTAGCTTGTTTGGTTGTATGTCAAGCATTTTCCTTCCTGTTTTTATACGAGTCCTTATAAGTTATACAGATAATTTCAGTCGATATGTGCTATTTTTGAAACTCACACCAATGGTGTGACTTTCGCCCGACGTGTCTCATCAGTGTTGTCATGACAATGATATTTGCACCCGGTCCGTCTCTACATCAAAGCAACGCATTGATTGATCAAAGGTCAGAATGCAGGTACTAACTAGGTGTGACGTAAAGCACAACTAATTGATAATCGCTGTATTATGTACACGTGAGGAGGCCGGTATCAAAGATAGTATCTAGCATACCGAAACAGACATCTTCACAGATTTACCTATAACTTACAGGGTATGAAGATGGTTGTGGTAGAAACATACCGTTAAAATGTTTCTGCCTGAAATGGTGTATTTATCCAGAAATTAGTAAAACCATTGACCAACATTATTTTTGATCTTTTAAAGATCAAAAATAAAAGAGAAAAGACTTAAGAAATACAGTGGTTGTTCTTCACTGCTTTTCTCAAAAAGTGAGCACCGTGTGGAACTGACATTTTCACAGATGACTGTGACTGTATATTCCTTGATGTTTTTGTCCATGAATCTGTATTTCTTTTATAAAAACCAAAGTATGATACTACGAAATACTGTGGCCGTTTTTCACTGTTTTCTCAAACAGTGAGCAACGTATGGAACTGAAATTTTCACAGATGACTGTTACTGTATCTTCCTTAATATGTTTGCCCATGAATCTCCATTGCTTTGATAAAAACCAAAGTATGATATTACCTTTAAATCACAACCATGTCCTAAGTATCGTCTGCATTATGTGCTTAAGAAAAATGAACAAAAATCACTGTTTTATGGTCCTAGAAATCAGAAAAAATAAAAAAAAAACATTTAGGCTTGCCCTTCACCGACGTGGATGAGCACTGCGTACTCGGTGCTTGTGAATGCACACGAAATAATCATGACTGTGCTGGCTTAGTTGGGATTCGAACCCACGACCTCCTGGTTACTAGTGCAGATGTTTTGTTGCAGGTATTTTTAAAGCAATTTTGCATTATTTTCTATCTCCCGACCAAAATCATTAAAAATTAATCATTAATTTATGAAGTCAGTTATTCACTGCGTGTGAAAAAACACGATGATCTTACAAAATGAGGTTTAAACCAAAGTCGTCTATACGTCCGGAAACTGGACACACAAGGCACCGGCTATAATTATGAAGTTAACGCACACAAGATGTTGTCTCCTATTATATACGTGGCAATCAGGGATGACATTTTGTAATTTTTTTTTCATCGGTTGTCATGGAAACTCTGTCGCTTTATTTGCAGTCATCTGTCCTTGCCAAGGTCACGATGACGTCATTGCCCCTCCCCCACCCCACCGACGAAATCAATACGAAGCTAACGGGTTTTTAATTTATTTTCAAGGTGAGGCACGAGATTGAATATTGTGAAGGACAATATTAATATCCATATGTCCCCTGGAAAAAACAATGATCAACGAACACAAATTAATAACAGAAAAAGCATGCAGTTTCATTTGTCATAATTTATAATAGTACATACATTATTAATATGACTGCAGGGCTGCATGCTGCAGTCGTTATTGTCATTGTTCAAAATGATGATATTTGCTTATCTGTATGCTTTGTTGATTATTGATTGCAATAAATTGTAAACGTATACAATTTTGAAGGGAGAAACAATGCCTTCGAGGACAATAGGTTTAATATGACTGATTCTATTGTCTGTGTTGTTTTAGTTTAATTGAATGGTGAACAAAGACAAATTGACTGGAGCGGGAAATCAGTTTCCCTTGTTATTTTATTATTGTCGTTTAACAGTCGAATCCCGCACGTTCACGAGTCAGCCACGAGGATTAACGATATTTCACCACTTCATTAATAGGCATTTATTTTATTTTACAAACATTGACTGGTGGTTGGCAATGTATGCTTGGCATGGGCGGCCAAATGTTGCAAATCATTTCGTCTTCTTGACAGACGGCGTGACAAAATTCAATTTTTTTTGGCAAACTTTCCATAGCTGTACAAAATACATACCATCATTGCTTGTGTTGTTTCCATTACATTCAGCAACATGTTTCAATGTTTATGAAACGTTGCGTTACAAATTGTGGTTATTTTTTATACCTGGCTTTGACGGCTCGCCATAGTTATATTCAGCCATCTTGGTTGGCAAAAAACACAGCTAGCTGTGACGTTACAAAAGTAAGGTCTATTCATTTATAGGTCTATTATTTAGACATTCAGTTATTTGTTTTTAAAAGCTGGGGAACGAAGTAAAGAGACACGATCTCTTGCTGGAACTAACATTAAGATGTTATTATTCCGCAGGAAGAAAAACAAAATAAATCAAACTAAATCCGGTAGTCTCGATTTGTGATGATCTCACTGGGCAGACTACAGTATTATAATCTCGCATTATACAGTATATGGCAGGCTGGCCGTGCATGCCGTGTCGGTAGATTAACCTGATTTCCCCCCTTGCCAAGGTGTACTGTATAATTTTGTAATTGCAGCTACTTCCCTAGTGATTTAATTCCTGAGCACAGACAGTGATCGATGGGGGAGGGGAGGGGGGGAGGGGAGGGGGAGGAGAGGGGGAAATATTGCCCGTATTTTATGCTTGGTGTCGATCGGCCAGCATGGCCCGCAGGTGATGCGAAGTAGCGAGCACAGACGCATATGCTATTTAAAGGTAATATCATACTTTGGTTTTTATCAAAGAAATACAGATTCATGCGGGCCAAAAATATCAAGACAGATACAGTGACAGTCATCTGTGAAAATTGCAGTCCCATGCGGTGCCCACTTTTTGAGAAAACAGTGGAAAAACAGCTGACAGTATTTCTTAAGTTTTTTCTCTTTTATTTTTGATCTCTTAAAAGGTCAAAAAGATTTTCGGTCGTTGTTTTACTAATTTCTGGATAAATACACCATTTCAGACGGTACGTTTCTACTATCACCATCTTCATACCTTGTAAGTTATACGTAAATCTGTGAACATTTCTGTCTTTTTTTTTTTACCAAAGTATGATACTACCTTTAAGAGCAGGTTTTAATACGGTGTATAGTCCCTCCCAAACGCTAGGAGTAAAACACGCTCCTCTATACCCCAATCTCCTCTTGTCTTGTCAACCTAACTAACCTTCCTTCGCTGGCGGCATTTTTTACAAACAAGCAAACCATTACAAAGCTCTATTACACGATGAACTTTATTGACCCACCCATAGGTCTAGGTCTTTATAGTCATTCAGCCTGTTTTTGAACGGAAGAAAGGGTCAAATGTTAATACGTGCGATTACGCAGAAATGTATCATGACCATCATGTAGAGCAATTTTTGTTTATAAATATTCATGTTTGCGTAAAAGCATGAACCTTTTAACATTTAAAACATGCAGTAGTTTTGCTGATGATATGAGTTCCATCGAAGGCCGAGTAGAGGGAACATTGTTAGTTTAAGGGTTTTTTTAAGAGGGAAAGGTAAAACGTGGCAATTCATGCATGCAATGTATTCCCATGATGTATTCGCTTTTAACTTGTGCCTCACTGCATGTGATAGATGACGTAGTCGCTCTTGTTAGCATACCGAAACAGAAATGTTCACAGCTTTACCTACAACTGACAGGGTATGAAGATGGTGATGATATATCAACATTCCGATAAGATATTTCTGCCTGAAATACTGTAGTTATCCAGAAAAAGAGTAAAACCAGTGACCACAATTATTTTCGATCTTTTATAGATCCAAAATAAAAGAGAAAATACTTAAGAAATACCGTGGGCGTTTATTCACTGTTTTCTCAAAAGGTGGGCACCGTATGGGACTGAAATTTTCACAGATGACTGTTACTGTATCTGTCTTGATATTTATGCCCACGAATCTGTATCTTTGACAATAATAGTCTCCACCCCGCTCAACAAAATATCATGCTGCCATATGCCTAAATACTCATTTACATGGCGCTAATCCTTTTCTTCGTATTGCAATAGTTTATAAAGCAATATTTTAAATTTTAACATAATTATTTTAAACAGAAATTTGTCCAGTGCTATTTTATGGGCGGTAGACCAGCTAGCGGCCGCGTTGCTATGGGTTTATTTATACTGTACGCTCAGAGAAGAAAACCAAATAGCTCTCTATGTTTGGCCAGCACACTGAATGTGTTGACTTATGACCTTCTTGCGACCCCGATGGTTCTTCCGATGGGAAGAATTAATCCAGTTTGGTGTTTTCCTACAGAAATAATCCCCAGTCAACGATATGTAAAACTCAAACAGCCATAGCGCAGGCAGCTGCTTCGTCAATGTTAAATGCAGTCGATTATAGAGGAGATTTGCCTCCCTACGAAGCTAGGGATTAAATTGTCGAGGTTTTCCTCTTCTGTTGTGAGAGAGGGATGGAATTGAGATTTAATACATCAACTGTGGAAAGCTTCCCTCCTGTTCAGAATTACACAAACAGCTTAGCAGTAAATCAATATAGAGTTATAATGGCGGTCGGTATACTGTATGACACAGAGGGACAGTCAGACAGCTGCTATAAGAGGACAAACAGAATGGGTCAGATTAGTGGGCGGCTAGGGGGCGAGTCGGCTTGGGAGCGAGTCGGCTAGGGGTGAGCCTGGGAAGGGGCGAGTGGGTCAGGAAGCGAGTTGGCAAGGGGCGAGTCGGTCAGGTGGAGCAATTTGGCAAGGGGTGAGTTGGTAAGGGGCGAGTTGGCAAGGGGGCGATTTGGTAAGGGGCGAGTCGGTATGAGGCGAGTTGACCTGTTACCTTCATATCAATCCTACAAATACCTATATACGCACTTATACCAAACACCGCTAGGGTCGATTTAACCAAACTCATCATCGTAACTTACTATTAATCCGTACGGTGCATTGCAGCCCTATACGTATGATACGATTTGTAATATCCTTCGTATCTGAAGTTGCGATTTTTAAAGGTACAGTACGGGATTGTTAACATACCCAAACAGAAATGTTCACAGATTTACGTATCACATTCAGGGTATGAAGATGTTGGTGGTGGTAGAAACCTACCGTTAAAATATTTCCGCCTGAAATGGTGTATTTATCCAGACTTGAATTAGTCAAACAAAGATCAAAAACAGTTTTGATCTCGGGGTAAGATCAAAGCAATTCTTTATGTACGGTATTACGGTATGGTATTCAGGAGGTCGCCGATTCGAACTCCGCTCCAGTCAATTTTCCTTTGTTCACTTTTCAATTCTTTATGTATTATAAGATTAACTGAGTCAGGTTTCCATATGTTCTCGTGACTCAGATGTCCGATTGAGGTTTATCATTACATGTACATGTTGGATCAGACAAAGTGTGAGTGCTGTTCTGTGACCTTTACCGAATTGATGAAATTTACGTGATCATCCTCCAATCAATTACCGTAAAACTAATTGGATGATTTGTGAAATAAATATATGCAAGAAGGAGGATTATAGCCGTCATTGATTGGAGGATGATCACGTAAATTTCATCAATTCGGAGAATTTGTTACAAAAGTGACCCAAATCGAAGGATTAATTTCATATTTCGAATAACTGATGATGTAAGTCGTCAAAATGTGTAAATAGACGGAATGTCGTTTTCCGTAGCTTTTTGCTTTAACGGCCATCCATAGGCTTCAGTTTGACTTTCACGGTCAATAAACCGAAGCGGTGGAGCTGTCTGTTGATTCATCAGGCATTAAGGAGATCCGTTGGGGCGTAAGGTAAAGCAAGGAAATACTTTTTGGTGTATAATTATCGCCTTCTGCAGCCAGAATAAGAGAACATGACACAGCGCGCAGTTGCAATTTGGCTCGCTGTTAAGTGGCGTGTGATGCCGCGCTCCGTGCACAGCGTTATTGACCGCTGAAGCGCGGAGTAATTTCCATCGGAGTGATGAATCCCCCAGGTCCAATGGATATACGGCCGACTAGGATCGAGTCCATTTGGACCCATTATCGGATCTTAATTAATCTCCCCTATATTCCATTCTACCTAGATCTATAGAACCCATATCTGTAATCAAATTATAAAAAATAAAAACCTTTCTTTTTATTCAAATCTGTCTGCTCGGGCTCGCGTTCTCCAAAATGGTTGACAATTTGGCGCCTTGATTTTCAGACTAGCACCGGACTTGGTAAATATTGCGTGGGGGTATATCGTCAATATTTTAATAGAGAGTGCGCAGAGCAATTGACGTTCTCCTTAGTTTCTGCTTGGCGTGCAAACAAATATTATATTACTGCAGACGTATAGTCGACGCAGTAAGTATTGCTACGGTCAAAACTAAAGACTTCAGACCAGGCATTGAAAAACGTCCACGAAAATTGCTCAAGTGTAAACATCATTGATACAAGAACGAGTACTTGAACGTGAACACTGATCAAACAGTAGCATCCATGAACATTGAAGGCCACTGCGCCTTAGACACGCCCCATCGCAAATTACCACACGCTAACGTGGAGTCTTTCAACCAACCATTAGAAAACTCCATACATGCAGACTATAAGGCCATTTCCCACAATTTTTATAACCATGACTAAACTATACTCATGAATAGTAGTACTCATATACTTTTTATTTTTTTATTATTTTTTTTTATTAAACTATACTCGTTCTGAAACGGACCTCATTATACATCTCTTATTGGTGTATTGGCCTTTAAATTGCCATAGCCTATACCGTAATGTACACACAGAAAGATAGACCCATGTCACAACATGAGGCAGTGTATGTAAGTAAAAATGAGTTGGTTGACAAGGGAAACAATTTCATAGAGCTGCTTAAGCACCAAAATAATTGCTTAAGCACCAAAAACCTTGGTGAACAAAATCAGTAGGCCTATGCCTGCCAGAATTCCTTGTAAATGTTATGCTCAGCAAACAATGGCCGAATACAAGTCAAAAGCAGTAAACATCACATGAACATTTTGGTTGGTAATCCTGTTTGATCAAGAAAGACTGTTCATGCTTAAGCAAATTTTGTGCTTAAGCAGCTCTATAAAATTGGCCCCTGGATTGATTCTATGGGCCTTTACGAAATAAGGCTTGAGGCTAGGCTGGGGATTTATTTTGCTACTGCCATTTTGTGTCCTGAATGAAATGAAGGGCTTGAGATACATGGCGAAGCTGGAGCCTTTCTTCGGCTTCGTCGTGTGGCCAAATCCCTTTATTTCGTTTTGTGGGTCTCAGATGGTGGTAGCAAAATAAATACGAAGCCTAGCCTCAAGCCAGGTTTCGTTAAGGCCCTATGAGAGACTTTGGAGAATTACCGGTCTTCAAGTCAACAGCGCAGGCGCACGCACAACAGCGCAGGCGCAAAACAACGCGCGCATGCTCACATCAGATTGCGTGCGCGTGCGCTGTTGACTTGAAAACCGGTTCTCCAAAGTCTCCCATTGCTCGTACATAAACGGTATTTCCAAACCACTGATCGTTTTACTGTAAAAGCTATCATTTCATCAGGGCCCAATTTCTTGGAATCCGTTACCGTTAGCAATTTTGTTCGGCTACGTTAGCAGACTTTTTTGGTTACAGTTAGCGTATTGCACAGGAGAGTTTTCTTTTTGGTAACGGTATGTAAGCAAGGTTTTTCTGCAGAATGCATATAACAACGCGAAAGCCAAATAACATTATTCCGCCGATTTCAATATCTTTTTGTTTTCTTCAAATTTTGGAACAAAATCTGCTAACGGTTGAATCGAAGCTTAGCAACAATTATCTCCAGCACTATGTGACAGCAACAACTTGACTTACTCCTGGCCGAGTGGGCAAGAAGGACAGCTAGCCTGCCTTGCTCATATTAACTACAAACTGTGGACTAGTACAGCACAAACATCTCAAGTACCACGCGCCTGATTGCTCGGGCATGCCACTCGGCTGAAGTAGGGAAAGACAGCCCTTGTTGGAGCGCTCCAATGCAGCAATAACCTATCATTCAGCCTTCCCTTATACAGTCTGACCAGAGGACAGCACTACACGGGTGTACCTTCCACGTGTTCACCAATATATCAGTCAATAATACGACATCTGTTGCAACCTGGAAACCTGGAAACCTTGAAACCCGGAAACCTGGAAACCTCGAAACCAAGAAACAAAAATCAAGAAACCTCGAAACCAAGAAACCTCGAAACCAAGAAACTAGGAATCCAAGAAACCAAGAAACCAAGAAACCACGAAACCAAGAAACCAAGAAACCACGAAACTAAGAAACCAAGAAACCACAAAACCACAAAACCAAGAAACCAAGAAACCACGAAACCAAGAAACCAAGAAACCAAGAAACTAGGAATCCAAGAAACCAAGAAACTTCGAAACCAAGAAACCAAGAAACCACGAAACCTAGAAACCAAGAAACCAAGAAACAAAGAAACTACGAAACCAAGAAACCAAGAAACCAAGAAACCACAAAACCAAGAAACCAAACAACCACGAAACCAAGAAACCACGAAACCAAGAAACCAAGAAACCACGAAACCACGAAACCAAGTAACCACGAAACCAAGAAACCAAGAAACCAAGCAACCAAGAAACCAAGCAACCAAGAATACCAGAAGCCCAAGAAACTAATTCAGAAACCAAGAATACCAGAAACTAAGAAACCAAGAAACCAAGAAACCAGGAAACCACAAAACCAAGAAACCAAGAAACCAATTAGAAACCAAGAAACCAAGAAACCAAGAAACCAAGAAACCAAGAAAACCAGAAACCAAGAAACCAATTAGAAACCAAGAATACCAGAAACCAAGAAACCAAGCAACCAAGAATACCAGAAACCCAACAAACTAATTCAGAAACCAAGAATACCAGAAACTAAGAAACCAAGAAACCAATTAGAAACCAAAAAACCAAGAAACCGATTAGAAACCATGAAATAAACCAAGAATATTTGCCCAGTTAGGGCAACATGTCACCTAAAATGTTACCGAAATTGTTGACAGTGTACACTCTGTTTTACACAAGCGCAGAGAAGACATAACGTTCCATCTCACTTAAAAACAGAAGCAAACAGATCTGTTGATGCGATATGAAGAGCCATTATAGGCATTGACCGAGCTCGAGGTCTTTCCCACCGAACGATTCTCCGATATTTTACAGATGAGAAGAGAACACTTCCCTCCCAGCAAACCGGTCAACCTTATTCTTTTCAATTTCACGCCAAACGCATAGGATTGAAACGAACGAACTGACATCAATATATCTGTTTTTAAAAGATATTTTATTATGATATAGGACTGGTAGGGCCACACGTAAACAGGGGTGGATATATAGCTCATAATATAGAACACTGGACTCGCGTTCTACAGTAGACTAACTCCCAGTGATATCTTGATTAACTCTAGGGGCCAATTTCATGAAACTGTTAAGCACAACAATTTGCTAAGCATGACATTTCTATCTTAATAAAAACAGGGTTAACAACCAAATTTCCACGTTGTGTTGTGTATCACTTGTGATTGTTCTTTGGCTGTTGGTCGCTGACCATGAATATCAAATGGAATTTTCAATGGTGGTTTGTTTTATTGGGCGAGATATTTTTGTGCTAAGCAAATTTTTGTGCTTAACAGTTTGTTGAAATTGGCCCCAGGGCCGATTTCACAGAGCTACATGTACATACTTATAAGTATACACAATTTGCTTACATGTATATGTACAATACAGAATTTGTAACTTATACCAAACATAAATGTTCACAGATTTGCGTATTACATTCAGGATACGAAGATGCTGCTGGTAGAAACATATACAATATATCAGCCTGAAAGGGTGCATTTATCCAGAAATTAGTAAAACAAAGACCGAAAACAGTTTTCATTTCGGGGTAAGATCAAAACCATTCTTTATGTTTTATATGAACAATTAAATCGGGTTTTCGATATTTTGTTCGTGACTCAGATGTCCGATTGAGCTCAAATCTTCACAGGTTTATTTTTCCATGTACATGTTTGAGTTCTGTTCTGTGACCTTTACCAATCATGTATAATCTACCTTTAAGCGTGAAAAGTCTTTCTTAATCAAAAAGGATTACCAACCAAATTTCCATGTGATGTTTACTGCTTTTGACCTGTATTCAGGCAATGTTTACTGAGCATAACATTCACAATGAGTTTAGGCTGGCATAGTGATTTTACTCACGAAGGTTTTGGTGCTTAAGCAAATTTTGGTGCTTAAGCAGCTCTACGAAATTGGCCCCAGGTACAAACAAAATCCACCCTCTTGCATCCAATCCATTAGAAAAACCCAAACGTGGTTTGTTTGGCATCGCCACAATATATTATTATATATAGGAGAAATACATATACACTTCTTACTTAATATGGTACATTATGAAACATGCATGAGTGCGGTAGCCCATTTAATAATAGAACACTTGCACGAAACGCCGTATAATTTTCCCCCATATAAATCAATACTATTTTCATCTGCAGCGCTGCATGCCTGAAATTTAATTTCTGCTTCCACTAAGAAACAGCCCTGGGGCCTCTATCGCTCAGAACAGTTAGAATGTCCAACTTTGATGAGCGAAAAAAAAAATACGAAGATTGAATTGGGGTCGATTTTGTTTTGTCCCCGAAGAGACAATTCTCGTGCAAAGTCTGTACTTTGTTTTTTTTTAATACAGATTTCTATTCCTTATGATCTGTCTATCAAGCAGAGTGTACACTGTCAATTTCGGTCAC
The DNA here is from genome assembly GCA_963971285.1 of Astropecten irregularis. NCBI lineage: Eukaryota > Metazoa > Echinodermata > Asteroidea > Paxillosida > Astropectinidae > Astropecten > Astropecten irregularis. The sequence continues at coordinate 13,102,152 of OZ020247.1, forward strand.
ATTTCACGGTAACATTTCACGGTAACATGTTGTCCAGTTAGGGCAGCACACCTGGGCCCAATTTCACGGAATCCGTTACGGCCTATTTGTGTGCTTACGTGCACTGCTACGCGTGAAATCTATTTCATGGAATCCGTAAGCAAGACTCTTGGTTAGCGAAGAATTTCTTGGCTAACCGTGATCATTTTCTGCTAACGCACTGTCGTATGCATTCTGCACAAATTCCTTGCTTACCGTTACCCAAAAGGAAACTCTTCCCTGAAATACGCTAACAGTAACCAACATAATTCTGCTACCGTAAGCGAAGATTTGTTGCTTACGGTAACGGATTCCATGAAATTGGGCCCTGGGCAACACAACTTTGGGCCCTGTGTGTAACACTAGCAACATTTGGCCAACATGTTACCGAGATGTTGCTGCGACATGTTAACCAACTCGTTTTGCTCTGTGTACACTGACAACATTTTCAGCAACAACGTACCTGGGCAACATGTTTCCGAGATTGTTACCGAAAATGTCGACAGTGTACATACACTCTGCTTAATTTTCATGTCACTGTTGTTTCCACTCTTTTGTTGATTTTCCCATATTTGTTCCCTCTTCTTCCATATGCTTCCCGTTTCATTGTTATCTGTGTTTCTTTTCTGCGTCAAAAATATTTGGGAAACTGCCAATTGTTTTCCCAAGAAGGCACTGCCGAAGTAGACGCTGAAAGCATGCTTCGCATGCAGCCAATAAACAGGCAATATTTGTGCCTTGAAGGTGTATGTGGCTTTTAAGAAATGAAATCCATAAAGAAGTCATCACAATATTAAATGGTTCTCGCCTCGGATTTAGATATCGTCTTCTTCAACTCTGTAACCTGGGGTCGATTTCACGAAGCCCTACGATCGATCGCAACTCGAGTTACTATAAGGATAACTTATCGTAGGGCTGCGATGCCTCATAAGTCCTACGATTGATAGTAAGTTACGATGAGTTTGGTGAAATCGATCCCATAGACTGGGGTATAATTTCATGAAATCATCTTCACAAGGGATGAGGTTTGAATAGAATGCAGTGAACGTCGTTAGAATGTTGCCAAGAGTTACCGGGGTACCTTCTGAGGAACATCAACTATAATGATTGATATAATAGCCCCAGGCTTCTACGCCCGTAAGAAACAGAGGCTCAGGCTCAGACTCAGGCTCTGTCATCCATAATTATGCTGAAAATCTATGGGTTTTTCCTTGAACCTGAAACGTTTTCCTTTTCAAACCAGAGAATCTACTTCCGAATCGCAGCCAAAAGCCTCTATTTTGATACCCGTTATTTTAGAATGGATTCACGAAATGGAGCCTGAGCTTTCATTTCGTATAAAAACCCCGTAAAGAAAACTGCAATATTAAACTTATATCGAATCTGTTGAACCATCACCAAGAAGGCCTATTAATATTTTGTCCGATCCCGCGTTCGTCGTGTAGCACTAACTCAAGACACTTTGTGCCGAAATTGTTAGTCATTCCAGGAATAAAAATAGGCTGTCCACTTGCGTGAAATTCAATCATGCAAAATGCTGCGTTCTTCCTTTTTTGTGTGTAAATATATGCCTTGCGATATTTCATCAGTAAAAGGCTGCGTGCACGTGCGTGCATTCTGATGAGATAGCGAGTTGCCGCATATAAAGATAGACAGTTTGATAGATATCATTTGAATACATACACACCGATTGCTGGATAGATTTTTTTTGGTCAACTCGTCATAATTATGCCGACCTTGACGTATACAGCTTGCAATTTGTGCATTTTTTTTAAAGGGTGAGCTCACTATAATTGTATACGAGTCGGCATAGTAACGAGTCTAGTGGCGTAATGTACACGGATCTTGTCTTTGATGGCGATGTTTATTCATTCGTGTCGTCATGTTGCATCGCCATATTTATTTCGCTGTCGATTGTTAAATATCATAGTGCGAAAACTCCCAATTAACTTCATGACTTGGCTAGTATAATGTCAGCGCGTATATTACTGACAGGCAGCAGTATGTAGGCAGTTTCTGTCGTCCATATGCTGAAAATATAGGTTGTGGTTTTTTGTTCATCGAAGCTGGAGCTCTGTTTTCCTTTTCAAACCGTGCAGCGAATCTACTTCCGAACCGCAGCCAAAAGCCTCTATTTTGTTACCCGTAATTTCAGAATGAATTCACGAAATCGAGCTTGAGCCTGCCGAGCCTGAGCCTGAGCCTGAGCCTGATGAGCCAGAGCCCGATGAGCCTGAGCCTGAGCCTGAGCCTGAGCCTGAGCCTGAGCCTGAGCCTGAGCCTGAGCCTGATGAGCCCCATGAGCCTGAGCCTGAGCCTGAGCCTGCGCGCCTGAGCCTGAGCCTGCGCGCCTGAGCCTGCGCCTGCGCCTGAGCCTGAGCCTGAGCCTGTCTGTCTGGCGAAGGTAGGTCGAGCCTCGGTCTGGATCTCAAAGATATCCACACTCGCAGCGGGGTCAGGATTGGTCATTGCAATCAGGTCGTAGACCTGAGGCTTCGTGTACGATCGCAATATAATCCAGTACAAGTCCCCAACCTATAGGCGCCTTCGTCCGTGAAACGTACACTGTCTGTATATAGTTCAAACCCGTCGCAGTTCAGAAAGATTAGGTTGCTGCTCAATCCACAAAAACCTGACAACATAAGAGCATAATGTAGACTAAGCCAGGGAAACGGAATACCTTTACTGACAGCTTCCATGATGTCAGCGGAGCATTGGAGGCGTGTTGCCCGGGGACATCTCGGGGCCTTTTTGGGCGCAGCTGGCCGTCGAACAAACACCGACTTAGTGTGCACATGGAGATCCGAGATTCAATATACAGGAGGCGAATAGGAGGGACCGTGATCCGTCACCGTCTAGCAGCCTAAGATTGAATAACGAGAATAAACCGGTGGGTTAATGTCGCCATGCCGGCTGTGAGGTATATAATCAAGGACCATTTTTGATGGCTCAAGACAAGAAGACAATGTCAAGTGTTTGTTTTTTAATGGACCCCATCTTGTCTTGTCTTATCTTGCTTTACAGTGGTGCATCTAGGCTGCTATCAGGACGAGACAGAACGCACATTGAGAGTTCTCCGGGAAGGCTTCATTGCGGACGTCCGACGGATGACTCTGGCCATGTGTATACGGCACTGTTCCAAAAGGTACGGACTTAAATCCAACCTCCATTAACCCGATAATATACGGCAGGGGTCGATTTCACCAAACTCTTCGTAACTTACTATCAATCGTAGGACTTTTGATGCATTGAAGCCCTACATGGGATAGGCCCCTTACGATGGGTTATCCTTCGTAACTAGAAGTTACGATCGATCGTAGGGCTTCGTGAAATCCACCCCTTGATATAAGAAACGAGCAACATATAAGAAAGACGACGGTAGACAAGTAAAGACACGTTAAGGGTAACAAGTTTGTTTTTCTCATGTAGGTTTTTTTTTTAAATCCTTGGCATATAGATGGATTTGTGTGCGACACATGAACATTGTTGTTGCTCTTTTTGTTTTCATGGGGTGGATGGGGGTGGGGGTCAGACCTGGTTGCCAAGCAACCAACACTCCCAGCGGCTGCGTACGCAGGTGACAAATGCAGACATTACAGAGTTGCTGGCTTGCATCATTAATGGGGCAAGCTATTATACATTATCCGAGAAGACAGAGATACGGGTCTCGGTGGTACATACCGTTACCGAGCCGATCGAAGCTTTATACCGGTCGCATGCAGCCAATTCTGCCCCTGAGGCATTCCCTGCTGGCCGACTGACCCACAAACCACCGTCTTCACTTCTCACATTTTTACTGCATTGAAAATGATGTGTTGTCGTGGCAACCGGTACATCCCCATGATGGTATCAGTGAGGGTAGTAACGTTTGACTTACTAGTAAAAAAAACTGCAACTACAAAAAACCTCGTCATAACAAAAAAGCATTCATAATCCATAAGTCTCATCTGACCGGGGACCTGTTCTCGTGCATAATTCAAATCCCGTGAGATCTCGCGAGCCGAGTCCTGCATGAATACTAAATCTCTATCAAGTGCCGTTGCTAAAACGAGAACGTGTTAATGTCCACAGAGACAAGCCAGCTACATAATCTGTGTCAAAAGGCAATGACATGCTGCAGAGTTCATGTGGCCCACACACCCCCTAGGTATACCTACAAAGTCTTCCTTGGTATGGCAAAAAAAAAAAAAGACACGCAAAAGGGCGAAATGTCATCAAACAGATTCGCTGGCCGAAATCGGAGACTTTTGGAGAGTCGGTCTTGAGTCAACAGCGCACGCGCACGCACGCGCAATACAACGCGCGCATGCTTACAATTGCGCAAGCATGGTTTGCGCGTGCGCTGTGCGAAGACCGACACTCCAAAAGTCTCCCATTAGCACAACACCAATTTGGACAATAAGGCGAAGACCTGAAATTGTCCTACCTAACAAAAGCGTTCCAATTTGTTCACAAACACGACCTCAATATATAATATTACTTCACTTTGATGATCTTTTTTTTTTTTAAACCAAAAGTTTTCTGGCGTTTTGGAGAATAAAAAGTTGTTTGTCTCAGTATAACAGCCAAAAATAACCTTGTAAAGAACTCGAGCGGATATTACCATTCGTGAAAAAAGAACTTCAAATTACGTCCGTGCATTTTAGTTAATACACGGAGATCAATGTGTGCAGGCTGACCACGAACAATTTGTATTCTCTCAATTCCGCACGCTTGGTTTGCAAGTAGCCTTCTAGGATTTCATCCAAAGTCAACGCTGCCTTCTGGCGGCCATTTTAGACTTGGTAATTTGCTCATTCTCAAAAATAATCGATACTTTATGGTTATTACGTGAAAACTAGAACGATAATTCATGGAAGAAACATGGAGATTATTAGCATTCCACCAGGCAGTTGAATTTCAAAAAAATGCTAAAATGCCGACACAATTAAAAATGAATTAAAGATAATATCATTTGTTTTTTATCAAAGAAATGCAGATTTCAGTCCCATACGGTACCCGATTTTTGAGAAAATCGTGAAAAACGACCACACTATTTCTTAAGTCTTTTCTCTTTTATTTTTGATCTTTTCAAAGATCCAACAGATTTTCGGTCGTTGTTTTACTAATTTCTGGATAAATTTAGCATTTCAGGCGGAAACATTTTAATGGTATGTTTCTACCACCACCAGTTATACGTAAATCTGTGGACATTTCTGTTTTGGTTTCTTACCAAAGTATAATACTACAACTTTACCTTTAAAACGAGAAAAACAAAGAATGAATTTAATAGAGGAAATGGAATTCTCTGAAAGGAGAAAAAGAAATGGCGCATTCTACTTTAAATCTATTGGACGTCATCTTTGAAAGGGCAAATGGCCCCCCCCCCAAAAAAAAAAAATAATAATACAATTTTACCGAAGAATGAGATAGTTCATCAAATTACTTTCAATTCAAAATCGTTATAATATTTAGTAATGTTTGTGTCTGAGCCTAATTGTTATTTTTGTTGTGTGTACCACAAGGAATTAAGCATCGTTAAAGCGCCCCCAACGATCCAAAAACGTGGCGGCCATTTTTTGTTTTCTCAGTTTTGTTTAATCGATCGATCGGCAAAGATAATACGCGGTGAATATTACTATGTAAAAAGCAAACCCATTTTGATCACGGCAGATTCTACAGATCTAAAACGATAATGATTCATGATCGCCCCAAGGTTGTGCCGTTGATTGGGCCTATAATACCGGTGCACTTTTTGGTGAAGGATGATATGGTAACGAGGCTAGGAATCCTCCAGGGACCCCAGTGGAACATTCTGCCCGGCCAGCTCAATCAGCCAAAGCTCCCCCTAGCAAAATTCAATTTCGTCCGATTGGCAATTGGGAAATATTATTAAACGGACCCATTTACGCGGCGCGAAGCGTTGTCAAGCGAAATGGTTATTACGAGCACACATTTTTTTTGGGTAGTGTGGTTATCAATGTATTTTATGTTATGTTTAAAGGCAATTATCATACTTTGGTCTTTGTCAAAGAAATACAGATTCATGTGCAAAAATATCAAGGAAGATACAGTAACAGTTGTCTGTGAAAATATCAGTCCCATACGGTGCCCACTTTTTGAGAAAACAGTGAAAAACGGCCACGGTACATCTTAAGATTTTTCTGGGATTCGGCTCTAGGTCATGAATATTTATGAAGTATAGTAATATCTATCACCCCCATACACGTCTTGGTAAGCTATATGCAGTGCCGTATTGCGACATGAAGTGTCCCCCACGAGGTGGAACTAAAAATGAGAATCCCATTTTATAGGTCCCCAAAGGTGTCGCAATTCAATAGACCTTTTTAAAGCAACGTCACAGCCCGAGTTTTTTGGCCAAACAAGAGCCTTCAATGCCACGCATAAAAATAACCACAATTTGTACACAACGTTTCATAAACATTGAAAGATATTGATGAATGTCATGGAAACAACACAAGCAATGATGGTATGTATTTAGAAAGTTTACAAAAACTTTTAATTTGGTCAGTCGTCTTTCAAGAGGACGATATAATTTGCAACATTTTGGCCGCTCATGACAACCAAGAGCCAATATTTGTAAGCAAAAGAAAGGTCTAACCACAGCTTTATAGATAACTATGTACAACATAGCGCCCCCAATGGTTATGCACGTAGACGATAGCAAAATAACGACGCTCTCTTTCGTCTGCACTGTGCAGGGGCAGCTACTACGCTGGTGTCGAGTTCCACAGTGAGTGCTACTGTGGTAAGAGGATCTACCACAGTATGCCAGCCAATCAGAGCCTATGCAATGCCACCTGTGCGGGTAACTCATCTGAGACGTGTGGGGGCGCCCCATATCTTTCCATGTACCAGCTGCTCACAGATGACGACCGAGGCGGAGACCGGGGTAAGTAAATAAGCTACAATTAATTCCCCAATTTTGTTCACGTGATGGGGTAAACTTGTAAAGCTGCTGAGCGGTGATTGATATAATTGCTTATAGCCAGTTTGGGAGAACTCATACTCGAGCCTGGAGTGGATTTCACAAAGGTAGTCCTAACTTAGGACCAGTCTTAGCACTTAGGACTAGTCCTAAAGTTAGGACGAGTTACGCGTCCTGACTCAAGATTGGACTAGTCTTAGACCAAGACTATACACGCCGTGTCGTGCTACTGCCGTGCCGAACTTAAATCCAATGAGTGCAGCAATAGCACGGCAGTATCACGGCAGTAGCGCGGCAGTTGCGCTAAACGCCGAGCTTAATTGTAAGTGTCGCGCCACTGCCGTACCGAATACCGATAGCGCGGCAGACCCTGTCGAGCCAAAGAGCTTGCCGTGCCGAACTCAATGTGCCGAGCCAAATTCACGCTAAACGGTGTGCTATTCCCGTGCCAAACTTGAACATGTATTTTGAGTTCGGCACGGCAGTAGCACGGAGTACAGCCTAGGCCGTAGCGCTTTGTGAAATGGGCCCCAGGCCGTGTTGTTAGGCCCCTACCCCCAAACCCAACCCCTAGATTGAGACCCGTTTAGCTGGCTCCTGTGTAAACTTTACCGAGGTCTCTTGATGGTGGTTGGATGAGGGATGGGAACAGCTAATGGAAGATGTAGTTGCTCTAGTCCATACCCTTCTATACCTCTTAATAGTTTCCCTTTTAATGCAAGGGGATTTCATTGATCCGTCCCTCCTCGATGCACGGACTGGAGCACTTTAATATCTAAAAGCATGCAGACGATCAGAGCCAGGGCTATTATACATTTTGAGTGATTCGTCCTCGTCTATACGCCTTCATCAGATTTCCCAGGGGAACGAACGGCAGCATGCACGCCTATACCACGATCTCAGATTTTGCGCTCAGAAAGCTTCTTAAGAAAACAGTCCCTCCGCGCTCAAGAGTCTAAGTTTCACGAATCATAAAGAGATTACCTGTATGAACGTCACAGGGCGTATCGTATATTCCATCTTGATTAAGACTCGGATTCTCCGTGTTGGTTTCTTTTATTCTGTTTGGATAAGGAAAAAAAAATGTATAGGTCTGAGAAGCTATATGCATTTTATACTTGGCGAACCAATACAAACATTCATGTAACCATTGCATTTCCCAAAGGGTTGCGCTGCTGCATGGTATGATTATATGATGACGGCAAACATTATCACTGCGCTATAATGGGCGTTTATGAAACGGAGGCTAGCTCAGGCCCAGGCTCCAAATTTGTCATCCATAGGTTGTGGTTTTTCATTGAAGCTGAAGCTCTGTTTTCTTGTTCAAACCAGAGAATCTTCTTCAGAACCGTTGCACGCAAAGCCTCTATTTTGATACCCGTTATTTTAAAAAGGATTCATACAGTGTTGGAGTACTCGAACTCGAACTCGAGTAGCAATAAGTACTTGGCCCGTACTCGGTCATAAGTACTAAAAAAAAAACACGTACTCGGCCCGTACTCGTATTTTCGTACTCGGACTCGAAAGAAAGAAAATTCCGATTTTACATTGATTTTTCGATACTTAACTTATTAGAATAATGATGAACATATTGCGTTATCGACTCTATGCAGCACATTGTAGTATCCCTGGTGCACATTTTTGTATCGTCCTATTCTTATGGAACACTATACAAAAATACCAGTGAAATAATTTGCAACCTTCTTCCCATGGGCTGCATTTGCATTCATCACACGTGGCATATGTTCTAACTAACAAGGCGAAGAAAGATCGTATAATGTGGGGAAGAGGTTGTGCACATGTACACAAAGTACACGTGACATTCTCTTATTAAAAAAAATGTACTCAGAGTGTACTCGATGTCTTTGTACTCGAACTTGGCCCGTACTCGGACTCTGAAAAAATCGAACTCGTTTTTTTTTTGGCTCAGGACTCGATTAAAAAGTATTCAGACTTGGCCCGTACTCGGCACTGTGTGTTATACTCGGGAAAACTTGGTACTCGAATTTTGGTACTCGACTACAACACTGGATTCATGAAATGGAGCTGGAGCCTGAGACAGATTCTAAGCATCCGTTTCGTAAACGCCCTATGTCCCCTAACTGGCCCCTTCCGTGGCCCCCTCCCTCTCCTTGAAAAGAAGATACGATCGGAGTCGCACTTGTCTCTATTTCTCTGGAGGATTTAGACGGGATGATCTGCCGGTCTTGTCCCGTCTATTGACATTAGTCACACCGGTGAAATCTAGGGAGAGCTGCGCGGAAGACGTCTTAGAAAGAGTGGTTTAAAAATCGGCATAGTTGTTGGTTTTGTGCATTACTGTAATCAATCAGGACCCATGTAACTTTTGGTTTTATCCAATGGGACCCTTCATGCCACAAATCTGTCTGAAATGGCTTATAGGCCTTTTCACACGACGCTAAAAACCCTCTCAACCATTGATAATTACTCTCATGGTTGCGAAATCTTACAAAAGTGTCATCGTGTGAAAGGTCACCAATGCTTGAGAGTGACCGACGTCCCTGGTGAATCCTTGAGAGATTTTGACCGAGGTCTAGACCCATGAGAGAATTTCTCACTGGTTGAGAGTTTTTTTAGTAGTGTCGGGTGAAAAGGCCTGATGAAAACTGTGTGTCCCATCGGCACAATATACCAAAACACAGAACAGAACAAGAACATTGTAAAGCGTTTCTGTGACGCCCATATACAGCATTCCTGTATTGTAGAATTTCCGGCCAGTTTCTCCTAGCTTAAAACCCCTACGGATTTGAATTTTCAAAATCCTCTTGTTTCCATAACTTGGGCAGATTATTACCTCGAGATATTTGTTCTGTTTCGTGTATAACAACCAGACCCTTGCCTGTTGAACCTCGCCATGCAAATATTACTATAATACTAGTGGCCCAGACTCAATATTCGACCCGTGGCAATTTTGTCGGTAACCTATTTTTCCACTCTGGGAAAGAAAGAAAAAAAAAGAATCATAGGTTCTGTCCAAAAACTACGTCCAGGAGTTCTCTTTACAACTTCACCTCCCAAAGGCTTCCGTTTTAATTTCATGCATGGAATTTCTTGTCCCCCAAAGGGCCAGTGTTTTGCCTGAGACGAAACCCAGTCAGAAAAAAAGAAGAAGAAGAAGAAGAAGAAGAAGAGACTGAAACTCAACAACTTCTTCGAAGAAGTTGCTGATGTATAGAATCGTCTCGAATGCAAGAACCTTATCTCCTTGTTCATCGGGACCTGTTATCGCTTCCTCATTCAATTAATGACCGAGTGGGAAATGGTCTGCCTGATTAGAGATGTCCGTATAATTAAACTCCAAGCCATCAAGGAGATCAATAGTAGATGTTGGCGATAGATGCTGGGTGATATTTGGTCTGCGGACATCGGCCTCCCCGTCAAAGCCAGCAAAAGAAGCGTCAAGCGCCGCAGCTCCCCTATCTCGCTATAGGACTCCAGTGACTTGAGTTTTACAGATAATGGCTTGTAATTATAATTATAGACAAATGGAAATACATCAGATGGCCTTTTTTTCCATGAGTGAGATCGAAATTGAGATACGGACGGACGGACCAAAAGAGGAGCGATCCTAAGAGCGAAAAATTGTCTAGCCCCCCCCCCCCCCCCAAAAAAAAAGCAATAAAAAATAATCTGGAAAATACTGGATCTTTTCAGTTATTGCGTTGTGTATAGGATATAGGTGCATGTTTTCCTACTCCTAATACGACATACATGTTAGAAGAAGGGTCAAGCCCCCCACAATATTGGGTCGTCTAGCTCCCCCACCCCAAAAAAGGCTCTTCTAGGCAACCACCCCCCGCCCCCCCCCCCAAAAAAAAATAAAAATAAAAAACTGCTCTAGAGCCGCGCCTGTATCCATCACTCCCTAACCAAACACTCAACTAAACTCTGCTTAGTATGACAATTATCCTCCATAAGCAATTCCTTGTGTGAACTAAAGTAGCTCTTTAAGCGTACTCCCACAGCTCCTTGCACTCACGGGAAATTAACAAAAGTATATAGACTCAGTTATAGCTTTACCGTTATCAGACAAAAAACCTGCTTCCTGTACTTGTATAGTTTATCAAGACTCGAGAGACATAGATGCATAAACATTGATATACGATCTATGCCATTCTACTGGGATTCCACTCCATCCTATGTGTACTTAAATTTCCAACTCGCAAAGTCCTTCAGCTTGTCACTGAATAGCTGTCAAAGCCTCTCTCTATAGAATGTACATTATAGAGCCCCCGGGAACAATATTATTCAAATGAATGTGTGTATAAATACGTGTTTGCTGCCCTCTAGCGATGATACTTCTCGTTTATAAAAATATTCAGCACGCAGGATCATGAAAATCCAAACCGACAGTTTTAAAGGTAGTATCATACTGGTATTAAGAGACCAAAACAGAAATGTTCACAGATTTACGTATAACTTACAGGGTATGAAGATGATGCTAGTACAAACCTACCGTTGACATTTTTCCGCCTAAAATGGTGTATTTATCGATAAATTAGTGGAACAATGACCGAAAATCTTTTTGATCTTACAAAAGATCAAAAATAAAAGAGAAAAGACTTAAAAAATACTGTGGCTGTTTTTCACTGTTTTCTCAAAAGGTGGGCACCGTATGGGACTGAAATTGTCACAGATGACTGTTACTGTATTAGTCTTGATATTTTTGCCCATGAATCTGTAATTCTTTGACAAATACCAAAGTATGATTATAACCTTTAAGTGACAATCCTGTGAAACAAAATTACTGAGGAATTTGTTACCCCATTGCCTTGCAACTGCAGCGGGCGATGCGCTGCGAACGCTTTAGATTCTCAAAACTCTACGGAAGATTTTCTTCAAAGTCCCTGATACAACGACAGCCTTGTACGGAGTTCCACAAGTGCCATTCAACTTATCCGGCTAACCACATAAGTTATCTCGCCAAGTCGACTTATTAAACCTTAAAGGTCGACTTATCGAGATACTTTATTCGTACAAGAAGACTTAGTCAGAACTAAAAAGTGGGCTTCTGATCAATTTTCTTGACAAGACGACTTACTGAAAGTCAACTTGTCCAGATAGTTTACCTTGTAAAGACGAAAGTTAATAAAACGGAAGTTATTTTATCGGGATAAGACAACTTTTTAGATGCACTTCGTTGACTTGGCCAGATAAATTATCAGGATTAGTCGAATTCTCGTTTTCGCTAAAAGTCGTCAAGATGACTTTTACCACTCCAAAAGTTTACTAGGCGAGATAAATTGTATGGTTATCTGGATAACTGGAATGGCATTCATTGAGCTCCGTAGCCTTGTCTAAAATTTCACGATCTGAATAATGTCGCGCGGGAAACCTTTAGATGGAGACGGTCGCATTAATTGTATAGCGATGAGCGAGAACATATTAACGGGCTCAGACTTTCTGGGGTCTCCGACTGTGTACTCAAGCCCACCACGACTGAAATATCCAGCCAGGCTATACACTGGGCCTCCTTAACCAATACAGCGCCTTGCAGTGCGCCAGCCACAAGTCGTTAAAAGCCATTACCTACCCGAATGACTGAGCCAACTCCATTTTTATTGACCGCGTGAAATGTTTTTAAGAGATATCTGAAATGCCAACACCCAAGTAAACATGGAATGCATATTCCTCTGTCATAATAGTATAAGGAAGGTACAGCTATTAAGTCGCATAGTTGGAAATGCGTCTTGGTATAGGTATCGGCTGGAGCGACCCAGCATTCTTTAAGAAAGGTCACCTCGTTAAACTTATGTACGGTGTATTCGAAAAGACAACCACCAAGTTCCAAGTTCACTCGTGAATTTTACACTACACTAATCTTTCTTATGTGGATCTGTTTGCGGAAACACCACATAAGAATCTTTCGTACTTTCGCACTTCTTATTTTGTCGCACCCAAGTTCGCCGTAAGGTCTCAACGTTTCGACTAGCCTGCTGCAGCTAGGGCCTTTCTCAAAGCTCGGCTCCGGCTCAGGCTCCGGCTCAGGCTCCGGCTCCGGCTCCATTTCGTGAATCCATTTCAAAATTACAAGTATCAAAATAGAGACTTTGGGCAGCGGTTCCTGAAGTAGATTCTCTGGTTTGAAAAAGAAAACAGAGCTTCAGATTCAATGAAAAACCACAACCTATATTTTCAGTATATGGATGACAGAGACGAAGCCGGAGCCTGAGCCAGAGCCGAGCTTTGAGAAAGGCCCCTAGTCATCACGATATTTCTCCTATTCGCGTAACTTCGTGCGAGCTCTTTTCTATTTTAGTATCATGGAATGACCGAACACTATTCCCTTGTACAACCTCAAAGTTTTGTAATGAATGAAAGCGAGGCAGCGACCTCTTCTTTCATCCGATGGCGTTACAATGAACTCTTGTATGACACTGAAATGCATTAAACATTAAGACTTGAAGTGCTTACCGCGTGGAAACACGAGACCCCGGCTGTATAATTGGTGCGAGCGTTGCACCATTGCACGCTAAACGCATTTTGAGTTGCCCCCATGAATAAACCATACTGACTAAACAGGGCTCGTATTGAAATCCGTGTATAAACTTTTCCATGGAGTGAAGAGGGTTGAACAACCCAGCCCAAATACTCAAACCAAGCAAAGAGACACTCTGTACTTCAAATGGTGAAGAAAAAAATACACAACTCCACTTATCAGGCCAAACATTGGTGAGAGTGTTTTTCAGACTTTCAGAAATCTTTTCCGGTTTAGCTTGTTTCGTCTTGCTTTTGGTTAACACGAGAGAAACGGATACACACTATACGCATGTAGGATGTTGCCTTCGTATCATTTACGTGTATAAGAGGCACTCTGCCGTCTAAGTAGGGGGAATGATTTGTGAAAATGTCCCTTGTCGCAATAATGATACAGTATAGTTGTATAATATACTGCGAGTTGTTGGGCGGGTTTTGCGAGTAGATAAAATACACACGAGGGACAACACTGCCTGTTTTTGTTCAACCACGGGAATCGTACTATGATGTATTTTGCTTTGAAATCTTCGAGAGGAGTATGTGTATGTTTTCAATATCTGCAGTGATTTTCGCCTGACCTCCCCCCCCCACCTGTCTTGTACCAATATCAAATTCCTTAGTATCATGCAGCTGTATAATCTAAACATAATAGATGTTCTCTGTAATTGACTTTTCCGAAATGGCATGTTAGACGAAAACCAAAGGGGGATTTTAAGGGGCACGCGAATGATTTTGCGAAGGACGCGAAACTCGAAAATTGGCCATGTCCAGGGGTTGATTTCACGAAGCCCCACGATAGAGCGTAACTCTAGTTGCGAAGGATATTAACCCATCGTATCCTACGTAGGGCTGCAATGCCAATGCATCATAAGTCCTACGATTGAGAGTAAGCTACGTCGAGTGGGTGAAATCGACCACAGCAGTCGCATTTTATGCTGGACAATATCGCCCTACCTTCGCGGTTTTTTGGGGAAGCGTCGTCGGCGTCGGTTTTTTGTTTTGTTCGGCGGGAATTTTAAGAAAGTTTGAAATTGCATGCGAACGTTTCCCGCTTCCCGGGTCGTGTTTGAGTCGTGATTTGTTCTCCAAAATATCTTCAAAGCTTTGTCACGTGCGTAGGATCTACTCAAGACATGTGCGATGTTCGCAAAATTCTCATAAATCTTGCGTTGTTCGCATTATTTTAAATAATTAAGTTAAATACATTTGTATTTTTTTTTATAAAATTCAAAATGTCTATCATTGTTTGTGCTAACAAAAAAATTGTACATAAAAAAGCAGGTATTTTAGACCCATAATTTAGCACCCCACTTTTCGCGACGTCTTGCTACGTCACCGGCAGAACGCCACGCATATACAAGTCGCAAACACACCGACCTCGCGTTTTTGCTCAAATCCAAAAGCAAAATCCAATATACAATGCGCGAGCCATGAGCTATACTGTGATGAGAGCCTACTTGTTCTGTCGGTGATGTCAAACGCATTGTTGCGTGCATCGGTTCTGGTTTTTTTTTGCGTATGTTGACTGCGTGTAGTTATCCGTGGTATACAATATTTGCACATACGTTGCGAGAACTTCGCACAAAATGCGCAATTATCATGTGCACGTTCGCAATCGCGTGCTCCGTGTGAATTCCCGCTTTAACGTGAAGTAAAAAAAAATTCCATTAAAAAAATCGTCGTTTTTAACTGATTGTATATAAAGTCCAAAGTAAACGCATCGATCGTCACACCGCATGAAGATTACTTCTCGGCGTTTTTCAAAGGAAACTATAATTACGGTTGTAACTTTTAAACCACGAAGCAAGGATTTGATAGGATTTCCAGACAGATTCCTCTCCTATCCATGCATAATTCACACAGGATTATGATGTGGCCATAGATAATAATATTTTCCTCTGCACGCCACCGCTCGGTTCACAAAATAATGTCAGCGAATATGCAATTCTATTTCTCCTTTAAATACCTCTGACGTCAGTGACGTTCCAGATGACGTGACCGATAAAGAAAGCGCGGAAGTGTAGATCTGATTTCTGATTTTTTTTTGCGACGTTGCTTCGCTTGCTAGCGATGCTACCTTAGATATGTACCAAATTTTATAGGCCTTCATGATGCAGAATGTTGGTCTGAAATGAACGACCTGGTATGAACTCAGCGATGGATATTTGTTTCACTTTAAGTTAAAGCCCCAAGATCCCGACCTAGACGCAGGCAAAGGTATATATGTATATATATATATATATATATTTATTTCCC
Organism: Astropecten irregularis; assembly: GCA_963971285.1. Lineage (NCBI taxonomy): Eukaryota > Metazoa > Echinodermata > Asteroidea > Paxillosida > Astropectinidae > Astropecten > Astropecten irregularis. The sequence continues at coordinate 13,117,852 of OZ020247.1, forward strand.
TAAGCCAGTTCATTTTACCTCCTTAATCCGTTTCCCAACTATCCTAAAAGCATATAGCGCCTTGGGTAGAGGCTAGCAAAGGGGATTGGGCCTCATATTGGATTACCCGCTGCACTGTCACACCTTAGTAAAGTGACACGCTGATGTGGCGCCTCCTTATTATCCAGTGGCCGTTTCTCAAGTCTTGAAGAAGACCAAAATGAGGACATTCAATACTCGATGGTGTTTGAAGTTGTTACGTATCGAGGCCAGGCGATATCCCAAGACATACGAACGCATCTCCTTAGAAACTCGACGTGTTTATTCCCGCGCTGTTTAGTGCTGTTATATTATTACGTGCCAGCAGATAAAGGTTATTAAAGGTTTACTGTAATCAAAACTTAGTAAACGTTTTACAGTAAACCTTTAAAGGTTTACTGTAAACTTTTAAAGGTTTACTGTAACCAAACTCAGTAAACGTTTTTCAGTAAAGGTTTACTGAAATCAAAACTCAGTAAACGTTTTTCAGTATACCTTTGAAGGTTTACTGTAATCAAACTCAGTAAACGTTTTACAGTAAGCCTTTAAAGGTTTACTGTAATCAAACTTAGTGAGTGTTTTACAGTAAACCTTTAAAGGTTTACTGTTATCAAAACTCAGAAAACGTTTTACAGTTAACATTTAAAGGTTTACTGTAATCAAAACTCAGAAAACGTTTTACAGTAAACATTTAAAGGTTTACTGTAATCCAACTCAGTAAACGTTTTACAGTAAACTACCTTTAAAGGTTTACTGTAATCAAACTCAGTAAACGTTTTACAAACCTTTAAAGGTTTACTGTAATCAAAACTCAGAAAACGTTTTACAGTAAACCTTTAAATGTTTACTGTTATCAAAATTCACAATGAAGTAAATCCATCTGTATTGTTATAAAACTCAACCTGTCTATCATTGTTTGTGCCAAAAAGTATTGTCTATAGAAGAGGGAAGTATTTTAGACCCATGATGTATCACCCCACTTTTCGCGACGAAAAAACTTGCCACGTCACATGCAGAATGCCATGCAGTATACTGTGGTGCGAGCCTATACTAGTTCTGTAGGTGACGTCACACGCATTGTTGTGTGGATCGGTTCCAAGGGGGGATTTTGTTGGGGGCTGGGCATGCATACATGTACTGATTTTTAATTTGGGGGGTCAAAATTAAGCACTTCAATAAAAATATACATTTATATAGTAATTAATTCTGTATTATAAGCAATAATTGTAAAACACTTTCATCCCTTTCCCAAAATTTGATTATACTAAACCTATTTCAGACCTCTAAGTTTGCCATTGCAAGTTACTGTAATGCATGTGTGTGGTGATAATAGACTCGTCCCACAGCACACTTAACGCGCTATACAACTCAAGCTGTTTTTGTCATCACAGGGCAACAGGGCAGTGAGGCTGAACCACAGTGACATCCACAATTAGACCACGATGGTTTGAGGCACTGAGGGGCGTTCATTCCTAAACAATTCAAAAACCTGGGGCCAATTTCACAGAGCTGCTGAAGCAAAAAAACTGCTTAAGCATGAAACATCTTCCTTGATCAAACAGGATTATACCAAACAAATTTTCATGTGATCTTGACTACTTTTGACATGTATTTGGCCATTGTTCGCTGAGCATAACATTCACAGGAGGTTTTGGCTGGCAAACTGATTTTATTTTCCAAGGTTTCTTGTGCAAAAGAAAAATTGTGGCGCTAAAGCAGCTCTATGAAATACACGGGTTTACACGATCGGCGGCCATCTTAGCTTTTCATCGCAACTTCAAAACGAGGCACTTTCACGCATGCGCGGAAGTGTAATTGCCCCTGATAACTATGAGGGTCACGTGACCGCCACGCACTAAACAGAAGAGGGCGCCCCTTATTGGTTTGAAACTGTGGATAGCATATCAAGTGGATAGCATTTATTATCAAATTTAATATCAAATTGATTTCGATCCCGTCGGTAGAATGTTTGGAATTATTCAGAGCAACTGAGACAACTAGTACGTAATTATGTAAACAACATGTGCGTTCGCGTATCTAGTTCTTCTTTTTTGTCAAGCACCAAGAACTTTAAAGGAAATATACTTTTTTTGTCCAAGAAATGCAGATTCATGGGCAAAAACATCAAGGAAGATACAGTAACAGTCATCTGTGAAAATTTAAGTACCATACGGTGCCATTAGAAAACAGTGAAAAACGCCCACGGTATTTTAAAAATATTTTCCCTATTATTGTTTTTATCTTTAAACGATCAACAATGCTTTAAGTTGGTCATTGGTTTCTCTCCTTTATGTTTAAATGCAGCATTTCAGGCAGAATAATTTTACTGGAATGTTTCTACCATCACCATCTTTTTTATCCTGTACGTTATGGGTAAATCTGTGAAAATGTCTGTTTCGGTATGATACCTATAAGGACCTTAAAGGTAATATCATACTTTGGTTTTTATCAAAGAAATGCAGATTCATTGTCAGAAATATCAAGACAAATACAGTAACAGTCATATGTGAAAATTTCAGTCCCATACGGTGCCCACTTTTCGAGAAAACAGTGAAAAAAAGCCATATTATTTCTTAAATCTTTTCTCTTTTAAAAACAGCCACATTATTTCTTAAATCTTTTCTCTTTTAAAAACAGCCACATTATTTCTTAAATCTTTTCTCTTTTATTTTTGATCTTTTAAAAGAGCAAAAAGATTTTCGGTCGTTGTTTAAATTTTTGGATAAATACACAATTTCAGGCGGAAAATGTTTAAAGGTCTACTACCACCTTTTTTTATACCCTGTAAGTTATACGTAAATCTGTGAACATTTCTGTTTTGGTTTCTTACCAAAGTATGATACTACCTTTAAGCAATTTCATGCTTTTCAGTGGAGGGTTTAGCTTACAAAAATGATAAAACCAAACATTTATTCGTTTTGTTGATGTTCAATTTTGCATGCCTAAAGGTGAAGTCCATTAAGGCAGTGTTATATCAAGCTCGGTATGTCCCATAGCTCCGATAACTTACTGAACTCAGTACATAATGTGAAATCGACCCTCAATTGTGCACAGGTTGTCCCGTACGGGTGATGATACTGAAATGGATTCATTGCTTGATTGAGTTTCCTTTTTCCCCTTCGATGTGTAACTTGAACAATGGGAAACTGGCACCCTTATATGACCGATCGATATGAAACATGCCCTGGCCAAAATGGCTTGCGGAAAGGTGCCTTGTGTAACGACATCTGGCGAGGTGCGAAATTAATATGAAGTTTCGACACTTCCCATGATCGCATAACAAGCTCTCTATAGGCAGGTGACTAGGAGTCAAGTCCGATCAATCTATATAACTACTGCCGTGCATGTACCGATCGAGACCGGCCGGGGACCGGATTCCAGCTCGGTGCCCGACCTCGTGAATTATATATGACTCGTTATAACAGCATTGACCGAAGTCTATAGACATAACGACTATAATGGGGATTTATACAGTGTATACCAATAGGGAAAAGGCGTTGGTGTGCTTTTCCTATTATTTTCGACCTGCTAACTGGTCTCGGGCCGGTTGGTTTAGTGTGATTCAGGACCCAGCGGGGGTAATTTCCACACAAAAAGACGGTGGAATTTGTTTGAGCGGGCAGTAATGGGAATCTTGGCTGCTTGTGTCCCTGAGGAAGCCACTTTGCACTGATTGTTCACTTCACTGCGCCCAAGGGAGTCAGGGGCCGTGTGCGAGGAATGGTGGTCTTTGTTTGAAGCTAAAAGTGCACATTATAAATCCACATTTATATTACTGCATATAATATAAGGCTTGTATGCTATGATTGGTAAAACACGTAACTGTACCTATGGATGCGTTCATTGTACTTTTAGTAATTAGTGAAAGATCTAGAAAAGAAAATCATGAGTTGAACCAAAACAATGAATATGAAAAACTGCTATACGCAGTAATTGTATTACATAGATCTTTGCATGTCTCAATTACATTAAAGGTAGTGTCATACTTTGGTAGCATACCGAAACAGAAATCTACACAGATTTACCTATACCTTACAAGGTATAAAGATGATGATGGTAAAAAAACATAACGTTAATTTGTTTCAGCCTGAAATGCTGTATTTATCAAACCAATGACTACAAACAATTTTGATCTTTTAAAGATTAAAAAAAAGGAAGAGTGAAAACACTTAAGAAATACAGTGTGCATTTTCACTGTGTTCTCAAAACGTGGGCACCGTATGGGACTGAACATTTCACAGATGACTGTTACTGTCTCTTTTCGCCCATGAATCTGTATTTCTTTGACAAAAACCAGAGTATGATATTACCTTTAAGCAAATAACAGATAGATTGAAAATGTTCCAAATTATGACTGAATGCGATGAACACTCTGAACAGGTTCGTCCCAATAAAAAAACCCTTTTGAAGAAACTACAACCAGAGTGAGATTTTGTGAAAATGATATGTCTAAAAGCTAGAGAGGTCATTCCAATGTAAAATCCCATGTTGATACAGCATTAGATTATAGCGAGATTGATACGTCAAAGATTGGAAAATGGGAGAGTAAAAACACCCTAGGACCAGCTGAGCCTGCCGGTATCTTAAGATTTATATCAAATTACCACACCATTAATGCCCAGATATACAGCAATACGATACGTAAAGCAAGTACATAGATGTATAATGTTCAGAAACTCTAGTGTTCTTCACAGCCCTAATTGTAGCCGCGCCGGATAAAAAATATAGATCACGTGAACGGATGTTGTGCGAGAATTGAAGGATTTTGATTTGTGTTTTCTTCTTCTTCCGGATAAAAATAGTATATCTTTATCCCTCGGGACGCAGGTGTAATGGTCTAAGCTAACAGAGATTCAAGTATGGACTTGTTGTGTATTATGAATAATGTTACAGAAATGTATCATTCGTTTTGAGAATCATTCTTTAGAGAGTGTGGTTATGTGCAACAATTCTCCCCTTGAGTGTGTGGTTGTCTGGGGATGATGGTTTTAAAAGTAATATCATGCTTTGGTTTTTTATGAAAGAAATGCAGATTCATGGGCAAAATTATTAAGGAAGATACAGTAACAGTCATCTGTGAAAGTTACAGTCCCATACGGTGCCCACTTTTCGAGAAACAGTGAAAAACACCCATCATTTGTTAAATCTTTTAATTGTTATTCTTTATCTTTCGAAGATCAACATTGTTTTTGGTCATTGTTTTTTTACTCTTTTCTGGATAAATACAGCATTTCAGACACAACAATTTGAACGGTATGTTTCTACCATCGCCATCTTTAAACTCTGTAAGTTATAAGTAAATCTGTCGAGGATTTCTGTTTCGGTAGGCTACCAAAGTATGATAGGCATATGCCTTTAAAGTCATCGACCACGCGATGGTTTATCTAAAAATGCAATCGCAGCGTTTTGACAAATTTTGTTATTTTCTCGTATGCAGCTCGTTCGAGGTTTCGATAAAAATACATCAATAAACAATTCTATAAATACTCTTCCTCAATAAAACAGCAAATAAATCGAAAATATGTCACGCAACGTGGCTATATTACGTCTGGAAAGTTTAAGGCGATCATAGATCATCCCTCAGTTTTATGTGAATCGGATATTCATAATGATCGGGCATCAGTGTTTTATATTATTAGCGTGGTATGAATGTTGGTTATAATTGGTTCAGACAGTGTATCTCGTATATAAACGTGCATGCTGTCCGTGTTGTTAACGGGTTGTCCGCGCGACTGAAGGTTAATGATTGCAGCTAGGTGTAGCTGTCCTCGGGATGATCACTAATGAGGCTGGTGAAGAAGACTATCAACTACCCCATGCATCGTACCATTTTACCCTACATGTTATTCCCTATCACCTTAAAGTTAGTATCATACTTTGGTTTTTATCAAAGAAATACAGATTCATGGGCAAAAATATCAAGGAAGATATAGTCAAAATCATCTGTGAAAATTTCAGTCCCATACTGTGCTCACTTTTGGAGAAAACATGAAAAACGGCCACAGTATTTTTCTCTTTCAGTCTTTTCTCTTTTATTTTTGATCTTCTGAAAGATCAAAAAGATTTTCGGTCGTTGTTTCACGACTGGATGAATACACCATTTCAGGCGGAAATTTTTTTTAACGGTATGTTTCTACCATCACCATCTTCATACACTGTAATTATACGTAAATCTGTGAACATTTTTGTTTTGGTTTCTTACCAAAGTATGATACTACCTTTAAGCATTTTAATCCAAAGTCCCCCTTTTGTTTTTAATTTCGAATTACATGTAATATCTTGATTCGATTTAGGGTAGAACGTGGATTCTCGACCGCCGTGTGTGGCTTTTCTCAGCCTTTAAAGGTATTATTTCATGATTGCTAAAGGTCACAGAACAGCACTCACACTTTGTAAGATTCGACATGTAAATGAAACAATAAACCTGTAAAAAAATTGAGCTCAATCGGACATCTGAGTCACGAGAAAAAAACAACAACCATAAACCGACATAAAGAATGGTTTTGATCTTACCTCGAGATCAAAACTGTTTACGGTTTTTGTTTACTAATTTCTGGATAAATACGTAAATCTGTGAACATTAAGTCACCAATCCTGTAGTTTAGTCTTAATTAACAAACTTTGGATTTGAAATGTTTCCATGAAGGGTTTTTCTTTTCTGTTTGGATGAATAATGAAGTAGTCTGCGCATTATTCAATATCTTGGTAGGAATTATTCATGGTACAACAGGTACATGTGTCGAGCGCGTCGCGGAGCTATGAATAAAACATGCATTCACCGCGCGGTGCGGTCCTATAAGCAAGACATGGAACCCACTATATGGCATTTCAATAACATCTCCTATATAAGATTAATTAACTGGACTATTTATGCACTGTGTGCTGCATGTGTGCCGTCTCGCTGCATTTCATTAGGTACTTCTGGTTCCCTCTTTTGTACAACTGCTCCTTGTGTGTGCCTTAATGAATACTTAGAATAATTACTTCGCATTGATTAGGGGCTGAAATAGTACCCCCACCCGTAGTTTTTCTATAATTATCATACCAACTGTGCGCGCCAATATTAACTACTCTATTTGGCCTTGCCTGTGTACACCAATTAGTCCATGGGGGCGTGTGTAGTTCCATGGGAACGTATCTGGCTAATAGCATATGGCAAACAAAAAAATTAATGGTTTCCTTCATTATACCATTAATAGAAAAAAAAAAAAACCAACCCAAGGGCAGCTTTGACGTGGGGCTTTAAAAAGACAAATAGTTCCCCATTTCAAAAAACAAAAAAATTAATGCATGCAATCCGTTTAAGACATGTTTGATTTGCATTTTGCATGCCTGATATGAAAATGCAACGAAGTTAATCTGCAAGTGGCGCGTTTTCGCGAAAGTACCCCTGTGAATGTTTTGTTAAATATTGTGCATAGGCCTATGGGATTATGCTCAGCAGGAGGAATCATTATGTGCCCATTCGCAAATAAAGAAGAGGGATGTTAATAATAATAATAATAATAATAATAATTTGGGAGGCTAATCATCCTTACTGGCAGCTGGGGTGCTGAATTGCGAAGGATGTGACTTCAACGTGATCGAGTAGCAAGCTTTCATGTGTGCCCTTGGCTGCCAGCCACATCAACTCATTATATGATCACGGAGTACAGCCTGAGATCGAAAGTGTTTGATTTTAAAATCAAACACTTTAAAACTATGAGTTTCTTATGCGGATTGAAGGCCGTATGGTTTGGAATCCTTGATCATCGTCAGGCTACGGGTCTTTTTGAAACGGAGGCTCAGGCTCAGGCTCAAGTTCGGGCTCAGGCTCAAGCTCTGGCTCCGGACCCGTCATCCATATGCTGAAGATGTAGGTTGTTGTTTTTTTCATTGATGCTGAAGCCCTGTTTCCCTTTTCAAACCAGAGAATCTACTTCCGAACCGCAGCCAAAGGCCTCTATTTTGATTGCCGTTATTTTAGAATGGATTCACGAACTGGACCTCGAGCCTGACCCCGAAATGGAGCTTGAGCCTGAGCCTGAGCCTGAGCCTGAGCCTGAGCCTGAGCCTGAGCCTGAGCCTGAGCCTGAGCCTGAGCCTGAGCCTGAGCCTGAGCCTGAGCCTGAGCCTGAGCCTGAGCCTGAGCCTGAGCCTGAGCCTGAGCCTGAGCCTGAGCCTCCGTTTCGAAAAGGCCCTATAGGGCCTTTTCGAAACGGAGGCTCAGGCTCACGTCTCCTCGCCCCATCACCATTTTAGCAAGATACAACATTTTGCTGTTGTTGCATTGAATCTCAATGTCTCTGGGTTAGAGCAGAGCATCTATACTTCAAAATACTTCATTCCAAATTCTGACAAAGCCTAACTGTAAAATGAACAATGAAATGGCACACTGCTTAAGATGAAGTTTCACAAAAAGGGCCATTGTTGAACAATTTGTTGCTCGAAAATCATTTTTTTCTGGACTCGCAACAACGCCCTCTAGTGTTCATCATCTTCAAAGTCGGCCATTTCTATTCATAGGCCCTCAGGGGCTCATCAAAACACACGCATGACAAGCCGTGCATAAATCGGCTATGACATGATATGATTAAGACAGATGCTGCATACTAGAAAGTGAATGGACACAGCGTGTTTTTACTAGTGAGGAAACGGGTCCATTAAATATTCCGAACACGTCTGTCCCGTTTCAAGCCTTGCAAATAGTATGAGCAACGATGGATATTTGCTGTTATATAGGCCCCATCGTCTACTACTCGGGGCCGAAGCGTCTGGCCTCGGCGACCCTTGTGTCCCTGCGCTTCGTTCACGGCTCCCCGTAATAGGACTACCGTTCAGATTTTAGTAAGCGTGTCACGAACCTCGCTTGTGTCGGTTGTCACACGCGCTCCCAAATCACTTGGTTTGATCATAATCGCTGCCATCATTCAACTTGGGATGACTTCTGCGTCCGATTTTTCTTCCTCCTCTGAGTATATAGCAAAAGCTACTTGTTAATGTTGTGATTCAGCAAACAATGGCCGAATACAAGTCAAAAGCAGTAAACATCACATGAACATTTGGGTAAGGAAGATTTTTCGTAAGCAGCATCTCTATGAAATTGGCCCGAGGCCGAACGTACGTGCTCCAAGCCTAATTCACGAGTCTTGGAACAGACGTTCGGTGCGGCTGAGTCGCCCGAGACACGGCCGCAGTGCGGTTGCACTCAAGTAGCAAGTCATGCTCCTAATCCTTAACCCGTGACTACCCAGTGAAACCAAACATGTCTTCCTTTAATTCCCCCTTTTCGGTTACGGTATAAGACCAGTACCCTAGAGAAATACTACCCTATACAAAAACAAAAATGGCTAATATTTAAATCCCTCTGAATTGGTAGATCTCGAGTCAAACTTTTGACAATTTTGTTTGGACGTGCAGAGGGAGCATAACCCCTCACCATGAGATTGAAGAGGGATTGCCAGATCGCGAACTGAGATAATTGTCTCGGGACTAAATCGACACAATTCCAATTACTTCTGATTGGATTATATCTGGGGCAATTTCAGTTGAGCCTATATTGGATCAGACTTATATTAAACAAAAAACTGTTGTGTGTTAGTCTATAGGCCTCTCTATTGGTATTCTTATTGTTTTTTTTCTCCTTGTCAGTTCATGCTATATGCTAGCGCCGTTGACATTTAAAGGTATAATACACGATTGGTAAAGGTCACAGAACAGCACTCACACTTCGCCTGATCCGGCAAACATGTATCTATGAAACAATAAACTAGTGAACATTTGAGCTCAATGGGACACCCGAATCACAAGGAAATAGCGAAAATCAGACTCATTTTTTTCTTACAAAACATACTTTTTATCTAATTACCCTGAGATCAAAACTACGAATAAGACTTAGTGTAGTATCATACATTGGTAGCATATACCGAAACAGAAATCCTTACAGATTTACGTATAACTTACAGGGTATAAAGATGGTGGTGTTAGAAACATACCGTTAAACTCTGTCTGCCTGGAATGCTGTTTTTATCCAGAAAAGAAATAAACAATGACAAAACACCCCACATTTTTTATCATTTTAAAGATACTGTGGGTGTTTTTCACTGTTTTTTCAAAATGTGGGCTTCCTTGATATTTTTGCCCATGAATCTGGATTTCAATGACAAAAACCAAAGTATTATATTACCTTTAAAGATAAAAAAATTACGGTGAAAACATTTAAAAAAATACTATAGGCGTTTTACAATGTTTTCTAAAAAAGTTGGCACCACATGGGACTGGAAATATTTTTTTCTTGATATGTTTTCCCCATGAATATGTATTTCTTTGACAAAAAACAAAGTATGATTTATTTTACCTTTAAGTTACGAGTTAATTGTTGAAATGAGATCCGAAGATTCGAGGAAATTGTTCATTGTGCTCGGTTGGGAATTGGTCCCCGGGCCTAGAAAGAAAAATAACGCGCATGGGTTTAGACAATTGGTCGACCAGGCTGGCAGCGCAGAGCAGACGTCTTGAATAAAAAAGCGCCGTCGTGAATCTGAATTCATTTTCTTAAAGGTCGGGGTGGGGGAGGGGGAGGGGGAAAGGGAGGGGGCGTGGGCATAGCGCTATCAACAACCGTGTCGTTTCCTGCCATACAAATGCCAGAATAATTCCGAGATCAATGGCACAGCTAGCTCTATGTTTCCAACTCACTACGGACCATGCAAGCGCTAGCTGCTCGTATATACCTAGTCGCCAGAGCCACGAGCCAAGTCTAGACGCGCCGAACAGAACTCTTCGCCCCTACCCCCAGGGAGAAAAAACACTGAGCTAGCGCACATGCATACTGATCATCCACGGCGGGTGTAGTCGCGATTCGAGCCGGGATTTATCATGCCCCACAGTTCGTGCTCGCGCAAACACACCATACATCACTGTTTAGCTGGATTAGAAATACAAATACACGTACCACATAAACGAAGGACTTTAAAACCTTAATACAGTATGTGCAAGCACATGACAAGACGTATCAAGTGCGGTAAAACCATATATGCCTATTCTCTTCTTTAAGTGTGTGTGGTTCTGAGAAGAACCGATGGTTTAAATACTGAGAACCACACACACTTACGGAAGAGATCAAGCCTGCATGGTGTCCCCGCAAACCTACCGTATTAAGTACTTCAACCATGCATAATTATCTTTGTCTTATTACAAGTTATTTTTTCATTGAAAGTGAAAAAGAAAAATCGACTGGAGAGGGATTCGAACCGACGACCTTCTGAATACCGTACAGGCGGTATCACCAACTGAGCTATCCAGCCCTACGTTGTGGTGTTCCAAATAGTCAATCATCTTTTTTCGTTTGGCAGTCAGAAGCCACGAAATCACGCATATACCGCCATACCCCAAGGATAAATTCACCGATACACGCAGCAATGTTGCAACCTGAGAAACAGTACATGGGGGATCACTCAAAGAGGATACGCTTTTTAATATATTTTTTTCAATTTTACCCCTGAAATTTCTAATGTATTTCTTGATTTTTGTCTTTTTGTCTATTTAGTTCAGCAAGGACCTGGTACATCAGGGACCGACGGTCTGGCAGAGGACTTCCGAGCGTGTGTGCCGCGGCCACGTATACCGCAACAACAGCCCGTTTTCCCCAGTGGATTCTACCTCTCGTCGCCCAAGATGACCGTGGAGTCGTGCGTGCTTGCCTGCTACGAGAAGGTATTATTATACGATCATCATATCCATAATTAAACAAGCCTATTACAACTACAATGTGGTATGTCATTTTGTCTTAATTGGGATATACCGGGGTGTTATATATACCTTTAATAATGAATGGTCTTGTAATTGAAGACCAAAGTGAAAAACCGTATGATTAATCAAGTATAGTGCGATTTGATAGGATTGCGATATAGGAGCAGTTTCTAAAGCCAAAAAGAGACCTGTGTTTTCTATCACTACTCGCATTATTGACGAAAACATGATTAGAGCAGTTATAGTAAGAACAGCTGCCACAGCTGAGAGCAGCAACTAAAGACAGTCCCAGAGCAGCAGTTGAAGAAGTAACAGCATGTTGACGTTATAGGAACAGCAAGAACATTAGGACATCTATACACCAGCAGCAAAACTAGCAGCAACACCATGTTGGCGTAACAGTAGGGACTACATCTTTAACAGAAGCAGCAACAACAACACCAGCAAAGTACAACAGCAAAACACAACAGCGGCATAGCACAGCAGCAGCAAGAACATTAGCAAATCTACACCAGCAGCAACATCAACTGCAACACCATCACACCCCCAAACCAGCAGCTCCAAGCATGCAACTTGCGAACTGTCTGCAGTACATCACAGTATAGTGGCTGTTCCCCGTCCATACGTACGACCACCATAACCTCTTGTAACCGTTCTTTGGTCGATTTCACGAAGCCCTACGATCGATCATAACACGACTTACGAAGGATATAACCCATCGTATCCTATACATAGGGCTACAATGCATCATAAGTCCTAAAGCCCCTTTCACACCGGGCCTTACGCACAGTTGCATAGAGTTGCGCAGGGACTATGCTGCCCTGCGCTGTTCCTACGCTAGTCTACGCTGGCTTACGTAACAATACGCCGAGTACGCAGAAGGCGACATGTACGCAAAAAATTAAACATGTTTAATTTTTCGCGTTATCTTGGCGTAGAGCACTGGACACCGGACGTACGCAGTTTTTACGCAACACTACGCTTCTGTACGCCGTACCTACACAATAGTACGCTACCTTTCGTCTTTTGTTATACGCAGTCCTACGCAACTGTACGACAATTACATTATTCTGGTAGGTACGCGGTGCCTCTGCACAGGGTACGCAACCATACGCTGTCGCACTACGCACACCTACTCGGGCCCACCTTGAGTACGTAAGCCTGAATAATTCGGCGTACACGATACGCAACACTACGCAACTCTACGTAGGCCCAGTGTGAAAGGGGCTTTTGTCATAATGCGTTTGGTGAAATCGACCCCTGGACTGGGAGTGCATGCATGCCTCTATCTCACGACCCGACCCGTCCGTAAGACTATAAGTGACAGACCAGACGGATTGCTGCCGTCGCCGCTGAGGTCCGTGGAACTGTCAATGGCCGCTCAAACAAAAACACTCCGTGTCACTGATCTTTCCATTCTAACAACGTCGACCCATATACCTCCAATATTTTCACAAGCCTCAGGACGGTACCTCTTTCCATAAACATCCTCCCATTCTTTTGAAGAAACTAAAAATGCCTCTGAACATAACAAACAAACAGACACTAGTACGTCGATGATAAAAACTAACGATATCCACCAAGATGCTTCCAGGCTTCCAGGTTTATAGATTTTGATGAAGATAAAGCATTTGGGTGCTTGCTCTTTGGATGAGCTTCTGCGAAATAAAGTTCTCTGCGAGACTCACACAGCCAAGGCAGAGGCTCTCTATAATCGGTTTTAATATGATTCCCATGCAGTCTGCGCCACAGTGTGTATGTGTGTGGTTGTCTCTTTGGGCGGGATTCTGCATGCATCATGTACGCTGAGCGTGATATTGGTTTAGAGACGGGCCAACTACTTCAAGCATCCTAGGTCTAGGACTACTTGAGGTACCCCCAGGGATTTTTTGTGTACATTCTCCCACAGTGTCATTTAAGGACTGCACGCAGGCTTATAGACGTTTAAGTCTCGGTCTGTCGACTTGCTCGTGAACAGTTTTCTCAAACTATAATGAAATCTTGCTGTCAATCAAAATGTTTCTCCGTTTTTTGTAATCACTTTATAGATGAATGAAGTATATTTATAGCCATTTAAACCTGTCAGAAGCGGGATATGAACCAGCGACCTCTGGAATTCCAGAACACTGCTCTGCCAACTGACCTTTCTAGCCCTTTTGGTGTTGAAACCCTCTAATTATTCTAGTTGATTGCTGTACAAGAAGTCACGTAATAACACCCATACCGCTCTTAAAGACCCAGTCCTTTGTAAGCTTATGCTTTATATCAGAAAAAAAGGGAATTAGGAGTCCATACTTTGGCCGGGATCCGAGTCCATACAGAATCTTAGGTTCACAACCAAAGATTCTTATAGCATGACCTCAAGCCCAAGAAGGCACGTTTACCCTAGAATAAGTTGTATAACGACATCACTAGAACAGTTTGACTTGATTTTTACGTTGAGGTTGGCAATTACTTCCTCATAAATTAAGCTATCGAGCTTAAACCTGTACGAAAATGTAGCCGTAGAAGTTCCCTACAGAATGATACAGGATTTGCTACATTTTAAAATCATCTTCATGGCCGAAAACTCGGCAGCGTTCTGCAGTTATAAAGGCAGCACTAGAACACTCAGACATACATTTTTATGCTATAGTTGACAAAAAGTCCCTTAATACTGAAGATTTCGAGTTGAAACCTGTACGGAAATGTTGCCGCTGCAGTTCCCTACAGGATAGTATCGGATTGGCTACATTTCCATGCGCCTAAATTTCAAATACAAATTATAGCATATAGCAAATATAGCATGACTCGCAGGGTCAGAAAGGAGTGGTCAGCCGTCATAAAGACTGCACCGATGAGGACTAGAGCAGGCTAGTCGAAACGTTGAGACCTTAATTGCGAGAAGTGCGAACGATATAGAAGTGTGAACGATATAGAAGTGCGGACGATATAGAAGTGCGAACGATATAGAAGTGCAAACGATATAGAAGTGCGAACGATATAGAAGTGCGAACGATATAGAAGTGCGAACGATATAGAAGTGTGAACGATATAGAATGCGAACGATATAGAAGTGTGAAAGTACGAACGATTATTACATGGTGTTTCCGCAAACCAATCCACATACCAATTGTCACCATGCAAAGCCTCAAATCTTTCTTGCACTAGAACAGTTAGACATACATTATTTTTAATATGCTATCAACCAAATTCACTTCATTTAGACTCATGTAAGTCAGTCCTTTCCTAATATTTCCCCCCATTTCTTTCCCTGGATTCTCTTCTTCCTGCACAACAGATGTTTCCCGTAGCCGCCCTGGGGTCCGGGACCGAATGTCACTGCGGGAGATTCACACGAAACTTTCGTATGCAAGTGACGTTCCCAGCACGAGAATGCAACACGCCCTGCGGAGGCGACGAGAATTTCTTCTGCGGTAGCGACGACAGCCTATCGGTTTACCAGACGGCTGCAGAAGGTACTTCTCTGTTTGATTAGACCGTTAGAGGGCGTCCTCAGGTTCAGCTGTATTCCTCAATTGAGGGCGCTTCGTGGAAGTCAATTTCCCTGGAGGGTGCACCACACTATAAGCTCCCATTGACCGTAGTGTAAAATCCCTCAACTTCAGAGTTTAAAACCTCATTCAGGAGTCTCTCAGTTTTTGGAGCAATACTGTAAATGGTAGTTTGAACCCTCATCTACCTGATTCCTTTCTATTTGGTTCAAGTTTTGGTTTGTTAGCCGATCAGATTTTTTGCTAAAAAAAAAACACCCGAAATGTCCTTTTTCCGTAACCGACTTGCTACCCGAGTTTTCATGACGCAACCCTCCACGTTCAAGACAATGTAGGACCGGATTTTAGACCAAAATATCTCAAGTCTCCACAACAGGCTGAAGCACTGAACTCCCAGGTTAAGATAACCAGTCATAATTACGTGACAATATATTCATTGCACGACCCTCCAAATTGCATATTTTAAAAACTTTTGAGGTTACACAGAATATGATAATCAACTCGCATTGATTGCGCATTGATTTTGGAGTGGGGCGCACCCTATAAGAAGCAGCTGAAATTTCCTCAATTTGTGTTACTTTAGATTCAGAAGATTGTGAATCCTGAAGAATCATTTACATACAAACATTTCAAATTAACCGATAGTGCGTCATTGTTTAAAAAAACACAAATTTGCGTTTTTCAATGAGAATCTTTAAACTATTATTTTTTCCAACTTTCCTGCCATAGATAATCGTTGTAGTAACATCTCGCTGATGCCGCCTGGTACCCTGCCAATGGTAGCCGTGGCAAGTTTCCCTGGTTCCGGCAACACGTGGGTTCGCTACTTAATCGAGAGAGCAACGGGAATATACACGGGTAGTTTTTATAATGACGGCGACCTATTTAAAAAAGGTTCGGTAATTGTGTGTCTTTCTTTAATTTCACCAACTTATTCTAGTATTTTCATGCACAATGTCAGTTGTTAAAGGTAGTATCATACTAAGGTAAGAAGCCAAAACATAAATGTTCACAGATTTACGTATAACTTACATGGTATGAAGATGGTGCTGGTGGAAACATAGCGTTAAGATATTTCCGCCTGAGATGGTGTATTTATTCAGAAAAGACTAAAACAACAACCGAAAATCTTTTTGATCTTTTAAAAGATCAAAAATAAAAGAAAAAACACTTAAGAAATACTGTGGCCGTTTTTCATTGTTTTCTCAAAAAGTGGGCACCGTATGGGACTGAATTTTTCACAGATGACTGTTACTGTATCTGTTTTGATATATTTGCCCATGAATCTGCATTTCTTTGACAAAAAACCAAAGTATGATATTACCTTTAAACCCTAACCAAAACATTATGATACAAGTAATAAACTGCTGCAAACTGCCCATCAGCCAAAAATAATGACCCGGAATTTATGAGATTAATGCTTGGAGTTAGGAGGCCCTCCTTACTCCGGCCGAGCAAAACATTTGTAAATAAAATGTTATTATGCAAATTAGGCTTGCCATTCACGTCAGTGAAGGGCAAGCCTAATTTGCATATTTTCTATTTCCCGACCAAAATCATCAATATTCAAAATAAAATGTTAGCCTGCTGTCGGGCCTAAATGATCTTGACCAATTGGACTGCCATACACATGCCACGTGGTTGTAAACTGACCAATCACATAGTTCTATTCCACTCACTCTTCCCAGGGTTCATAGGGGAAAAAGAAAAGTGGACCAGGGGCAACACGATAGCCGTCAAGACCCATCGCTTTGACGAGGAACACGTCAGGAACTTCAAGCGCGCCGTCCTTATCGTCCGAAACCCCTACAAGGCTATAGTGTCTGAGCACAACCGGAAGTTCGGCGGCCATGTTGGATTCGCACCGGAAATGCAGTATACAAAGGGGACAGGTGAGTCTGCCGGATGCTGCCCATCAATGATTTGTAGCATGATTGAAACGCGCGGGAAATGCGTGGGGAAGATGAGTGTACATTTATCATCTCTTTCCTGTTTATATGTCAAGGCTGCAGCTAGTACTTGGCTGGCTCGGACGGTGTAGCTATCGCACAGCAAAATGTTTGCTTTAAATCAGCACGCAGGAGCCAGGTTGATTTCACAATTTCATCCACAATGAACTGAGCGACGCTGGTGAATATGACGTGCCGATTCCATACAATACAGGGCTCGATTTCAATTCACCAAACTCTTCATAACTTATTATACAAATCGGAGGACTTCAGATGAAATGCAGTCGTACGTAGGATACGATGGGTTATCCTTCGTAACTCGACTTAAGTTTGAACGTACAGGCTTCGTGAAATCGACCACTGGAGCAGATTTCTCGAAGCTTCAAATGTTGCCTACGTACGCAACATTTTGTTGTGTAACTAATACGCAAACATTTCCTGGCTTGATTGCACTTATAGTTATGCCCGTTTCACGAAACTTACGCAACATTTGTACGTTGCGTAAGTTACGTAACATTTCTTACACACTTGTCGTACCTACGACGTTATACATTTTGTAGACTTGCAAGAGTCGACATATCTCTTTGCAATGATTATTCAAGAAAGGTATATGTGTATAGTTACGCTCCGGAGACTGGATGGGCATATTTAGAGAAACATGCAGAACAGCTTAAACCCACAAGTCGGCGATCCAGCTCTCCCCGGGATTAACACACAAACAGCCCGCTGCAATTTATGCCGTGCCGCCGTAGAATTAGAAAACTAAGCCAAGCAAGGCCACGTCACTCCGTGCAACTCATTAATTTAATGAAACGGAACGCGAGCTAGATATACCTCACTCACTGGGCCAGATTCGAGCCTTAATTAGACCGCAGTGGCTAATGCATTGCGTTCACGCAAATCAGTGACAACTTGATCTGCACTGGTAGGCACACAATCGCTATTTTAATGAGTAAAGCGCGGGTCTTATTCACGTTAAAGGGTGGCCGCAATGGGTGTAATGTTTGCTTATATATTGATGGAATAAAGTCTTTAAAACGAAGTTGTGTGGCTGTCGTAGATTTAGCCTCCCTTGTGTTGGTGTTAAAATCATTTTATTAAAGGGTGGCCGCAATGGGTGTTTTTGCTTATATATGGATGGAATAAAGTCTTTAAAACGCAGTTGTCTGATCAAACATGTACATGTGAACATTTAAGCTCAAACGGACATGTGAGTTTCGAGAAAAAAGCGAAAAACCGACGCAAATGTCCTTATAGAACATAAAGAATGGTTTTGATCTTATCCCGAGATCAAAACTGTTGTCGGTCTTTGTTTGACTAATTTCTGGATAAATGTACCATTTCATTTGGAAATATTTTATTGTAAAAAACTTTAAAAACACATTAAAGGTACAGTACAGGATTGGTAACATACCCAAACAGAAATGTTCACGGATTTACGAACATAACTTTCAGGATATGAAGATTGTGCCGATAGAAACAAACCGTTCAAATGTTTCCGCCTGAAAAGATGTATTTCTCCAGAAATTAGTAACACAAAGACCGGAAACAGTTTTGATCTCGGGGTAAAATCAAAACAATTCTTTGTGTTTTATAAGAAAAATTGAGTCAGGTTTTCGCTATTTTCTCGTGACTCAGATGTCCGATTGAGCTTAAATTTTCACAGGTTTATCATTCCATATACATGTTTGATCAGACAATGTGTGAGTGCTATTCTGTGTCCTTTACCAATTATGTATTATACCTTTATGGTATAAAATAGAAAAAAATACAAGTAGCACTTTATTGATTAACAAGAGTTCAAAGTGTGCATAAGCTTTCGTTGCAACAACTACTTCATCCTAGTACCTTTAAGGTACTTATAATACTTCTGTTTTTGGCTCTCCAATCTTGCCAGACAAAAATCCCAGGCGATTTCCTTCGAAGCATACGGCAGGTATATTTTTTACTTTTGTTTCTTTTTGTTTCTATTTATTGAACAGAGTGGATAGCTTTTGTGACGGGGAAATCGCGAACGTGGGCCAACACCGCCGTGAACTTTATACAATACAGCAGAGAACTGCACGTGGTCTACTACGAGGATTTACAGACCAGACTATACGACGCCCTCAAGGGTCTGGTGAACTTTTTGAATGTGCCCGTGGACGAGGAGAGACTACTGTGCGTGCTCAGCAGTCCGCACGGGAAGTTCAAGAGGTCCGGCAAGCGGAAGGCTCCTTTGACCTTTGACCCCTTCACCGACGAGATGCGTGAAATGGTGGAGTTGTCGCTGAAGACCGTTTCCATGGCATTGAAGCTCAGAAACTGCACGGAACTGCCGGTTGAGTACAACCCTAGACTGCAGATTTGAGCGCGGTGAACAAAAACCAACAACTTGAACTAGTATTCTGCAGAATTTATAAAATACCGAAGATTTTAATCAATATCAAAAATATCCATTCCATTTGAAGATTGTTATATAATATATGAAATTGTTTGCTCCAGTTGCCACGCCTCCAACAATGACGTCACAGTGGAATTTCCAAGTGTCGACCAATGAAATAGGCGAGTGATGTCACGTGCATAGTCACGTGCGTAGTCCGGCCATTCTAACTTGCAAACGCCTGATGACTGTGCACATTTTGTATTCGACAGCAACTATTGAACATTTTGACTTTGCTGCCTTTTCCCATGTTCCCTTTGCTCAATACCGTCTCTCTCTGTAGCTCTTAGCAACCGTGTTCCTCCTCAGTCAAAGTTCACGACAAGATTCGCTACACGTAGAAGCTTAATTAGCTCACGCAAGACGTGTAAAACCAAACTCTTTTGCTCTAATGAGCCGCCATCTTGGATCATGGCACCCAGCGAAATTGTGACTCGGCTTTCCGCACGATCAAACTACTGGACAGCAAACGGGGGCAGATGATCATGTTTTTACTGCACAAACAAAACTCATGATATCAATAATAATTATTTTGTGAGGCTAATCATCCTTACTGGCAGCTGGGGTGCTGAATTGCGAAGGATGCCGCTACAACGTGATCGAGTTGGCAGCGGTGCCCTTGGCTGCCAGCACAATTCAACCCATATATGATCACGGAGCACAGCCTGAGATCGAAAGTGTTTGATTTTTGTCAGTGGAGGGAGGAAAACCGGAGAACCCGGAGAAAAACACTCGTAGCATAGGAGAGAACCAACGCACAACTCTACTCACATATGACCCAAGTCGGGATCGAACCCGGGCCACATTGGTGAGAGGCGAGTGCCTAACGCACTTGCCATGCACCCAGATTATGACAGAGTCTCCACGGTGAATATTGGGTGCTTTCTTGACTTCGCAATGACCGCATCAATGTTTCTTCCTGGATAAAGACAGCTGCTTGTCGTCAGCTACGCAGAATGCAGAGGTCTGCAATGCGCTGTATTTACTCCACACCAAGCAGCCGGTACTTGAACCAACATCGAAGAAGTGGCGACCCACAACGGCGACTTGAAATAATATTTCCAGAGTGCAGCATACATAGCTGATTGATTTTCTTTGCAGGGTGCATGCAAGTCTAGTTCTCTATATTATTATTATTATTATACACACGCGAGCATTCCAAAGAATCGAAGCCAGCCCTGGTGACGTCATTTTATAATCATATATCAGACGGCAGAGAATTTTTGCATTCCATTTGGCGGGAAAGCCGTGAAAAGAGCACATGCCGGGTACTTGGCATGTTGCCAAGCTCCAGTGTCGAGCCTAACGACGGGGTTTCACGGTATATATCACAGGGGTTGTAATTAATTAACGTGATAATCTCCATCGCCTGAAGATGGCTCAACGCTTAAAGGTACTATCATACTTTGGTAGGATATTGAAAATTTATCAGTTGAATTAATCACCCATTGGTGGGAATCCTAGCAAGTTGACCGACGTTTGGGTCGCAATTCATAGGCCCCCTATGAAATAAAAAAAATACATGATTGGTAAAGGTCACAGAACAGCACTCACACTTTGTCTAATCCAGCACGTACACAAAATAATAAACCTGTGAGAATTTGAGCTCAATCGGCCATCTTAGTCACGAGAAAACAGCAAAAACTCGACTCAAATTTTCTTCAATAAACAACTAAAGAATGCTGTTGACCTTACTCCAAGATCAAAACTGTTTTCGGTCTTTGTTTTACTAATTTCTGTATAAATACAGCATTTCAGCCGGAAATGTTTTAACGGTATGTCTCTACCATCTGCACCATCTTCATACCCTGAAAGTTAAACTTAAATCTATGAACATTTCTGTTTGGGTATGTTACCAATCCTTGTACTGTACCTTTAACTTCGGTCAAAGCTCTCACATCACATCACATCATGGTGTAAACATTTCGACAGTTAAAAAGGTGCACATATCATCTTTAATGACGATGTGTAATCACATAGTTACACGCAATGTCCTAGGTAATATCACTGCTAACGGCAATGTTGTTTATAAACCAGGAGCATTGACCAGTTACGGTATGGATAGATGCAATTTTGCGAAAAAAAATATCAATCTTCTCTCATATGGTTGTCGGTGTAAGTGAGGGACGTCAAATCCGCAAGGTATATACGAAATGGAAAACACTAAATCACAGTACTTACTTTCGCTCGCGGGGATTCTCAGTTTAGATATATTAATATAGCAGACAATTAATCTGCCCAGTACCCGGACATCAAGATTACCTGAGGCCCGCCAAAAGTGCTTCGGTGCAATTTGCATGCGGTACTCAGCAAATCAAAACCTAGCAGTGTTAATTTACGTTACTTCCAGTGATATGTATGGGGCCCTATTAGATACATCACATTTCATTACCCTTTATGTATTACCGGAGTCATTGGAAATTTAAAGAATTGCAATTGGCCAATATGATATGTCCGTGACCTTTATCAAACTTGGGCCATGCAATGACGGATTTCTCAATAATAAAGATGGACACCAACCCCCCCCCCCCTCCACAAAATTAAAACTTAGTATACAAAACCCAATATAATTGTCTTTTCAAGTTAAACCACATTCTCCATTAGAATCACGTGCTATACAAAGCAGGTATGGATTGACAATTTAGCCAATCGTTATTCGAGTGTACGTCACGTGATACGCCCTCGTTTTGCACGGTGAGTGCGGCTGCGCCAAACTATAGAAATCGATAAACACTTTCCAAATAAAAAAAGTACATTATTATATCATCGAATAAAACATTATATTACCTGTTTTTTTTTATCTCGACTGGCTAACCAGTAAACAAAACTAAATAGATATCTGCTATAAACAATGGAGTCGATTTCACGAAGCCTTACGATCGATCGTAACTCGACTTACGAATGATAACCCGTCGTATCTTACGACTTCTACGTGGGGCTGCAATGCCTCATAAGTCTTACGATTGGTACTAAGTTACGATGAGTTTGGTGAAACCGACCCCATATCACTTTGTCGTAGGCCTTTTGGCAAAGCGCTCAAATGCGGGGAATTGATTACAAATTTATCCTATAGATTTGTAGCCTTTTAAAGAAACACTGAAACGTCTTGCAAGCAAGGTGTACAGAGGCTTTTTTGGCGGATTCTTGAAAAGCTGTCAAATTGGTTGGACACGAACATTTCCTGCTAAGCAAGAAATATGCTGCTAACGTTAATATTAAAACTGTAAACCACTCAGCAATATCTTGGTCAGCAGCTTTCGCAACGATACAAAAGAACATCTCTTCCTTAATATTTTCCCATGCACTGAATGGGAACCGAGTCTTGTATTCTTCCATTAACAGGTTAAGAAGATATGCACAATACGAGGCTATTACATGTAAAAATAGCTTACTCAGAAGGCAATGTCTAAGTCTATGTACAAGGGTTCCCAGTTCCCAATACTTGTTTAGTCTAACTTTTCACCGATCCAATTGCTGAAATTATTTTAAAAATAAAATAATAGAACTTTTCACAGAGGTTGAATTATTTTTCTTAATATAGAGTCGACTGATTTTATCTTGAAGATACAGAATACTTACTGATTATTATTTGTATGATATTAGACCAAGCGATTATTATGTGTATATAATTTGTTTTTTAGTTCATGATAGTAATTTATTTGAATTTCTGTTTGAGGCGTTATTATGGAGATTAGATCGGTCACGGGCCACCATTATCAAAGACTCATATATGAAAAAAATCTCAGATATTCAAAAAGAAAATATGTACTTTGTAAATCAATGCGTACAGTACTTAAATTGAAGCCCGTTACAATGTGCAATGATTCAAAATGGCGCGAGTTGCTACTGGTTATGATGTATTATTTCAGGAACTATTTCGTGAGAATTTTTTTTTTTTTTAAGTTCTCCCCAGAAATTCTCGTCGCGAGAATTTTTTTTAACGTTCAGAGAAACGTAAAAAATCTGAATTACACAAGAAAAATAATAGGGTATTTCATTTACACCGCCTGGGGGCGCTCTTCAAGTTTCTTCCATTTTTCTCTCTCTCACTCTCTGAGACGGTGGTCGAGACATTGGAGTTAATGTTATTGATGATTCCATAAAATGTATGTTCATGATTATTATAACTTTAAAATATTCCATCAGTCTTTCAGCCTATTAGTCGTGTACACTTTTTCATGCTTTTTGATAATACATTTCAAGCAACGTGTGTAGGCTAGATAGCGAACGATTCTGATTTGGTTTTTACCTATAAATCATGGCTATCATGGGCGGATCCTTGTGGCAAGGAGAAGGCGTGGTCTAACCTCACAATAAATTGTAGTTTGTTGAACACAATGTTCTACAGTACAGTTACTACAGTACACAGCCTGTATACCGATGGCGTCACACTCTGTGTACCCGTGCTTTTCAGTGTTGCTCAGTGTACCGTGCCGTTATACTGTGGTTAATTTCACGAAGCTCTACGATCGATCGTAACTCGAGTTACGACGGATAACCCATCGTATCCTACGTAGGGCTTCAATGCATCACAAGTCCTACGATTGATAGTAAGTTACGATGTGCTTGGTGAAATAGACTCTGGATCCATAGGAAAGAGCATTATTATGGGTGCATTCGTTTAGCTAACACGGGTCAGCCCTTACTGGGAATGGTCGCGATACACTGCACAAAACAAGCGAGAGAATGGGGACGAAGTTGACTAGTGTCGACCGTACCCATGTTATCTAAACGAATGCCACCCGTAATGACACTGTGACGTCATCAGTACATTCAACCTGGATCCGCCCATAATTTCTGATGATATATAGCTTTATAATGACTTTAGAATCAAAAGGTAGCTATACAATCTTAAACAGTGCAATATTTGACTATTTTACTTTGTATAATTATAAGAAGTAATCTAGAACGCATAGGAAACACGTAAGGCGTCTCAGCATTGTGATTCGGCATAAAATCAACGGTGCAGTACTTCATTAAGAAGTTTGAGTTAATTTTCGCTAGTGCATACAGTACATTATTGATTTATTTTTCAGACAGAATCGAAGGAGACCGTAGAATTTATTATGTTCTTTTAAATTCATTCATTATTAAGTGCACACTGTCAAAATTTCGGTAACAATCTCGGTATTACATGTTGCCCAAGTAAGTTGTTGCTGAAAATGTTGTCAGTGTACACAGAGCAAATCCAGTTGGGTATTACACAATCGTCGCAGCAACATCTCGGTAACATGTTGGCCAAATGTTAATAGTGTACACAGTGCCCAAAGTCGTGCTGCCCAGGTGTGTTGCCCTAACTGGGTAACACGTTACCGAAAATGTTACCGAAAATGTTGACAGTGTACACTCTGCTTTTTTATTTGCAATTCAATAATAAAGTCGTATATCTTTTGTGTGCATTTCATGTAGTTAGTAGTGAACACGAGAACGAAATGGTTTAAATGTGTGCAACAATTCCACATGAGGCGTTTATGCAGCCATTTCCCCAACCATGACTTGTGCACATTCATTAAAAAATCTCAGCCACGGATCTGTTTACCAACGGAAAGAAATTTCAAACTGCGCCCGTGGCCCTGCCGCTAATAAACTCCTCACTCCATTCCATATAATTGCCAGCGGGTTGTAAAAAAAAAAAATTAAATAAATTTACTGCATCGCAGCAACCACGCTACACTTCCGTTTCGCATCTCTCGCCCCCCCCCCTTAACCTCGAATATAGAGAAAAGAAGATGACTCCCAAGACGCGCTTTTAAACTTAATCACAGTTTCGACTAATCGAATTCAATCTCCTTAAATTTATATATTTTCAAGTGTTGCTTGATTTTGAACTATAGGCTTGCTGTAGCAATATCTTGTACTAGAATCGTAATTCGTTTTTTTTTTGGCGGGAAGGCAAAAAAAAAAAATGGTTGGCGTTTTCAGATTAACCTACACTCAAGACTCCTGCATATAGCTATACCCCATAGGCAAAATATGTAATTAAAGAGATGGTATATACAGTCTCGTATTCTTAAGACTACTCCCCAAGTAAAAGACTAAAATGTTTTCCCTTTCCAAATTTTGCTTAAAGGGAAGCAGAGAGAAACAAAAAATGGAATGGATTCTAGAAAATGCTTTCTGGGCGAAAAGACTCCCGTTGAGTTGTCCTGTGGCACGGTAAGGGTCCAATCTTCCCCCGGGGAGGAGATGCGTGCCGAGGACCACAGAAAGAGACAAATTCCTTCCTCCTACTTTATTCTAATACCAAGGTTCATATGCTGGGTGCTTATACCATTCGTTAAATGCATTCCCTGTAACAATAACTATTTATAGCTCCCAATCCAAACATGTGGACACATGCCCGCTATATCTATGCTCAAGACTAATGGGAATATTTTTAGCATCAGTACTGAGGTCGATGTCACAATCGTAACTTACAATAAATCGTAAGACTTACGATGCATTGCAGCCCTACGTAGGACACGTGGGTTATCCTTCGTAACTCGAGTTACGATCGATCCATGGCTTCGTAAACATTCTTTTTCGTATTACAATCAATCATAGGACTAACGATGCATTGCAGCCCTACGTAGGATACGATGGGTAAACCGGCGTAACTTGAGTTACGTTCGATCGCAGGGTTTCGTGAAATCAACCACAAGGACTAATACTTCAACAGGGTTAAGTGTGCGTCAATTTATTACCAGTGTTGTTTCACTGATTCACTTGTTATACCAGAGTACTATGTGGAAACATTTTGGCGTAAAGACTATAACTTCTTCAGACTGAAACCGCCCAAAAAACAACTACATCGCCCTATTTTTTAGTGTACTACCGAATTATCGTCAATCTTTTGAATCTTCCAATTCTGAACGTTCAAAATGGCTTGCGATAGATTCCTGTGCTTGCGTCTCCGTCTGAACTATGGTGTATATCTTTATAATTAACTATCTTAATATAAGAACGAAAATCTTGTATGCAGTACTTGATCAAACATTTAATTGCAAAGAAAATATGCAAATTTCCTCAGTGTAGTGTGCTGTTCATTCCTGTTTTTACATTGTTTCCTGCTTGGTTTATTCTAATTTCTCGAGAAAACTGAAGTCAGAAATCTTTTTAGGTGAATAAAAATGATGCGACTTGTAAACTAAAAGAGAAGTCTATTACGTCAGTTTTTGTATTGGTTTCATAGGTCAAAGGTTGCATAGGCCTGTGCAGACAATTGTAACCTACAATGTTTGCCGCCTTTGTCGTTTTTTTGTAAATTCACTCTTTTCAATGGGGAGCTTTGGAGAACCGGTGTTCTAGTCAACAGCGCATTCGCACGCACGCGCAAAACAACGTGCGCATGCTCACAATTACGTGCGCGTGCGCTGTTGACTTGAAGACCGGTTCTCCAAAGTCTCCCATTGTAGTGTTATAGGTGCCAGTGTTAGACTAGCTAACCAGGCGTGGTTCTAGAGGCAAGTGTTTATTTAGAAAGAAAACAAAATGGAGGGGGGGGGGGGGGGGCTAAAAGAGCTATGATTTTTGTGTGTGGAGCTAGAAGAGCCAATATTTTGGAGGGCTAGACCCTTCTTCTAATACTCGCGTCTGTTATGTCTTATAGGAGTAGAAAAGTAGCCTATGAACCTAGCGTTGCATGCATACACAACATGTTATTCATGTAATTGGCGTGTTACAACTGAAATGATCCAGCATTTCTTTTTTTTTTGGGGGGGGGGCGAGACACAATTTTTTTTTTGGGGGGGAGGGGGGCTCAAGTCCCCCTGGCCCACCCGTAGAACCGCCATACACTGTCGCTAACAGACTGACTAACCTCTCAAACTGTCATTGTGAATCCACAAACCAGTCACCATTGACTAATAATTGCCATGTAATGATAGTACTGAAATATTAATGAATTTCGTTATGAATTAGTGATTGCTGGACTATACTTCATCAAGGTTGGAAGTTTACAACGCGGAGAACAATCTATAAAATAGCATTCGTCTCAATAACAATTTTAACTCCCCCAATACAGAGGCATCGCGTGTTTGAAGGGTTCCTGCAGTGTTTTTTTTTTCAGTCAGGTTATTTTATTACCTCAGAGAATATACTGACAGGTAATGAATTGCAAGTCTTATTTTGGTTTCAAACCAGCATTTGGTTTTCGTTTTAATGCCTTTGCAAAATGGGAGATTTTCATGCATACTCGTGTGGGGAACCAACAGCAAAAATACAATGAAAGAACTTTCAAAATGAAGAAGCAAACTTGCCCCACAGAAATGGTTTGGCAAACTCATTATTACACCGCCAGTTGAGTGAAAGGAACATATTCAGCACACAAAACCTTTTGAGGAGGAAAAGGTCTGTCAGAGAACATATAAAACAACCAGAACGCTTTGTGCACAAATCAATTGGGTTACTGCTCTCAGTTACCCAGATGACGTCACAGTTGTGATCATGAATATCGAAATTTTATTTAGCATACAAACCAAAAAACCTGTTGTTAATGTAGTGATTTCACCAGTGCTGCGGTTTCACAGCATACGAGATGGGGCTCATCACAAAGTTAATTGGGATCAGTGAAGTCAATCATCAGTAATTAGGAGACACAGAGACAGATGAAGTTGAATTTCAGTTAATCAATAGAAGAATTTATTCAGTCAATCAGTGTTCATTTGAAGATTGGAGAAATCAAGGAATCAATCACAGTTCAATAATCAATAGCAGCCAACCGGAAGAAGAAGAATGAAGCTCTCCTCCAACCCCAAAATAAAATGATGTCAAGATCAAGATTTAAGACAAGATCTCAAACAAGATGAAAACAAGAACAAGATCAAGATCCCTGGGGTAGTAAGTGTCTGCAGGTAAAACGAGACAAAAAACAGAACGGCAACTAAAAATGTGTACAGTGGTCAGTGATACAGTGTGTGCAGTGTATACATAGGCGGTCAAAGGTCAGGTTCACTGTGTACAATTAATACACTACACGCAGCATTACATGCGTGCAATACAATGGCTGCATAGAAACAGTACATACACAGTGTACTGTAGTGTACGTGAATGGTCACACACACATAAATATGGCTAACAACGGCCATAAACAAACATAATGTCATCGCCTAAAACATGCCAAATCACACTTTCTTCATCAATTTACAACAAAAGGGCACTCACCACACGTTCTGGAAGGTGTTGCCTACATAACCACAGAGGCTTCACGGCCTATCCATGCTCAAAGAGCATGCACAAAGATGCAAAATAATGCACCAAAAGTTGCAAGTTTGACAACTCCACAGAAAGTGAGTGGTTTCGCGCCTGTACGCCGACACATCACCCGAAGGCAAACAAACATATTACTGCGCCGTCATTAAAATAAGACAATAATTTACCCCAAGATAAATATTAAGTTACTTAATACAAAGGATGTTGTATAATAGCTTTGTATTAATATGTAATAGTACAATTATAGAATGATGAGTTTAATAAAAGAGAAATTATCCCGGAGCCCTATTTTCTATGAGGGACTTATTCTAAGTTACTGTGTGACAAGTCATTTCCTCGAACCGGAAACACTAATTTGCATATTATAATGAGGATAACATAAGATATATGGGGGCGGGCAAAGCGCAGATCCCCACAAATTCCCTACTTTAAAACCACGCGACCCGAGTGGTCCCAACCACATGTTATCCGATTTCACAAATTAAAATTCACATTAGAGTATTTGAATCAGGGCTGCGGCAATAATTGTTACAGATTTGAAAACATTCAACCCCGCACTCAAATAAGGCTTTCAAAGTCAACAATAACATTTCTTTTAACAACATTAACAATACATGTAGAATACATGGATCTACACATAACACAACTTGCATTAGTGACCATTGATGTGGGTAATACCTTGTCTCTATTTACACATGTAAATAAAGCAAACATCACTAATCACATCACAACATGAGCATATAAACACATGTTACATGTTACATGTAACTTTTCACATGTCCAAGTGAAACAAACAGGTTTCAGATTTTATGCAAAATCAAAATACATGCTCTAAGCTTGCAATTTCAAATATCCATACAATAAAGCATCGATTTACACAAAGTACAATTAAAAGCTGATATAGAAGGTTCTGTCTTTACACAATCATAAGACATATCTGTAAATGACTTCTTTAAGTCCACGACAATATTTTGTCATTCCCTCTCTAGTCAAATGACATCCATCTTCACATACATATTTAGGATAATTCACTCTTCTTTGCGAATACTGGCATACAATAGGGTAGTCCTTACATTCTCTTGCAAAAAGAGTATTTACTCGCTTGACCCGGTGATTGAATGTGGCAACATCAACCTGCCCATACCTTGTAATTTGTGTGCGTTGCACAACAGATAATAATACAACACGTTGGGGATTAATCCCCTGGAGTAGTATGAAAAGGGGGTTATCATTCCAAACCCCATTTTCACTCACTCCACTCCACATTTAACTGCCACATTCAAAATAGATTTCATCTCGCCAATTTTCACCCCCCATTTCACAAATCTCAAAATATCCAAAATCAAAATCAAAATGCCTCATTTTATCGCGAAAAAAAAAATGTTGTAAATTTAAAAAGTTGTAGATTGGAATGTGAAAAAAAATGAGAAAAAATAGAAATTTTTTTTATAAAATATTAATTTATATTATTATAAATAAGATGGATCGAGAGAATAATCAAACGCCGCGTCGTGTAATTGCGAAGGGATATAACAAATGGAAAAAAAGAGAACTAGAAAGATTTGTTGAATCTGAAAGAATTCCATTTATACAAAGCCTTGGATCTACTCGAAATGATTTGATACGTGTAATTAAAAGTGCGGGGCCTGTTAGACCAAGAGGATATAAAAGTTGGAGTAAATCAAGGTTAGAAATTTATATTATACAAAATGATTTGTTTAATTTATTAAACCGACGAGTAAGAAATACTCGTCAACATTATATTAGTTCGATTAAAAGTTTTCAAAACCAATTTTTAAACTTAAATACAAAAAAAATTGAATATCTTAGAGAATTAACAAGAAGATTTAACCTTGATGTTACACCAACTGGTTATAGGGGGCAAATAATAAGACGAGACTATGTCAAAGCAATTAAAGATTATGTTGCACCGACAACAATTAACGAAGCAATTAACTGGAGAGGAACTAGACGTTTTAGAAACAATTTGATAAATTTAGAAATGAGGCCACAATCAAATTACCGAGATATAACAATATTTTTCAATCAGCATCGTGGGGATATTGTAAAAAAGGTAAAATCAATGTTTAGAGAACATGGAGCCTTTAAGATTCAATTTGCTATAAAAATAACCTATGGGAAAACAACAACGGGAAGTCTTATTGATTTTACTGTTAGAAGTGGTCAAGGACTTATTTTAAGTGAAAGTGAAATAGTAAATGAGGTAAATAAAAATATTGGAGAATTAATACACAAAGTCGAAAATAATAATTTACAAGATTCGGATTTAGTTTTAGATAAAATAGAAGTGTTTTATATGAATTTTGGTAGATATATCTTTGCTAATGTTGGTTCTTATCTAGAATTACCTCCATTTATTAAAAACAAAAATGCTGTTGTTAATGTGTTAAACAAAGACGATCAATGTATTAGATGGGCAATAAGATCAGCATTAGGACTGTATACTGACAAGGTTAAAGAAAATAAGAGGAAAAATCCGGCTTATCAAATTAAGGAGGCAAGACCAAGCACTTATAAATTAGATGATGGTTTAAACTTTGATGGGATAGGTTTTCCAACCCAAATAAATCAAATATCTAAAATTGAACGGCAAAACAATTTTAATATTAATGTGTTTTTATTAGATTGCGATAATGATAAAGAAGGAGATTTACCTACTCCTCATCGTATCTCTGAACAGGAAAACGATATTTCGATAGATTTATTGTTAGTTCATAGGGATGGGAAGAACCACTTTTGTTGGATCAAACATTTTTCAGCCTTATTTTTTATGGCCACGACTAAACATAAATGTAAATCATATTACTGTAGGAGATGCTTATCGCATTTTCAAAAAGAAGATAAATTAAAATTGCACGAAGAAATGTGTAAGGGAATAGTAAATCATCCATCACAAGTAGTACTTCCTGAAGAAGATGAAAACATTTTACAATTCAAAAATTTTAAAAATATACAAGATGCACCATTTGTGATTTATGCTGATTTTGAATGTATCTTAGAAAAAGTAAACAAAAAACCAACCGCAAAATCACAAATATTAGCTATTCATAAACCTAGCGGATATTCTTACGTTGTGGTAAGATATGATGGAAAACTAATGAATCAAAAAACGTATAGAGGAGCTGATGCCTCTAAAGATATAATTTATTCTTTGTTTAAAGAACAAGATGAAATTAAAAAGATATTTGATAATCCCAAAGAATGTGAATATGTTGATGAAGAAATAATAAAAAATAGTAACCGTTGTTGGATTTGTGAAAAAGAAATAAAAATAAATTCTGATCAAATGTGTCAATGTACGAATCCTAAAAAACCTAAAACCAAAGAAGAAATATCAGCAAAAACATTTATAAATGCTAAAGGATATACAGAATACCTGTGTTTAACGTGCAATAAAAAAATTAATAACTTTAGAAAAGTTAAAGATCATTGTCACATCACAGGAAAGTTTCGTGGAGTTGCACATGCACATTGTAACCTAAAACTTAAAATAACAAATCGAACACAAATACCGGTCATTTTTCACAACTTAAAAAATTATGATGGGCATTTGATTATGCAGGGGGTAGGAGCATGTATTGAAACATTAAATAAAACGATTAAGAAAAACGAAACTCGAAAGAAAAAAATTGAAACTACTCTATCTAAATTGTTAACTAAACAAGAAAAACTTGAAAATCATAAGAAAGAACTGCGAGAAAATCTTAACAAAGAAAAAAAAGAACGTGAGTGTTTTAATGAGTTACGTCGAGAAATAAGAAAAGATAACTCAAAAATAAAATTATTTGAAGAAAAGTATGGAATGAAATTTTCAAAAAGCAAAAATATGAAACTCAATCAAATAATGATTGGTTTTCAACGTGAATGTGTAGAAAAAATAAAACTAAATAATAAAAAACTAAAACTAAACAAAGACAAATTAACAATGATTACAGATTTATGGTTAAAAGAAGAAGATGAGATAATGTATCATCAAGCAGAAAAAAGTGTATTTGATAATATATTTTGTATTCCTCAAAACAGTAAAAAATATATTTTAATTGGGTTAGGTGGATTACGTTTTATAGATTCTTTTAATTTTATGGCAGAGTCACTCGATAAATTAGTCAAAAATTGTCCTAAAGATGAGTTTAAGTTATTAAAACAACATTTTAACAATGATAATGACATAACGCTGTTATTACAAAAGGGTATTTATCCTTATGAATATATGAATTCTTTTAAGCGTTTTGAAGAACAGCAACTCCCACCAAGAAAATTATTTTATAGTCATTTAAAACTCGAAGATATCACGCAAGAAGAATATCAAAGGGCTCAGGATGTTTGGAAAACCTTCAACTGTAAAACTTTGGGTGATTATCACGATTTATACGTGACCACCGATACGTTATTATTAGCCGATGTGTTTCAAAATTTTAGACACACCTGTAAAAAAACCTATCGTCTAGATCCCGCGAATTATATCACCGCCCCAGGGTTAGCCTGGGACGCGTTATTAAAACATAGTAAAATAAAACTAGAACTTTTAACGGATATAGATAAATATTTATTTTTTGAAAAAGGAAAAAGAGGTGGTTATTCTAGCGTAGGACAATGTAGACATCACGAAGCAAACAACAAATATTTAAAAGATTATGACTCTAAGAAAGAATCGAGTTATTTACTTTATTTAGACGCAAATAATTTATACGGTTGGGCGATGAGTCAACCGTTACCCGTTGGCGGTTTTGAATGGTTATCAGAAAACCAAGTTAAACAATTTTCAACCGATCATATTTTAGGTTTAGAAGATGACTTTAAATATGGATTTATGTTAGAAGTTGATCTAGAATATCCCAAGAAACTTCATGATTTACACAATGATTTGCCTTTAGCCCCGGAAAACATAACCGTCTCTAAAGAATGGTTTAGCCCGTATCAAAAAGAATTACTCTCGAACAAAGTAAAAGCCTCGTGCGAAGATAAACTCATTGCAACATTATATCCTAGAAAAAAATATGTCGTTTACTATAAATCCTTAAAACAATATTTATCGTTTGGATTGAAACTAACTAAAGTACACCGCGTTTTACGATTTGAACAAAAAACTTGGATGAAATCTTACATCGATAAAAATACTCAACTTAGAACATTAGCAACCACGGATTTTGAAAAGAATTTTTATAAACTAATGAACAATTCTGTTTTTGGTAAAACGATGGAAAATGTTCGAAATAGAATAGATGGTAAGATCCTTATCGATGATAACACCGAAAAGTCGGCTAAAAAAGTTGCTAAACTTGTTAGTAAACCTTCATTTAAAACAGCAAATATTTTTAAAAATTTTAATATAACTTTTTTTGAAAAGTATAAAACAAAAACGGTTTTAGATAAACCCATCTATTGCGGTGTTAGTATTTTAGATTTAAGCAAATCTTTAATGTATGATTTTTATTACAATCACCTGAAGAAAACTTATAAAAATAATATCAAACTCATGTATACTGACACAGACAGTTTATTATGCATCATTAATACTGATGATGTTTATGATGATATTAAAAAAGACACGAGTCTCTATGATTTATCAAATTATAAAACCAATCATCCATTATACGACCCAATAAATAAAAAAGTGATTGGAAAAATGAAAGATGAATACGGCGGGAAAATTATCAAATCAGCCACGTGTCTAAGATCAAAAATGTATTCAATTATAGATGAAGATGATAAAGAGACTAAAAAAGCTAAAGGAATAACTCGCGTTGTAACTGAAAAAAATATTAAGGCTAAATGTTATTACGAGTGTTTAATAACTAAAAAATCTAGACAAGATGAAATGAATTTAATTCAAAACAAAAAACACGTTATTTATTCAACTAAAGTCAAAAAAGAATCGTTGTCTCCTTGGGATGGGAAAAGATATATTTTATCCGATGGAATCAATACTTTAGCATTTGGCAATAAAAAAATTAAATATCAAGATTCTGGCAATTCGGTGTCATCCGGAACGATTTGAAGTTCTTCTTTCACAAACGATCGTTTGGGTCCGTCTTTTAAGTAATAAAGCGTAGGACCTGTAGTAACTTTTTTACCACTCATGATTTTAAATTGACTCGTTCTTTTTTCAATTTGATACATGTTAACGCTCCATATGGGATCGGTAGCCCTCCTCACCGTACCTCCTTCTTGTTCCCCCGGTTGATATAAATAACGAACTAAAACATTAGTCGGAAGATCACTAACGTTTGTTTTTTGTGGTGATGAGGGTAATTGTTTAACCCGTTTTAACTTGATCGCTTGCGTAGGAGTGATTTCTTTATCTTTTGAATCTCGAATCAATCGTGTTGTTTCTTTATTGAGGGATTTTATAACCTGGGGCAACCTCACCACCCATTCAACGTTTCTCGCCTGCGGATCAAGCATTTCTTGCACGTATTGATGACCGAATAATCTTTCGGCTAAGGTTCGGTTAAATCTTTCGACCACTCCTTGCGATCGATGCACACCCGGCACACCTACACTGATCTCTACGCCATGAGACTGAAACAACTTTTTAAAATCTCCTTTAAATTCTGTTCCAGCATCGATTTGTGCTAATTTAGGCCACGTTAAAGACGAACGCTTGTAAATTTTAATAATCGCGTCTTTCACTTGACCGGCAACTTTAGAAGTTATGGGTTCAGCCTCTTTATACCGACTCGCCACGTCTATGACCGTCAACGCGTATTTAAACGTTTTTTGTTTAACTCGATCCCAGGGTAAGTATAATATATCTAACTGATGTACGTAATTTGGTTCTAACCAATCACTCGACATTGCCGTCGGCCTGGGTACATATGAGGGAGGTGGTAAATAAATTTGCCAAACGGCTTGTTTTTTTAACCAAGATCTAACTTTTTGTTTATCAACCCCCGTTTTTTTATGCAAATGCGTGACAGCACCCTCACCTTTCCAATAACCTTTAGGACTATAAAACAAACCTGAAAGCTGTTCTCTTTGTTTTTTATTTAACTCACTCATTTTTATTTTATACATATCTATAAATGAAGAATCCCACTGCGGCTGTACCACCTAATACCCACACGAGTTCTCTAATTTGTTGATCATCACTCGGAGTATAAAAGTCGCTAAGTTTTGGTTTAGGTGGTAATTCTAAATCGTAATTTTCACCCGTTATTTCGCTGTACACTTTAAGCGCTTCGTTTACGTTACTAAACGTTCTTTCTGATAATTTTTGTTGTATCATACGTTTATTCAAATAATCTAGATATTTAACGCGTTGTTGTTCCCAATCTTCTTTGGCTCTCGCTAATTTTTCTAATGCTAAGTCGTGTCTTTTTCGTTCTTTGTCAATTTGTTGTTTTGATAAACTACTAAATAAAAAGTTACTACCGGTAAACGCTAACGCATTTACTACTGCCCCGCCAACCATCATTGCTATTCCTGCCATCTTTTTATTTATACTAATTTAAAAACCTTATATATTAAAAACACACTATTTTGAACTATGAATCATTACGGTAAAAAACTAAACCCAATGAGGCGTCTTAAAATCCCTAAAGCCATTAAAGGCGAACGAAGAGAAGTGTCAATCACTCATAATCCAAGCACGATTGCGGCTGGTCAAAAACTCATCGTTAAGTTTCCGCAATTAGGACCCGACGATGTTATCGTACCCGGTACTTCTAAACTCGCTTTTAAACTCGAGTTAGATGGAGGGTCAGATGGTGATCGAACGGTGTTTAACAACTTATGTCGTAACTTAATACGCGAAATCAATGTTAGGCTTCAAGGTAACACAATCGTGAGTTATCGCGATGCGGATGTCTTTCACAATTTTAAAGATAACTGGCTGCATCCCTACATTACACGAAATATGGCCTATGTAGGCCTTGAAAAAGAAAACGTCACAAAATTAAGATTAGGCGCGGCAGATGCTAATGCTGAAACTAATAGCGGAAAAGATAAAGCTATCTCCGACGCGTTTGGTAATCGATATTGTATTCCTTTAGATATTGAGCTTTTAACGGCACATCATCCTTTTTATCCTAGCAGTCTAAAGCAACCCCTAACGTATGAATTAACATTTAACGATCACGATAAAGTCGTTAATAGCTCGGATACAAGTGCCCAATATTCAATTTCCGATTTAACGCTTGAATACGAAGTCGTCACTAACCGAGATTTGACACAAGAGCTAAAAAACAAACGAATGAAATACTATCTTTTTGATCACGTACATAATTTAGAAACAAGATCGATCAACAAATCAGATACCTTATGGAACGTTATGATTAATCAACCGATTAAAAGTCTCAAAGGCGTTTTAATCTTATTTAGAGATCCAACGGTAAAAAACCCTCAAAGATTTTACAACCCCCACATTAGCAAAACCAGCATTACGGTTGAAGGAAAACCCAATCAACTTTACTCTCAAGGTATGTTTGAGTATCAGCACTGGCAAGAAGTTAATAAATTTTTTGGTGATAGTGATACCGAAAATGGCCAATCGATTGTAAAAGATTTAAATTTAGTGGGTCTAGAAATGGCTGACTACTATAAAGATAAATACGGCCTGTGGCTAGATTTTCGCTCAACTGATGATAATAGTGCTCACGGAAGTGGAAGACGTTTAAACGACGGAGGAGGAATTCAGATTCAGATGACTCGAGAGGCTGAAACAGCGGGAGATTTAACGATGTTTGTATTTTTAGTCATGGATGCGCAATTAACCATTGAGGATGGAAATTTTAAGAATTTAGTTTTTTAAAAGCTTATTAAAATAAATGGAATCTTGTCATTGTGCTTTAATTGTAGGAAAAACAAACTCGGGAAAGACTAAATGGATTTTAGATTTATTGGAAACCGAATATCGTGATAAATTTGAATCGATCGTGGTCATTTGCCCGACCTTATTTAAAAATAAAACTTATTTATCGAGGCTTTGGATATCAATGGATGAAAATGTATATTTGTGTGATTTAGACTTTGAAAAAATAACTTTAAATGAAGCCCTAGATTTGTATCAAAATATTTTAGATGGAATAAAAACGTTATTTATCATAGATGATTGTTCGAGTCAGCAGGAAATAAAATATCGAAAAAAAACATGTGCGTTGAGCAAAATCGCTTTTTCTGGGAGGCATTATAACCATAGCTGTTGGTTATTAACACAAAAGTATAATTCGGTTTTAAAAGACTATCGTGAGAATACAAGTTGGGTTGCGATGTTTTATACAAAAGATAAAACGAGTTTTGATATTGCATTAGATGAAAATGATGTTGTGTGTGATCAAAAAAGAGACGTAATTAAAAAACATTTGTGCGATAAAAAATATAGTAAATTGGTTATTAACACAGAACCTCCAGTTTCATATCAAGTTTTTGATTAACAACCTAATTTTTGTTATCATTTGTTGTATTTTGTTAAAAATTTGCTAATAACTACCTATCAAGTTATTTATAGCAATTTTTAATTTTGTTATAAATAAAAAACACCAATGCTATAATACGTTGATGTTATTATTAAGTTTGTTATCATTTGTTGTATTTTGTTAAAAATTTGCTAATAACTACCTATCAAGTTATTTATAGCAATTTTTAATTTTGTTATAAATAAAAAACACCAATGCTACAATACTTTGATGTTATTATTAAGTTTGTTATCACTTTAAACTTAAGCTACTTATGTTATAATTTATTTTGCTTTAACAAAATTTATAAGTTGTTATATAGTAAAATGAACGACTTGACAACAATTATAAATAGCGATGTAAATACACCTTTAACACCAACAAACGACAGTAGTTATAAAGATCGACTTTGTGGCATAGTTGCAGCAGGTGATTCAAAAAAATATTTAGGAAAAGAATACACCATCAAAGACATAGAAGCACTAACACCTACAGATCAAGAAAAATTATTTAACCGGTATCAAGTTAAATTCGGTAAAGAAGTGGTAGCTACAGTGGGTAACTCAATTTTGAGTTTGTATGCACGAGCTATAGGTTTAGCAACTCCGGCTGATATTTTAGGAATTAGAATTAGCTTAAATTCTGAGGAAAATTTAACCAATGATTTAAATAACGATCCTATCATTAGTAATAGCTTAGCTTATGCACTTAGCGAGGTTTGTTACAAATATGGTGTCTATCTATCACCTTTGATAGCAACACTTATTACCACAAAACATTTAAACTTTAACAAATCCACAACAAATAAAAATACTTATATAATAAATAATTTAAATGACAACTATGCATCAGGAGAAGGAGCAAGCTTTACCAACAGCACCCCCAACAACAGCACCAGCAGCACCAACACCGATACCAACAACCCCAGTGATCCAAGTAACTAAAAAACAAACCGTAAAACCTAAAAACGCTAAACGCGTTGAACAAGGTAAACGCCTAGCAGAACATAATAAAAAAATGAAAGAGCAATTAGCTAAAATGAAAACAGAAGAGACAGAGTCGGAGATTATTCAAAATACCCCTGATTCGAGATTACTTTATGTTGGCGGTTTAATTTTAGTAGGCGGTATAGGTTTTTTATTGTATAAATCATCAAACAAATCACCAGAAAACTCTAAACCTATTCAAATAACAAAACCAAGTCTACCACAGAGTCAACCCGAAGAACTTTTAATGGATTGATTTTTTAAATGTTTATATATTAAAAATGGATGAAACAACCGTAAATGATATTGCCGCCGCAGTTTATATTTGTGTTTTAATAGCAGCAGTCACCATTGGCTTTCCCTTTTATCAATCTTTAAAAAAGGGGAACTAATTTAAATTTTAAAAACTTATATAGTAAGAATGGCAAATACAAATATTGATATAAACGGAATAGCAAACACAGTTTATCATGGTGCAGTGTTAAGCCTTTTAACCATGGGATACTCGATGGTAAGTAAAAAATTACTCAAAATTAAATCACCTGATTTAGATAGGCTTAGCGTAGAAGATGCGGCTAAACTAACCGCATTAGTCGGAGGTTCTTTAGCAACGCAACAGTGGCTGGTCACACAGGGAATCTTACCGGGTAGTATTATAAATAAACCTACAGTTTAAAATGTGTATATAATAAATAATTAAAGATGGATGATTTTGATTATCAAGAAAATGATCCCCTGTTAAATGAAACAGAAGATAGAGACGATCAACAATTTAACAACCCCGTTTATGATAATACCGAACTCGATTCTGAAGAAAATCAAGCTCGATTAAATAATTTACTAGGTGGTGGTAGACAAGAACAACAAGAAGAATCAAGTGCTCTTCGCAATGGTGAAAATGTTGATTACTCGTTTCAACTTCAAAAGCAATACATTGATAATTTTTATGCTAGCATAAGAAGTGAAGGTTATAAAACTTTTGATTTAATTCAAAGCGAAAACTTTAGATTTGAAAAGGATGGAATATATTACGAAAAAGATGAAATTAAAATAAAATTAACGTTTGATAATGATCCTAAAAAATTTGCTTCTGTGAATACAATATATTCTAGAACAAAAGGTAAAGTAATTACAAATAGAACTCTTTTTATGCGAGAAGATTTAAAAATTGTTGATTTTAAAACATCAAAACGCAGCAAAGAAGCAAGCACAGCGCTTCAACAAGCAAGTACATCTTTAACTCATATTCAAAGTGAAAACATATCCTTACAAGATTTATCACAAGCAGCTGATCAAACGAGTAATGTTATAGAAGAACTCGAACAAGAAACCAATATTGATGAACAAAGCGAATTTAATATCAGAGAGCTACGCGGTTTAGACAAAACATTACAATCGATTAAAGGAAATTTATTATTGGAACAAACAAAGCTAACTGAGTTAAATGAGAGAAAAGAAAGAGTTAAAAAAGAATTAGACGAAGCAAAAAAAGCAGAAGATGAAGAACAAATAGGATCACTCACAGAAGAGTTAGAAAATATAAACATTGAAATACGAGAAAGGTCTAATAATATCATTAGAGAATCAGATAAAATAAAATCTCAAATCAATCGCGTCAAAGAAACAATTAATATAATGTTAGACAGCGATGTAACGCTTAGAGAAAAAATTAAATTTTTATTTAAAGAGCAAGGTGTCACGATCGCGAGTATTTTAGCAGCAATTTCTATGGCCATCAGCACACTGGTAAGCTCGGTGGTAGCAGCCGTTAGAGGTGTAGGTATCCCAACCCCAGAACCACCCGCGCCTAAACCTGAGCCACCATCAGGAGGTGGCATCAAAGAGTGGGTACACAAGCACTTGGAAAACTTAGCAAACGCTTTGAAAAAATTAGGGTTAGCCGCATTAGGTGCGCTGCCGGGGGTCATTGGAAGCGTCATAAGTTGGTTACTAAATGTTTTAAGTAAATCAGTTGGCTGGCTAGCAGAACATGTGTGGGCTTTATTTATAGGTGCAGGTGCTTTAATTATTGCTTATATTAAAAATAATTGGTAGTTTTGTTTTTTAACAAAATAATAAAAAAAAAATAATCCCCCAAGCTCTTTTGAGCTTGGGGGTATTTTTTTTGGTTTAAATATTTATATTTTTCTAAGTCAAAATTTTGTAGACTAAAACTCCTATCGCAATGATTGCAACTGTTCCTATCGTTAAAGATAATTTTTCATCTTGATGAATGTCTAAAGATGCTTTAGGATTTGACTCTGAGGTTTTAGGTATAGGTGATAAACGTGGTGTAGGTTCTTCTGTTGGTTCTTGAGTGGGTTTGGGTTCAAGGGTTGGCTGAGGATCAAAGTCATCAACTTGTATCGGAGCGTTTAAGGTTGGTTGAAATCCCGGTTTAGCGGTTAAAGGTGCAATTTGCAAGTTATTATTGTAACCATCGTGTATGCCTACCCTTAAATCCATATCTGATGGAATGAGGTATAGCCCGGGTCTTACGACAAAGTTGAGTGGAGTTTTAGCATACTGCAGTGAATCTTGAAATTGATTGATACTCTGCTCTAAATCTGGTTCGCTATTAATAAGACTTTCTACGATGGTAACAAACTGATGCTGTGCATCTAAACCGGTTCCCGGGGTTAATGCACTGGTTTTTGTTTGTGCTTGTGCACCTAAAAGCGCGTACACGTAAGCCCTAATCGATTCGTTAATTTTTGTAATTCCAACATCGGTAAAAGAACTCGTCTTTGAAATAAAGTCTGTCCAAGCACCTAAAACATTATTGGATTGTTCAAGGTAAGTGACCGTATAGGTACTCGCGTGACCCGATCCTTTTGGTGGATCCATTAAACCAAAGCCCATAAAAGTTGAGCCTGCATACGTACCGTAGTTTACACCCAAGTCGTGGGGGTCATAGTTTTTTCCCGGCACTGGAACCTCCCCTGAATTGTAGTAAAAAGCAGTACCCAAGCCGTTTGAGGTCGTATCTCTTGTTTGTTTAAAAGACTTGCTTCGATCGATGCTAAATACGCGGCACGTGTCCGTAAAAGCTCTCGTATCATAACGGTTATTTAACGCGTTAAATACATCATCACCAGGTATAGGTGCTACCAAATTATAAAATATTTTTCGTATAGTATAATACACGTGAAAATGAAACAGCGATGAAATATATTGGTTTTTATTGTGGAGGAGGTCAAGACCTACTCCACACGCGGTCGTGGCACAATAAATCGCAAAGTTGAATTGGTTTTGATAAAAGGACAAAGGGTTAGTTTGCCATCGTTCGATTGCTTCGTCCGTTTTAACGCGTGGTAATTTATACGCGGTTGACATATCTTTAAATTGTACAAAAAAAGTATGATTTTTATTGACGATAATAGCTAAAGCGCCTAAAGAGTTTCCCATTTATAATATAAGTCTTTTTATAATAAAAGTAGAGTAAGAATGAGCGGAATACAACACACATTTTATTTGACAAAAAACGAACAAACGTTTAAATTGCAAGAGGTGATTGATAATTTAGATGGCTCAAAACAAATTCGCGTTAAAAATCTCGTGTTTACGGTAGGCTATTTTAACATAACTAAATCTAGTGAGATTACTTGGGAAAAGGATATAGATGGGCAACCCGCTTATACTAACGGTAGGTCTAGAGACAATAGACAAACTGATAAAAGCTCACAACTACAGACAAAGCCATTAGAACTGACCCCTGAGATAATGAATCAATTTCGTTTATCGATGACAACTGAAGAAATTCAACAAAGTAGAAAAGAAGTCATAGCACGCATTATTACACAGATGTTTGACGGATATGATACTGAAATTCTTAACGAAGTGGAAATAAAAATACAAGAAGAAATACAGGTCCTCAGACAACGAAAACAAACCCTAGAATTAGCCAGGGATAGACTTGATGATAAATTACAAAATTATGTTAACTATGTAATACATTTATTAAATAAAAGAATAGACTATATCATAGAAGGCCAAGTATTAGCCACAAATTTACTTCGATATGGATACAACAATGACAATCAAGAAAAAACAGAAAATATGCGTTTACCACAAATTAAAAACAGCCTCGTTGTTTTAGGACATAAAGAGCCAATCGTAAATGCGCTACATCCGGTGAGTGAGGTTACGGCTTTGCCCGAGGGCAAATCAGGAAGCATCATTATTTTACCTGGATTTTATGGTATCGATTGGTTCGAGTCATTGATAAACGCGATACCGGGTGTGAGCTTTAAAGTCTATAGAGAAAGTAAAACGGTGACCTTAAGGGTCACTGATATAAACCTTAATCTACGTTTAAATCGAGAAGTTTCTAATTTGCTCAATTTACCCAAAGGAAGGTTAATCCCAAATGTCATTTATAAGGGTGATTACGATATTAACCCATTTAACATTACGTTTATTCATTGCGAGCAGTTAAACACGAGTGATAATTTTTACAACGGGTTTCCTTCAAATATGTTATCATTTTATCACACAAGCCAAACAAACCAAACTCACGTTGGGAAAACATTAAAAAACGGTAAAATTAATAAACTTGCCTTTTCAATTAAAAACGAAGAAGGAAAAATCATCAATAACAAAGGCGCGGGGATTTTAATCAAATGTGAAATAATTTAAAAACGCTTATATATTAAAAATATGGCAACCGTAAATGTAAATGAAATAAAACCTTTATATCCTGATCTAAACTTAAACAGCGGTGATGATATTAAAGACGAAACTAAAATTTATCGACTTCAAAAAATTAAAGATATTAAATCTCAAATCTGTAAAGAAAGAAACTCGCGCGAGGTTTCTTTTAAAAAGTTAAAAAGGTGGATCTCTGCGATTCAATATGTAGAGCACGGGGTTGAAGTACTGGGGGTCACTGCAGCCGCGATAGGGATCCCCGCATTAATGGGTGTTATTAGTGCCCCAATTGGCTTAGTCTTAGAGGGTACTAGCATAGGTGCCTTTGGATTTTACGCGGTACTTAAATACGCAAGCAAAAAATTAGCGGTAAAGAGTAAAAAACACGATCAGATTAAAATTTTAGCAGATGCAAAGTTAAACACGATAGATGAATACGTGTCAAAGGCCATCGAAGATGGTGATATTTCTCACGAAGAATTTATATTAATTACGTCAGAACTTAAAAAATTTAACGACTTGAAAGAAAAAATAAGATTAAAAACTT
Organism: Astropecten irregularis; assembly: GCA_963971285.1. Lineage (NCBI taxonomy): Eukaryota > Metazoa > Echinodermata > Asteroidea > Paxillosida > Astropectinidae > Astropecten > Astropecten irregularis. The sequence goes on from OZ020247.1 coordinate 13,162,253, forward strand.
CTACAAAGTTAGAAGAAGCTAAACATTTAAATAAAGTTGAATTTGAACGACAAGTTGAAGAAAAGGCTAAAGTGATGGCGAGTGATTTACTCGCCAAAGAAAAAAAAGAACTTATGAAAAAACTTGGAAATTAAGTTTAAGTTTGACAAAGTCGTTTAAAAACGACGAGAGTAAACCTCCGAGTTATAAAGAAAGTCAAGTGAGAGTTACCCCTACAGCTCCTCCTCTTTAAAAGTTTCGTTGTATCTTTTTAACGCTTGATTAAAATATTTTAATTCTACTTGAAATAACTTTTGTACTGTTTCTTGGGTTACGTTAGAAACATTTTTTAGATAACATACAGCCATTAACGACCTGAGTGGATGACCCCTAGATATTTTTCCCTTTAATATTTGTTTTAATTTAAACTCGACGAGTTTAAGGTCACACATTTGGTATTGAATGTTAAATTTATCAAAGACTTTTTTTACTATAGAAGCCTTTGTTTTTTTATAGAAAAATCTCTGATTATACTTTCCATTAATATTTTCCGTAGAATAATCCATGAGACTATAACCTATAATTAATCCACACTTGTCACAATAATACTCGTCTTTGTCTTCATCAATCATGATGTTGTGAGTGCACATACCTATCTCATTCATTTATATTTAAAAAAAAATAATGTTTTTTTTTTTTTTTTTTTCAATCATTGTTTTTTACCTAATACTTTACTCACAATGCGTGGGCGTTTTTATAAAGAGTGTAAAGGGGCCGGGGTCTATGCCTTAAACTCATCAAAGAGGGCCAACAACACTGTTGACCCCCTTTTTTGGGGTACCGGGTTCAAAGTTTAAAGGTTTTTTTTTCATGTTTTTTTATGTCAGGATATTGTTTTTTATGTTTCTTATTAAATATCACCCCAAATATTCAACGAGAAACATTTTCTTTCTTTTTCTATTTTTTTTTCATGTTTTTTTATGTCAGGATATTGTTTTTTATGTTTCTTATTAAATACCCACATCAAATATTCAACGAGAAACATTTTTTCTTTTTCTATTTTTTATTCATATTTTTTGTTATGTTAATTTCAATTTTACAGACCGTGCGTCGAACCCGGTACCCCATGGTTGCAAACCGCCGAGCTTATCCACTGAGCTATCCTCCCAGCCCCGACTGAAAATGGTTTTTTAATTTGATATATATTATACTCGAAATGGTGCAATAACAACGATGACGACACAAAGGACGAGTCTATTTTTTGAGGGGTGTTTGACTGTGATTGTGACGGTTTACACAGGTTCAGTCATGTGTTATATTTCAATAACAAACCCGAGCGCTTTTAGGAATTTAACCTTTGTGTCAGCAGATGACTAAGCGTTTTACACTACGTTCAGTCATGAATGAAATTTGAATAACAAAAACCCTGTTTACGCTGGGGACAACCACGCGTGACATTGAATGGCTGTTTTTTTCAAGCGAGTGTTGTGTATACACTTAAGGTAAATAACCTTTAGTGCATTGTCAAGTGCATATGAGTAGTGTACATGCATACGACGTAAAAAAAAGCCACATCCTAATTTGGATGTGGCTTAATTTAGTGTGTAAATAAAAATGATAATTTTTTTGTTATTTTTTTTGGCTTTCTTTTTTATATTCTAGATTTAGTCATCAATATCTTCAATATCAAACATGACATTAGTGGGGATTTGTATAGTTTCATATTGCCTAATAAAAGCTTGTTCTAATTTAAATCTGATACTTGCACCAAATCCACTATTTCCATGAGAACCAAAAAATATATCATTACAGATGAGAACAGGTGTAACTTTACATGATTTATTCATATATTCATCGATGTTATCAATCTTTTTCTTTTTAAAATCAAACAATTTTGTATATTGTTTTAATTGATTTCCTTTTCCATATGATTTAAGTTTAATATACATTTTTTTGTTTTTATCATCATAAATTGGTTTAACACTTTGTTTTCCCATGTTTATATACATAGTTCTGGTTATTTTTGGTATATTTTTATCTTTATCAGATTCAATATATTTAGTTACTGTACATCTCATTTTATCAAAGTATTTAACAATTTCATCACAATCATTTTGTAAATTATATACAATTTGATAGCCAGTTGTGTTGTCTGGATTTTTTTCTTCACCAAAAGTATTAATTGTATTTATTCCAAAACAAAAATTTGTTGGTAACATAAAAATTAAATTACATTCTTTATCATCATGTTTATAAGTAATTTTTGATTTAGCACATTCTACTACTTCTTGTGAAGTTTTAATCGCTGGATTTATTATTAAATTTTTCTCATTAAACAACCCATAATGATTATATTCACTTTTATCTGCGTTTTTATATAGATCATGTTTTTCAGTTACAAAGTATGTATGTTTTATTGTTTTGTTTTGTTCCATCTTATTTATAATAATATAAAATAAAATTATTTAATTTTCTCATTTTTTTTCACATTCCAATCTACAACTTTTTAAATTTACAACATTTTTTTTTTCGCGATAAAATGAGGCATTTTGATTTTGATTTTGGATATTTTGAGATTTGTGAAATGGGGGGTGAAAATTGGCGAGATGAAATCTATTTTGAATGTGGCAGTTAAATGTGGAGTGGAGTGAGTGAAAATGGGGTTTGGAATGATAACCCCCTTTTCATACTACTCCTGGGCCTTAAGCAAATCAAGGAATTTAAATGTATTCTGCAGCAAAACTGCAGGGGTACCCTCTTGATTACATAGGTCATTCGTGCCCATGTCAATAATTAAAACATCAATTTGTCTCTTTTTCAGCTCTTTCAGATAATGATCTGAATTTGAGAATATTCTCTCATAAGAAAGACCTGGATGGCCTTCTGCAAACAGAGTGCAAACATCCTGCACACCAATAAGATCACAAACTGATTGATGGCATCTCTGGGCCTCCCTGGACAGTCGCGCAACAAATGAGTGTCCAAATAAAAATACATGTCTTTGCTCTGACATAATACTAATAAAAATGTGTGCACAAAAATGGCAATATAAGCGTTAGCTTCCAGAACATGTGACAAAGGCGTGACCTGGTGAAAAACACTAGCATCATGATTAATTATCAGTATAGATTAGATTTGTCCTATTCTGCTCACAAAAGAACAATACTTAAACACATGTACAAGTATAACTACTGGCATCCTGCCAAATCACTATCATAAACAGGTATCAAACTACAAATCTTGTAGAAATGGATGATGGATAATGAACAGTCAATGAGGTGGTAACAACCATGTCCCGCATCACAAGCATGAAGCAGGCAGCCTCCTATCCGGTTCATCTCCATCATTCTAAGTTATCTCATTCGGCCATTGGCCCATCCGTTTCTTCTTCCTTAGCCGTTTTGAACGTCTCACAACTGGTTTGTGCACGGCCGGCTCTGGCTGTGGCACATCACCATGTATCTGCTGGGGTACTGCTTGTTTAAACAACGGGGGCAGTGACACCAACACTTCATCATCCGAACTTTCTGACTTGGACTCACTATCCTCATCTGAGGAATCATCCGACACAGGGAGATTCTGGAATGGGGTCCTACTTGTAGGTTCAGGCAACTCGCCCCTGGGGTCCACAATGATCATTCTTCTGTTCAGCCATTTTTCTGTTCCACCTGTAATAGGTCTCACAGCATACACATCCCCATGGGAATTATGCCTAACCACCACATACTGCTCACTATCAAAATTATCACTAAGTTTATGCCTATCAGTGAAATTGCACTTCTTAAGCAATACCCTAGTACCCACTGGGAGAGGTTCCGCATGTGCTCGCTGATCATATTGCCTCTTATTTCTCTCTGCAGCCTTAGTTAATCGGTCCCTAGCAACTGCATGTGTCTTCTGGATAAACTTAGCTCGCTGTTGGATAGTGTCTTCATCCCAGTTCTTATGTGTATTGGCAAGCAAGTGATCTAAAGGGATAGATGGCTCCCTGCCAAACATCAAAGTATAAGGGGCATAACCAGTTATACTGTGTGGCGTGCTGTTGTAAACAAACACTAAGTGCGGAAGGAGTTTTGGCCATTTTCTGCGGTTCTTGAGATCCACAGACTTAATGAGACCACAGAGCGTTTTATTGAACCGCTCTGTCTGTCCATTTCCTTGAGGATGGTAAGGGCTGGTTCTAGTTTTTGTTACTCCATATAGATCACATAATTCTTGGATAAGGCGACTCTCGAAATTTCTACCTTGATCCGAGTGGATCCGGGTAGGTATACCATAGTGTACGAACCAATGGTCGTGAAGAACCTGGGCCACCACCTCTGCAGTCTGATTTCTACAGGGGACTGCCAATGCAACCTTTGTGAAGGCGTCGGTCATAACCAACACATCTTCTATGTTACCATGGCCTTGATCTAACTTCAGAAAGTCTATAGCCAAACATTCCAGGGGCTGGAATGCCAGGAGATGTCGCATTGGGGGTCGGACCACTGGTGTAGTTGCCTTGGTTACCGTACAATGAAAACACTTTTGAATGTGCTCCTTAACATGAAGAGTCATACTAGGCCAAAAACAGCGTTTCTTGATCAACCCAAGTGTCCTCCCAACTCCTTGGTGACCCCATTGGTCATGCGCAGCTCTAATAATATCAGGCTGAAGCTGCTTGGGTACCAATAACTGGAATGTCTTACCAGAATCAACATCACCAACTACTCTATACAAAACTCCATGTTGCTCAACAATCCTGGGCCACTCACGCAACCAAGATTTAATTCCTTGTGTGTTCTGGCTGGAATTTAAGCCACCTTGACCAGGATCCCATTTACGCTCCCACAACTGCCACACTTCCCCAAGTGAATCATCTCCCTTTTGTATAGAGGCTAAATCCTCATATGAGTATGATGGCAACACTGAAGAGGCCAGTACTGGAGAATCTACATCCTCCATCAATTCTCGTATCTGAATACATTCAGGTGTCTGAACAAGGCGCAATGAGTGGGGCAAAGGAGTGCACTGAGTAACGGTCTGCAAAATGTCCGTCGTCTCAGACACAGACATACTGGGTGGACAGCGACTAAGTGCGTCCGCACATTTGTTTGAACGGCCTGACCTATACCTGATCTCAAGATCAAAAACTGAAAGCTGAGCAACCCATCGCTGCTCTGTGGCCCCCAATTTAGCTGTCTGGAGGTGGGCTAAGGGATTGTTATCAGTCCACACTGTGGTGTGGCGACCCAACAAATACTCCCGAAACTTTTCGGAGACTGCCCACTTAAGAGCAAGTAACTCCAGCTTAAAGCTGGACAAATCAGAATATCCCTTCTCAGCCCCCCTCAGACAACGACTGGCGTAGACCACAGGGTGCAAATTCCCACTATCATCATATTGTGACAGACATGCCCCTAGTCCCTTCAGAGAGGCATCAACCTCTACTACAAAATCACGATCAAACCTCGGATAGGCTAAAACTGGGGTACTACAGAGCGCCTGCTTAAGCTCATTGAAAGCTTGATCTGCTTCATCTGACCAAGGCAGGGATCCAGTGGGGTTCCCTACTTTTACTTCTGCCTTACCGCTCAATGCATGCAAGGGACCCGCTATCTTCGAAAAGTCCTTAACATAACGCCTATAGTAGGACGCAAGCCCAAGAAATGACCGCAATTGTTCCCTATTGGCAGGGACTGGCCAATTACGAACATGATCAACTTTACCAGGGTCAACAGAAACTCCTCGGTCACTCACAATGTGACCCAAATGAGACACAGAAGCCTGGAATAACTGACACTTCGAACCATTTAGCTTCAAACCAAACTGTTCCAGTCTGACAAATACTTTGCCCAATCTATCTAGGTGTTCTTCCACTGTCGTAGAAAATACAAGCAAGTCATCCAAGTACAAAACCAATTCAGAAAGATTCATATCTGCAAATATCGACTCCATGATGCGCTGAAAAGTACTTGGGCTATTAACAAGCCCTTGGGGGAGTCTTAAAAACTCATATAGGCCCCATGGAACCCGAAAAGCAGTCTTATGTATAGAATCCTGGTGCATGGCTACTTGAAAGTATCCATGCGCCAGATCCAATGATGAGAAGAGTCGGGACCCACCCAAAGACTCTAACGTCTCCTCTATTCTAGGGAGAGGGAATGCATCTTTCTTCGTCTTTGCATTCAGGCACCTGTAATCTATACATAATCTTAACTGCCCATTCTTCTTTCTCACCAAAACAACAGGACTGGCATATGGACTCTTGGATTTCTGTATCACATTTTGGTCCAATAAGTCTTGCAACAATTTCTTAACTTCAGCAGCCTGACTTGGAACTATGCGACGATATGGCAGATTTATAGGTTTATCATCACAGACCTTAATCTCATGAGGGATTAAATCACAACATCCCAAGTCAAATGGTCCTAAGGAAAATGCTTTCTCATGCTTCTGTATTAACCTAGCTGCTGCTTCAGCATCAGTGGCTCCCAACTCCCCAAGACTAAGACCAGGAGGTAAAAAATACGTTGAACCATCTGAGAATGTAAACAATTCTCTTGATTTGCTACTCGGATTGTCATTATTGACATCACTACACTCATGCAAATCCACACCAGGCCCCTCATTGTGCCTATGGTCAACAAAAACTTGGTGCACGGAAACTTCATAACCAACATCACAACTATCCAACAAAATTTGTTCCGTCACCTCCACCTCCACTGCCTCTGCCACTTTAACAAGTGCAGGGATAACTAATGGCTCAGGATTTGTGTTTGCCACTAACACCGAAATTGGGCCCTCATCCACCAATTGGACCCCATCTAACACTTTAAAGGTGTTTGGTGAAGATTCATCATCACCAATCACCGACACAGGAGAACATGATTGCACCAACACAGACTTCTCCGCAACAGTGACACTAGGGTCACTCAAATTACAACGCACGGCCCCAACAGACCTTGCAGGTATAATGGTGTGCTCACTGGCACACACCTCAAAAACTACAGGTGTTACATTACTTTCCTGGCAACCTGACTTACTGACCCCTCTTTCAGGGTTCTCAACTGAATTAAACCACTGCAATGCTAGCCCTAAATCCTCACTCAACTCCAAGTTCCTAAATTTATTCAGTCTAGACGACAATTCTCGCAGAATATTACAACCTAGCAGAACTGGACTTCTTTCACGGATTTTGCCATTGGCCTCATCACTTAATACAAGAAAGCTAGCAACAAACTTTTGCCCAAAAATCTCAACTGGGGCCTCCAAATACCCATCTACTGGGACAGATTGGCCATTTACGCCAACTAGTTTCACAAATTCCCCCACATCATCTAATTCTCCTAATTTCTTGGACAATTGTTCACGATAAAATTTGGCAGACACCAAGGAAGTAACGGCACCCGTATCCAACACACAATTTGCCCGAGCCCCAGCTATCAGAATACTAGCAGAAGGAGAGCTCGCAATGAGCTTTTTCCTTTCATCTGCTGAAATGAGTCTGTCCAAACTTAGAGGTTCAACACCATCTGTTTGGTTTGTGGGCTCGGGATCACCCCCCGACATAGCGCCCTCTATGGCGGAGGAACACCTTTTCCCGACTCGCCATTGCAAGTGGGGCTAGGTTCCACTGTGGGCTGTTTGCCCTTTCTTTCAAGCATATTTCTTCGCTTGTAGCAGTTGTCCGTGGCATGACCAGGCTTTTTGCAAAACGAGCATGTTACATTAGACTTGGGGAAACCCCTCTGTCCCTTCTCTATAGCACTAGCCAAACGCTGAAGGCAATCATTATTGGCTGTTAATTGCTGTAATACAGCACTCTGCTGTTGCATCATTACAGCTTGTTGCTGCACTAATTTATCTATGGTGGTAGTGAGGCCTTTCTGACTTTCAACCAGGTCACCCATTGCCTTAGTGCTAGCCAAGTCTCCACAGCTGGCCCTACTGATCATGTGATCTGTTTGATCTACGGAACATACTGGGTCACTAGAACTTTTGCAATTTGGCAGTCTATCTACATCTTGGAACAGCTTCAGGGCAAGATTTCTCAAATCAAAGAATGTTGATTTAGGATGGTCAACTACGAGACGGCGTAGTTCTCTACGAACTGAGGGGTCTGTAACTCCCCTAACAAATTGTTCTTTGAGGGCACCTTCCCTCAGCTGATTCAAAGCTGCCTTTTCTTTAGAATCAGTGGCCATGGACTCCATCCTATCATACAACCGCATAATTGTTCGGCTGAAATCAGTGAGACTCTCACCCTCAAGTTGCTCTCGTGAGTAGAACGCATAGTTCAACGACTGAACGGTCTCAGGGGACCCAAATCGCAACCGCAGTAATTTCTTAAGCTTACCAAATTCATTCCTGTCCTTCAAAGGACAACAAAGTACCTCCTCACGGGCAGAGCCAGATAGGTGATCCAATGTTGCACTAACTTTTTCCTCATCAGTTAGACTCAACTGCCCAGCATAGGTTTCCAGATCAACCAACCATTCCTTAAGAGTGGGGTCACCCGTTTTTCTAGGGGTCCCCCGAAACTTAGTCAGTTTGATGGTCGGGGCCCTCTGATACTTCAAGTTTGAGAAAGCGCTAGCTAAAGTCTCGGCTAAAGCTTGATTAGATTTGAAGATGGCCTCAGCCATCACTTCAGGCATGGCCATGGTTACAGCTCTATGCCACACTCAATCACCAGACAATAAAAAAAAAAAGTCAATATTACATATTGAACTCAGTCCCACAAAGGGGGAACACAAGGTGAATTCAAATCTCACCTACCCTTCTAAGAATAAGAAGAATACCTTTCAGAATAAGACACGCATACGAAAGCTAAATTTTAAGCTTACAAACTACATGTGTAGGCCATTGACACAAATAATTTCCACTATCTTGTTATCAAGCATTGGACATACAAGATGGAATTTGAAATAAACAAAACGTGTCTATAGTGTAGGCATATCCAGCAATGGACACCAAAAACATTCACAATTTCACATAATTATGCAAAATCAAAATTATACAATATAAGTATAAATATAGACAACCGGAGCGGCTTCAACTTAGCTCTCTGCCAGGTCCTCAAGTTGTAGAGGCCTCCACGTAGTGACTCGATCAGCAGTTCCGCCGTTCGTCATACAGTCACGTCGAAGTGGAAGTTGTCCCGCCTCCGTTCAGCTACACCCAGGGATCTTGAAAGTAGACTAGTACTAGTAGTAGTAACATCACTCAGCTACATCACACCGATGAAGAATCTCGTGAAGATCAAAATTCACTGGATCCCATCCTCGTCGCCATTTTTTGTAGTGATTTCACCAGTGCTGCGGTTTCACAGCATACGAGATGGGGCTCATCACAAAGTTAATTGGGATCAGTGAAGTCAATCATCAGTAATTAGGAGACACAGAGACAGATGAAGTTGAATTTCAGTTAATCAATAGAAGAATTTATTCAGTCTATCAGTGTTCATTTGAAGATTGGAGAAATCAAGGAATCAATCACAGTTCAATAATCAATAGCAGCCAACCGGAAGAAGAAGAATGAAGCTCTCCTCCAACCCCAAAATAAAATGATGTCAAGATCAAGATTTAAGACAAGATCTCAAACAAGATGAAAACAAGAACAAGATCAAGATCCCTGGGGTAGTAAGTGTCTGCAGGTAAAACGAGACAAAAAACAGAACGGCAACTAAAAATGTGTACAGTGGTCAGTGATACAGTGTGTGCAGTGTATACATAGGCGGTCAAAGGTCAGGTTCACTGTGTACAATTAATACACTACACGCAGCATTACATGCGTGCAATACAATGGCTGCATAGAAACAGTACATACACAGTGTACTGTAGTGTACGTGAATGGTCACACACACATAAATATGGCTAACAACGGCCATAAACAAACATAATGTCATCGCCTAAAACATGCCAAATCACACTTTCTTCATCAATTTACAACAAAAGGGCACTCACCACACGTTCTGGAAGGTGTTGCCTACATAACCACAGAGGCTTCACGGCCTATCCATGCTCAAAGAGCATGCACAAAGATGCAAAATAATGCACCAAAAGTTGCAAGTTTGACAACTCCACAGAAAGTGAGTGGTTTCGCGCCTGTACGCCGACACATCACCCGAAGGCAAACAAACATATTACTGCGCCGTCATTAAAATAAGACAATAATTTACCCCAAGATAAATATTAAGTTACTAAATACAAAGGATGTTGTATAATAGCTTTGTATTAATATGTAATAGTACAATTATAGAATGATGAGTTTAATAAAAGAGAAATTATCCCGGAGCCCTATTTTCTATGAGGGACTTATTCTAAGTTACTGTGTGACAAGTCATTTCCTCGAACCGGAAACACTAATTTGCATATTATAATGAGGATAACATAAGATATATGGGGGCGGGCAAAGCGCAGATCCCCACATTAACCCTGAAACAGTGTGAGGAAATGGGTAAATTACCGGCCCCATATAACAATTTCTAATTGGCACATGTTAAAGCCATAATAGTCCTATTGCAGTGACCCTTTAAAGGTTGGTTATCTGTAATCAGATTTGGGAAAGGGATGATCGAGTGCTTTCAGATTATTGCTTAATGCATAATTAATGACTATATACATTTAATTTTTTATGTAAGTGCTTAATTTTGACCTCAAAGTTAAACAAAATCAGTACATGTATGCCCCCGAAACCGATCCACACAACAAAGCGTGTGACGTCATCGGCAGACCAAGTAGGCTCGCACCCATATAATTTTATTTAACTCTATGCTTCCACCACAGTAGGTTATGCTGGCTCGCACACATTATATGTAGGATTTTGCTCTGACTTCGATATGAGCAAAAACGCGGGCTTGGTGGGCTTGCGACTTGTTGCGACTGCGTGGCGTTCTGCCGGTGACGTAGTAAGTTTTTTAGTCGCGAAAAGTGGGGGTGCTAAATTATGGGTCTAAAATACCTCCTTTTTTACACCCAATATATTTTTTTAGCACAAACAACGATAGACATGTTGAGTTTGATAACAATACAGATGTGTTTAACTTCATATGAGTTTTGATTTCAGGTAACTTTAAATTGGGACAGCAAGTATGAAAAGCTGAACAAAATCACGTGACGCTTTTTGGCTAGTAAGGACCTGAAACCTGTTAATGTGCCAGTGAAATACTTGTACAATATTCTGCGCAGAAATGGCAGTATCGGATCGGATATAATATTATTGATTAACACAACAGCGCAACTTTGTTTTCGTTGCCGCTCTAGTTATTGCATTAGCTTCAAATTATGCAAAAAAATACCAAATTGGATGTGCAGCGCCCTATATATACCGATTCGACACTAAGTCGACTTGCGTTCGCTCTGATACGTAATAAGGGAAAACAAACCGTGGATAGTTATCCTAATCAGAATATCCTCTTTAATCGTTTGCATGTGGTCGTTCCCATATGTATATAAATAGACCACCACGGTGATCAATTTGGCAATATAACTATTTTGGGGGCACGGAGTTAGCTGGAAGATTTGTTAGTACTGGTGATAAGATGATCGAGACAGTTTATTTGATCTCGGAGGAACATGATCCACACTTTATGTCTAGTGCAATGGTGAACCAGTTGTACCTCTTACAGATACCCCTGAAACTCTAATAATAATATTATCAGAGCATTTATAATGCGCACAGTATCAAAAAATTCCATTCAAAAGCGCAGGTCATTATTATACCCTGGTCATTGGGCTACGTTATTAAACATTCCTGAAACCATCTCAATTCCCTGGGGAGTATAAGCGTACGAAGGCTAATCAAGCACACAAACTGTACCCTTAGATCTACCCATTTACACCTGGGTGGAGAGGAGCAATATGTGACAAAGCGTCTTGCCCAAGGATGCAAGCACCACTAGCCCATTGCCGGACTCGAACACACCAGTACGACACATCAGACCAGTAGGCCACGAAATATCACAGGAATACCACAGAATATCATGGGGGAATGAGAAGTCCAACCATAAACGCACAGTTCAAATACCTAGCATTCAATACCTCGAAATACCATGAAATCAAATATCATGCATCGAAATACCACAGAAGTAACATAGAAATTAGACAAGCAAGACGATATCATAATATACAATTAGAACACAACTGAAATACCTTCCATTCAAATACCACGAGAGCCATGCGTTCAAATACCGTGCATTGAAATACTATAGAAATATCGCAGAAAAGCATGAAAATATCACCGACTGCACAAAACATGTCAGAATACCACCAAATACCACTGAAATGTCACTGAAAAACAAGACGAGACACAAAAACCTGCACACATCCCCACATTCAAGTTTTAAATTCATAAAGCTGCATGCATGGAACTGCCCTGCATAATTATTTAGGCAAATTGGGCTGTGAGAACTAATCAATAATCAGTACGGTGTCCGGTCAGGTCCATCATATGCCCAATTAGCGCAACCACCTGACCACAAATTGACCAATCACATCACACCCACAAGTCTGACCTTGTAAAAACACCGTGCACTTTCAATTCTCCGATCGTTAATACCGAACGATTAGCCCCGGCATAAGCAGATTTCCCAAAGTCGATTAATTTAATAAGATCCGGATTAAAATCCAGTTCAATACTGATAAATAAACCTGACGGTGTGCCTGCATGTTTTTCCCAGGGATTGTGCTACGGTGTCCCTTGGGAGCCTCCGGTATTATCAAATATTTACATGTATTGGCACCACGGTTACTAGAGAGCATCCGGTTCATTTAAAACCAAGATGACTCTATATGATTATTATGATTACTAACATGTCCATCAACTTGTTTGCTTTGGTCCAACTATCGGGACTATATGTTTATGGTTTGTTTCTCCACGGCCACATGTATGATTTTACTCATCTCTTCACACACGAAGTTTAGAATTTGACGTAAGTTTACGTGAGCAAAATCAAACTGACACAAACCCAGGAGAATATAATATACTTTTCAAGCTTCAACAATAGCCAAAGTATGCCTGCCAGATGATAACAAGAAGGGCTCCAATGCGTGGTATTTTTGAACGCATGAGGGCGCTGTTAGGTGTACAACTTTATTTACTTCCGGGGGTACGGTCCGGTTAATTGTCAATTGAGCAGAGATCATTTACGGACAATTTTGTCTTTTGGGATACGATAGAAGTGTATATTTTTACTACGACATGTACGAGTTGTATTTTGACACAGCGGTACACAAGAACAAGGCATTGTCAAATGACCCCCGGAAGCAGAGCCGTATAAATAAAGAGAGTTTGGCCAACTACGCCATGTTAGGGACCTACAGGGGATGCGCGTACACACGCGCGCGCGGGCGCGCAAACTATTTTAGCAACGGTTGTGTGTCTAAAAAAAACCTCAAAAAAGTTCTGCAACTCAAGTTTGAGAGATTATATCTTTTTTGTTACGGATCTATGAACGGTGAAACTGAAATCATTAGAAAGCTTCCTTATTCCTCTTTACAATGGTGTGCCATTTGTTGTGATCATGAAACCATGGAATGTGCATTTCTCCTGAATACAGGGCAAAGACAAATGTGAAATATTGCAATTGATTGACTCAAAGTTGGTAGCTAACATGGCGCTTTGTAGTCACGTGAGGGCTATTGACCAATCATAAATGAGATGCCTGAAACCGAGTTGGCCAAACTCTCTTTATTTACGGCTATGCCCGGAAGTAATTCGAAGCGCCCTCTAGCGTTAAAAAATACCGCGAATTTCAGAGTTAGTTGCTTATTTTTTTTGAGTTCAGCAAATATTCTATGCGTTCCAGTGCATATCTAGACATTACTTAATTACCAATATTGGGACCCTCATTTCACTCTTTATGAAGTGACACTTGGGCCCTTTTCCAAACCTCGGCTCCGGCTCCGGTTCAATTTCGTGAATCAATTTCAAACTAACGTGTATCAAAATAGAGGCATCTGGCTACGGTTTGGAAGTAGATACTCTATTTTGACCAAGAAAATGGAGCTTCAGCTTCAATGACAAGCCACAACCTATATTTTCTGGATATGGATGACAGCGCCGGAGCCGGAGCCTAAGCCGGAGCCGAGGTTTGGAATAGGGGCTAAAGCAAAGCAACCGACAGCGCCCCCAACGACGTGAATTGTCGAAGGTTATCATGTTTCCTGCCCTGTGAATAGAAATGACTTAGGCCTACTTATCGCTGCTCGGAATTATCGGGAACTTCTGTCAAAGCAACTGATATTGTCTCTGCAGCTTGAAACAATTATTATCATTACGTAAAATAATTAAGTCTGTTAACTCTACTGTAACTTCAATATTTCAATATTTCAAAATATCACCGACATTAGAACGAGCAGCGGGTTGAACGAGCACCATGTGACACTGGGCCAGTTTATACAGTATACACACGAGGGCTAATTCCTATGCAGGAACTGTACTTAGTCCGTGATTACTCCCACAATGTTTGGGCAATCGAATTGCAAATTCATGCAAAACAACTCCGTTATGGCAGCTGGGTAAATTCCAACCGGTAATGAGTGTAAATCATGCATACAGGGGTAGCTGTGGTACATTTCAGAAAGACACCGCGCCAGTTGCATTTCCAATTCTTAAAACCCACCCTACTTCCCATAGAATTGACCGTTGATGGCACAATGAAGCATGTTGATCGTCTTCCAAAAACGAGATAGACACTTTGGGCTGAATTTCACGAAAGGCTAAGACAGATCTCAACATGCGTATCAATCTTAATTGCTAAGCAAAGTGTGATGTCACAATACAAGCTGCTATGCAAACATGAACAACAACTCATCTCAAAGATAAATCGCAAATCTTTGTGAAATCGACCACAGGTAGGGCAGATCTCAACATACGTGTCAATCTTAATTGCTAAGCAAAGTTTGATGTCACAATACTAACTGCTATGGAAACATGAACAACAATTCATCTAAAAGATGACTCGCAAATCTTTGTGAAATCGACCACAGGGGGCTGGGTATAAAGCTGATTTACACGTCTTCATGTCTTCCCGGGGATACCGTATGAAGACAGATTAGTTTTGACTTCCATTTCTATTAATCGGCTTAAGTTTTTCATCAGGTATAAAATAAAGGGACAATGTGCGAGGTAGGTGTATAGTTTGGGTGACGCCTGTAGTTCAACATGGGTATGTTTCGAGGAGTAGTGCTGCTGGCGGTGCTGGGAACCTGCCTGGCTAAAGTCAACTACGATGGGTGAGTTGTGAGAATTATGTCCGGGTGTCAGAATTCTAGCACATGGGTCAAGAGTCAAGAGCTCAGTCTTAGAATAAATGCGTTTCGTGACAAGCGGAGCTCGAGTTCGAATCATATTAATTTTCATGGCCAGTCTTTAAAAAATATCTCTAATTTGCATTCCCTATATCAGTTTCCAAATAGTTTGTCAGATTTACTTAGAGAACAACAGTTATTGTAATTTAGTTTATATTGTTTAGGTCTTTTCAATCGGAAAAGGAGAATTAATTACAGCCCACAAGCTCCCTTTCACTATTCAGTGGTGTGAGGGCGCTATTGATGCAATTCTGAAAACGAGGCTAAGGATTAACTCTCTACTACCGTGTCAGCATTTAATATAAAATAAATAGAGAGATTTTTAAAGACTACCTTTCAGTAGTAGCTTGTCCCATTTAATTTATGTTGGTTATGTTTTTTCTATCAAGAAAGGAGAATTATGGCCCACTAACAAGCTCCCTTTCACCATTAAGTGGTGTGAGGGCGCTATTCTATCTGAAAACGAGGCTACATATTAACTCTCTGCTTCCGTGTTAATATATAATATAAAATGTGCATTCGTTTAGCTCCCCCAGGTCAACCCTTACTGGGAATGGTCGTGCTATACTGCACAAAACAAGCGAGAGAATGGGGACGAGGTTGACTGGTGTCGACCCGGGGGAGCTAAACGAATGCACCCAAAATAAATAGAGAGACTGAGCCTACCTTTCATTGGTAAATTCTCCCAGGTGAGGACCTCGATTATTCCTATGCAAAGAAGAAAAATGTAAATTATGTCAGTTAAGGAGAATTTGTTTTAGATTTGTGATTTAACGTTTCTGATTTCTCTTCAGTTTCAAAGTTTTTCGCGTGACCCCACAGGACGATGACGAAGTTCGTTCCATGGGTTACCTCAGAGATCTCTTGGAGGGAAAGGTAAGGCCAAATTTTTTTTTTGTATTGGAGTAACGGAGGGTTGGAAAATAGGGTAGGGCGGACGGATTTTTTTTTTTTAATTTAATTTTTCCTGTATTAAATGCTTTTTTCCCTGTATATCACAGTATTTGACGAGTCAAATAAAGACAAGAAATAACATAACAACTTGAACCAGTCTGGTTTCCATCTTTTGCTCCTTTTAAGCTTTTAATCTGTTTAAAATGTTTACGGTCGGGGCATATTTTTGGGTCGGGCGGGTTACGCCAATACAACAATGTTTTTTTGTATGGCCTAATGGATGAGACAGAACTATTGGTGGCGCTAAACATGATTGTTACAGCGCCACCTCAATGTTTTTGAGGTTTTTTTTCGAGTTTTTCCCAACCACTTGGCGGGAATGTGGGGGGAAAATCAGTAGAGAGCAAAACATCTAACTGCAATTTGCATAGAATCTTTCACTGAAAGATATTTTTCAATGTATTAACATGTAAAGAAAGCATGCAATAATGGAAGATATTTTGCACAGCTATATAAACTTTGCAAACAAATGCTGAATTAGGTCACAATTGTCTGTCCAAAAGATGTTCTGCAAATTTTAGTCGCCCATTTTGCAAACCAGGATCGATTTTTATATTAAACTACAAGAAAGAACTTTTAGTACAGGAAGACTGATTTCGAGTGGACAAAAGCAGAGTGTACACTGTTAACATTTTCGGTAACATATTGCCCAGGTATATAAGTTGTTGCTGAAAATGTTGTCAGTGTACACAGAGCAAAACGAGTTGGGCAACATCTCGGTAACATGTTGTCTAAATATTGCTAGTGTACACAGGGCCCAATGTCGTGTTGCCCAGGTGTGTTTCCCCAACTGGGCAACATTTTACCGAAATTGTTGACAGTGTACACTCTGCTTTTCTTTGTCGTGTCTTTTTATGCAGCTGGACTTCTGGGCGGAGCCTAGACACGCCGGCAAGCCAATCGACTTCATGGTTGGACCCAAGCTCCAGGATGAGGTTCTGCGCATGATCAGTGAACGTGGCCTGCAAGCCGAGGTCTTCATCGCCAATGTAGAGGAGCTGATTGGCGAACAGATGCAGAGGTCAGAGGTCGAGGCCTCTGCCAGTTTTGACTACGACGCCTATCACACTTTTGAAGAGGTATTAAGACACGCCCAGTTAATCACAATACTCGGCGCTGATTGGCTGTTCGGTGTCTGGGGGGGGGGGGGGGGGGCTACGAAATGAGGACTCGGGCTCGGGCTTAAGCTCAAGCTCAGGCTCAAGCTTAAGCTCAGGTTCAAGCTCATGTTCAAGCTCAGGCTCAAGCCCAAGCTGAGGTTCAAGCTCAGGCTCAGGCTCAGGCTCAGGTTCAAGCTCAAGCTCAAGCTAAAGCTCAGGCTCAAGCTAAAGCTCAGGCTCAAGCTAAAGCTCAGGCTCAAGCTAAAGCTCAAGCTAAAGCTCAGGCTCAAGCTAAAGCTCAAGCTAAAGCTCAGGCTCAAGCTAAAGCTCAGGCTCAAGCTCAGGCTCCGGATCTGCCATCTATATGCTGAAAATATAGGGTTTTTTTTCATTGGAGCTGAAGCTCCGATCCGATTTCCTTTCAAACCAGAGAATCTACTTCCGAACAGCAGCCCAAACCCTTTATATAAATTTGATGCCCGTTATTCTCGACTGATGGAGCCGGAGCCTGAGCCTTAGCCTGTTGTTGTTGTTCGCTGATCATGAATACCAAATGGACTTTTTAATGGTGGTTTGTTTTAAGGGCAAGACAGTTTTTTGTGGTAAGCAATTTTTTGTGCTTAGCAGCTCCATGAAATTTGCCCCATGAGTTATGACTCAGGTGCACGCAGTGTTTTGTCTCTGCGCTGCGTATAATAATATCCTCACCTTGTATGTGGCCGAATGGATTTGTACCGGGCGATTTGCTAATAAACACGGCGGCCTTTAATAGACCGAGACCGGTCATCAAGGCCAAAGAGACTGATGACCGTCACGGTCGCCGCGCCATCGGGGCATCATGTGCGGTGAAGACGTGGTCCGAATCTTGAGCCAACTCACTCAGGCTGACCAGGACAACCACTGCATGTATGGTGTCTTTGCAAAAAAAATGTCCAACTCTAGTCGCTGCTTTCACGGTCCAGTGACCGAGAATTTTTTTCTGGCAGTTAGGCCACGCCCAGCATAGCAACGTCCAAGCAACAACGCACACGCGCACGCACACTACTTGTCAAGATCGACCACACGCGAAGCATTGCATACCCCCAACTACCAAAAGCACTTCTCTCTGTTGACTTTGGTTTTGCAAAAAGGCAAAAAATGTACATTTCCTCTCAGCCAGGGCATCGAGAGTCAGGAATAAAATAATATAGGAATAAAACTCGGTTTTGTAAAAGAATTGCCTTATATACATATAAAACGAAAGTTAACTCAACAAAAAGTGTGTAATAAAGAAAATAACATGTAAAGGTAATATCATACTTTGGTTTTTATCAAAGAAATACAAATTCATGGGGAAAAAATATCAAGACAGATATTTCAGTCCCATACGGTGCCAACGTTTTGAGAAAACAGTGAAAAACAACCACAGTATTTCTTAAGTGTTTCCTCTTTTATTTTTGATATTTTAAAAGATCAAAAAGATTTTCGGTCGTTGTTTTTTACTAATTTCTGGATAAATACACCATTTCAGGCGGGAAAATGTTAACGGTGTGTTTCTACCAGCACCATCTTCATACCCTGTAATTTATACATAAATCTGTGAACATTTCTGTTTTGGTGTCTTACCAAAGTATGATACTACCTTTAATATTCATGGCAAATTGTTACGACTATCCATTATGTTGCCCTGTTGTTTAATAGATCAACGAATGGGTGGGCAGTATTGCCAGTCAATACAGCAGCATAGCGTCCAAGGAGCTTTTGGGATACTCATACGAAGGAAGGGAGATCAACCTTCTCAAGGTGGGTGCCATGTAAAGGTATAATACATGATTGGTAAAGGTCACAGAACAGCACTCATACTTTGCCTGATCAAACATGTACATGAAATAATAAACCTGTGAAAATTTGAGCTCAATCAGACATCTGAGTCACGAGAAAATACTGAAAACCTGACTCAATTTTTCTTATCAAGCATAGCCTAATATGAATATCAAATATCACTATCTATTTTGATCTTACCCCGAGATCAAAACTGTTTACGGTCTTTGTTTGACTTATTTCTGGAAAAATAAACCATTTCAGGTGGAAATGTTTTAACGGTATGTTTCTACCCGAAACAACCTCATACCGTGGAAGCTATACGTAAATCTGTGAACATTTCTGTTTGGGCATGTTACCAATCCTGTACTGTACCTTTAAGTTTTAATATGGATGGTATGATCTACCGTCCATTGATGAAGTAGACACCTATGAGCGACTCTTGGTATATGGCTTATAATAATACAGTGACCGGGCAGCCAGAGCCATGCTGATGGTTCATCCGCCCTGTGGGGCCGTGCGGCGCGCCGGACGGTAGGGTGCAAGGTGGTCGAATACAGACGGGATGAACGTGGGAAGGGGGAACGAGAGGCAATTGGGGTGTGGTTTAAACCTACATTCTATGAACATGAAAAACACGTTTCCGATTTTAAATCAGATTACAGTCTCCTTTTAGAGAAAATTCTATGTAAAGTATTACATTGTATATTCATATTATACTATTTTAATGGTGGCAATAGTCACCGATGGGGGCGGTATATCACTTTAACGGTCTCAATATTATAGCATGCTGATATCAATCGAGGCAGCGTACTCTGGCGGGGCCCATGCCTGTCGGCATGTCGATTTGTCGTCATTCCATAATTATGTCGGTCTGTAATCCTGTCAGACTGATGATATTTGCCTTGTCGATCTGTCGGCATGGCGGTCTGTCGACATGTTGGCCTGTGGTCTTTTATCTGTCCTTATGATCTGTCACACTGACGTCATGTCGCACTGACGACATGTCGCCCTGTTTTTAGGGTGACAAATGTCGTTCATGAAGGATGACTTGATCATTAGGATTTGCTGTCGTCAATTTATGATTTGCAACCTATGACCCTGATAAATGTGTATTCTAGAAAATGACAAATTTGCCTTTTTTCAATATAGCTGGGCAAGCGTGGTTTCAACAAGCCCATTATCTGGCTGGAGAGTGGAGTCCATTCCCGTGAATGGTTATCACCTGCTACAATGCTCGCTATGGTCAATAAGGTAAGTCCCATCCACCATCATCTGCATAAATCGACTGAAAATTTGAAATATTGCTATCAATAATTATGAGATATTATTCAATTTGGATCAAAGATGAATTGTTTGTGAATATTGATGAAAAAACCGTGGAACTTTATTTACCTACTTGAAGTGTACATGAAATTATATGTTTTATTGGTTGATCGATTCAACCTCACAATGCTGTATCAGAATGAACTCAATAACATCGCCATTCTTCCATACGGATCGAAACGTTGACAGCAACCAGTTGTTCTACTAATTTAGAGTGTTTTCCCCTATGGTATTGCTGGATGAGTTAGCACTTTCACAAGCATGGTTTTGAACTATACCTTCTTTTTCACAGTGTAGTTCGTGTCGTACTCATGATCTTGTGGTCAATCTACAGATAGATTGTGGGTTCGAATCCAGCCATGGTCTAGTGGTGCTTGCATCCTTGGGCAAGATGCTTTATCACACATTGCTCCTCTTTACCCAGGTGTAAGTGGGTACCTGTGAGGGTAGAGATGGCTTTGTGATTGATTAGCATTCGTGGTCTTACAGCATGCAGCCAGGGGCTGTATACTCCCCAGAGAGTTGAGATGGTTTCAGGAATGTTTAGCCCAATGACCAGGGATAATAATCTGCGCCTTTGAATGGCACTTACCGGACACTGTGCGCATTATAAATACTCTGTTATCATATCATTATAGTTTGTTGAAGGTTACGGTAACGATGCCTCCATCACGACACTCCTCGACCAGGTAGACTGGTACATACTCCCTATGTTCAACCCAGATGGCTACGTTTACACATGGACTGGGGTAAGTAGAAGGCAGAGGACAATTTGACCTAGCTGCAGGGATCAAAGTCATTTCATATCTATATGGTGATGAATTGGTCATAGAATCCTTAGAAAGTGAGTTCCATATGAACAAGAATTGCGGATTCATAATTCAAAATGGAAAACAAAAGAAATCCCCACGCACGAATTTTAATAATTAATTACCCTTTTAACCCTTGAGAAAGACTGCGCAAGGATCAAAACGCCAGTCCCTCCCGATTTAGAGAATTATTTTATTACAGGTCGTTAGTTAGATGAGCACTTTGCAGCAGTTTGTTACGTGAATACTGTTTATTTTATTTAAATTTATTATTATTATTTTCTTTTTAGTTTTCGCATTTCTACTCAGTTTTTAGAATTAATTCTCTTGGGGCGTTTATGAAACAGAGACTCGGGCTCAGGCTTAGGATCAGGCTCAGGCTCTGGCTCCATTTCAAGAATCAATAACGGGCATCAAAATGCTACGGTTCTAAAGTAGATTCTCTAATTAAAAAAAAAGAAGACAACTTCAGCTTCAATGAAAAATCAAAACCTATATTTTTTAGTATTATGGATGTCAGAGCTGGAGCCGGAGCCTAATCTGCCGTTTCTTAAACGCCCTATGACTTGAAAAAACAAGGACCAAAGTCGCACGGAACACAAGTGTATACTGTTTGTGCTTAACTTTATTTTTCGGTCATTGAAAAGTGAACAAAGAAAAATTGACTGGAGCGGGATTCGAACCGGCGACCTCCTCATTAACGTACAACCCTACCCTACGTTGGTGGTATTAAACCAACGTACGATCCTTGGGGTATGGCGGTGTGTGAGTGATTTCATGGCTTCTGAGTGCCAAACGAACCAAGATAATTGAATATTGGGGTCACCACCAACGTAGGGCTTGATGGCTCAGTTGGTAAATATCCTGTAGGGTAAGTTAAGGAAGTTGCCGTTTCGAATCCCGCTCTAGTAAATTTTTCTTTGTTCATTTTTCAATGACTTATACAAATTCAGCAGTTTCCCTTGTGTTTATTATATATTTGATGATTATAACTTTATTTTTGCATGATTTATAGCATGTAATTCCGTTTCGTGGATGACGGTCGAGCTGGGACGCTCTTTCAAGGCAAACTTTCAAGGAAGTTTTAAAATGTAAAAAAAACAAAACAACAACCACCAATCTTGTTTGTCTCAGGATCGCATGTGGAGAAAGACCCGATCGCCTACCGTGCTCGCAGCCTGCATGGGAACAGACCCCAACAGAAACTGGGACCATCACTGGTGCGGTGAGTTTCGCATAAAGCAGTGTACACTGTTAACATTTTCAGTAACGATCTCGGTAACATGTTGCCCAGTAAGGGTAACACAACTGGGCAACACGACTTTGGGCCCTGTGTACACTATAGCAACATTTGGCCAACAAATACCAAGATGTTGATGAGATGAGCGGGAATGAGCATTTGATGGCTAATATCTTGCATTGCAGCTTTCATTTTGGTTTTATTCTGTTTTCATGTGACATCGTACAGTGGGGTACATGGTACCCACATCGATTAGGCTTTTGTTCTCGTTGTCTTTAGACCACTCCGTAGCTGCCATTTTGTCCAAATCACGTGATTACACGAGGTCAAGTGACCTAGAGCTTACTCCTGATTGGTTAATGTCGGCAACATGTTGCCAACATTTTTAGCAATGAGGTACCTATATAGGCAACATGTTACCGAGATTGCTATCGAAAATGTTGACAGTGTACACTCTGCTTAGCCTAAAGTGTTGTGCCAAGTTCCGAATACCGATAGCGCGGCCGCAGACCCTGTCGAGCCAAAGAGTTTGCCGTGCCGAACTCAATGTGCCGAGCCAAATTCACGCTAAAAACCGTGCTATTACCGCGCCAAACTTGAAAATGTAACATTATTTGAGTTCGGTACGGCAGTTGCACGGCGCATAGCCTAGGCCTAAGTGTCGTGCCACTGCCGTTCCGAATACCGATAGCTCGGCAGATCCTGTCGAGGCAAAGAGCTTGCCGTGCCGAACCGGCACATAATTGGAACATTGCAGACAATGATGGCCATTTTCTAGGCCTTATGGCGCTGGCTCTAGTTCATACTTTGTCTTCGATGCCTTCAATTTGAAATTACTGGCTGTGGATCTGTTCAAGTTCAAGTTAAACATTAGATTACATTACCTTAATCACTGCGCAACCATCTTGTCGCCGTTCTTTTATACCCGTTGGAAAATATAGCACCAATTCTAAAAAAAGAAAACGGGTACCAGACTATTTTGAATCACGGGGCCTTTCTTAAAGCTCGGCTCCAGTTCAGGCTCCGGCTCCGGCTCCGGCTCCGGCTCCGGCTCCGGCTCCGGCTCCACCTCCATTTCGTGAATCCATTTCAAAATAAGAGGTATCAAAATAGAGGCTTTTGGCTGCAGTTCTGAAGTAGATTCTCTTGTTTGAAAAGGACAACAGAGCTTCAGCTTCATGGCAAACCACAACCTATATTTTCAGAGTATGGAAACAGAGACGCAGCCGCAGCCGCAGCCGAAGCCGGAGTCGAGCTTTGAGAAAGGCTCCAGGCCTCGGTTTGAATGCACTGCTTCGAATGCAGGATTAATGCACCATGAGAAAGGTGTATAACGACAATTCTTAAATTCAGGCCCTCAATTGATAACCATTTTTACATGTCACGTTCCCAGAGACCGGTGCCAGCAGCTGGCCATGTTCCGACACATACTGCGGTACGGCAGCCCACACTGAGATCGAGGTTAAGACCGTGACGGACTACATTCTGACACTAAGCAACGTCAAGGCGTTCGTGGACTTCCACTGCTACAGCCAGTACTGGATGGTACCATGGGGATACACAAGGAGGTTGCCTGCCAACTACGTGGCCCAGGTACTTACACATTAGGATGATAGAGGTTGACTGACCTTAAAGGTATAATACATGATTGGTAAAGGTCACAGAACAGCACTCGCACTCTGTCTGATCCAACATGTACATGAAATAATAAACCTGTGAAAATTTGAGCTCAATCGGACATCTGAGTCACGAGAAAATACCGAAAACCTGTCTCAATTTTTCTTATAAATCTAAAGAATGATTTTGATCTTACCTCGAGATCAAAACTGTTCTCGGTCTTTGTTTGACTACTTTCTGGATAAATACACCACTTCATGCGGCAATATTTTACT